>JAFIDM010000004.1:19258200-19333187 GCA_023159025.1 Thereuonema tuberculata | reverse complement strand
CAGACAGATAACATACGATCACTCTGAATTTGCATCAAAAGCAGTTACGGTTTTATAATAGAAGTAAAAATACAATCACTTTTTTTGCCATTCTTGAATCACAAAAAAAAAAAAAATCATGAAAAGTGGACAAATTATATATTATTTTTTTAAGCAATAGATCAAACTAGAATTTAGAATTTTAACCTAGATTAGCCATGTTTTTCTTATAAATATATATAATATAGTATAATATTATATATAATAATATTTGTATAATAATATAATAGTATGTATTTGTGTCTTTGCATAGAGGAGAAGGTCCAAATATGGGCTATCACTTTTATTTTATTAATTTCACCCAAAGTTCCCTCCCCTTGTGGAATTTCTAGGTCGCTGTCATTTTCAGATAGAGTTTTTAAACTTTCTTTAATGCTTTCGAATAATCCTTTTGAATAATGTTCGAATTTTGAATAATTCTTTAATGCTAGACGAATACTTCATCTAGCGTATATTCAGAACCTAGCCTATATTTGGACCTACTCCTCTATGTATATGTGTAAGCGTAAAACTAAACAAACCAGGAAACTGTGGTTAGGTTTACATTAACATAAGGTAAAATTAAGACCATGGAAAAAGGAAAAAGATATGATGCACCTTTCCCTCCCAATTACAATTGAAATTCTTGTAACTTTAATGTATATTTTTCGATTAAAATGAGTTCAAGTTACGGGTATTTATAGAGTTGTTGCTATACTTCGACTTACAACAACCAACGTCATACATCAATGGTCACTGTGAATACTATATCTTTATATAATAGATGGAATACCTACATAAAAAGATTCAGTTTATCAAAGTTTTCTTTACTTAAGCACTACCTGATTAGTTTTAATTATCTTTGAAACGGAACGAAGCTAAAGGGAGCGGAGGGCTATTGTGCATTCATTGCAGTTTAGATCCCACCCACACACAAGACTTCCTACAATATATCGTCAGATGTAATTATTTCTTTTAATAAACAACATTAATTTTCTTGATGGTTTCTTATTGCTTGATTATTTACATTAGGGTAGGTTCACTGAGGTTTACGCCCTTCAGGATGTTTCAGTTAGAATTAACTAAATAAATAAATAAATAAATAAATAAATAAATCAGGGCACAACGACGAGTGCGCAGGCGTCAGTCAATATATCCCGCACCGTGTTTGAAACGAACCATTTCAATAAAAATTGTATTCGTAGGTAAATCGAGGATTTTATTTTAAAAAATGCGAAATCAAATGGAATAATTAAAAGATAATTGAGAAAGATAAAAGTTAACAATCGGTATTTATAGTTAAAGTTGAATTTAACATGACGGAAATCAATAACAAAATTTCTACTAATCGTCTTCAAATGCAGGATGGGCATAAAAGAAAAGTGGGGTTTCAAAGACTTATATTTTCTGTATTACTTAAGGTATACAGTCATGACATCTATCAATTGGAAGTGGAATTGTCCAAGTTTGATGTGCGACATTCAAATCCCTCTATGTCGGCACCTTTCGTCACCCGGCACACATAGTCAAGTCCTGCAGATTTGATGAAACATATCCTGTGTGATGGTTACCTACAGAATGGGGGATCCGTTCATTATAGTGACAAAATATTTAGGAGAAAACTGACATAAATATCATCGTAAGCATCAAACTAATTCTCATTGAAGGAATTCAGTGATTATTGTCCTAGGAAGGAATATTCCTTTCTTGATGTTTTTTTCAATTGCCGATGGTGGCGACACCTATTGAGTCAAATACGCGAAAGAAAAATTGAAAGAAAAAAAATGCAAATACCGAGACATCATTTTTTTTTTGTCCTCACTTGATTAACTGCACCCACTACAATATCGTGGAAAGAGAAATGTTCTTTTTTTCTTTTTTTTTTTTAATTTTTACTGAAAATGAAGAGAGAGCAAGAAGAAGAAGAAGAAAAAAGAAAAGTAAATTCATTTGATGAAGGAAAACTATTTTACGGTTTCGAAGGCTAATCGTTAGGCCTATCTTAATTGATCAGCGGCCAAAGAAATGAGAGGGGAAAAGGAAAAAAAAAGAAAGGATAATTAGAGAGAAACAATAAAAACGAGAGTTCGTCTTAATTAGCATAAGATAACAGAAAAGAAAGAGAAAAAGAAAGAAAATGAACGAACAAAAAAAAAAAGAAAACTATGAGACATGTTACAACTTCTTCAGGAACAATTACTACCATTAATATTCTCAGAAAAAGAATATCTTCTGCTACAAAAGAAACTAATCCACTTTTATATAAAGAAGCTAAGTTCGCTGAAAATAAGGTTTAATCTTTATACGACTGTGACCAAAATTATAAATAAGTTGCAGTATTTTTTTTTTAACTCTATACTTTATTCCAGTGCTTCTCAACATACGATCCACATACCATAACAACATAACAGACCTGTATCAATCTTGCATGATGAAGTAAATGTATTTTTTTGTACTGCACATGTATTGAAAGGTTAAACTTGTATTCATTTATTTATTTTTCAAGTACTAATATTTATAATAGTTAGCTACAATAATTGTTTGTTTATTTAGTTAATTAGTGACAGTCGTTGTTTATTTACTTTTTGTAGTATTTATCGAATCATATTCAACATATGATATTTCCTACTAATAACAGATTCACCACAACGTAATTCCATCGCAAAGTGAGAAGCATTTGCTATATTAAATATATATATATTACAGATTAGTCTTAAAACTTTCTTGTCATACAACAAAGATATCTTCACGGCACACTACTTAAGAAGCTCTGGTCTACTCCAACGATAAAAAAGACGTATTGATGACGTATTTGGTCAAGTAAATTCTCACAAAGGTTATAGAATTGTATTCTTGAGGAGTTAGATAAATGTTGGAGAAAAAAATTCTTCGGGATGAATTTCAGGTTTACTGCTCGTAAAGTTAGTTTTCCTGACTTATTATTTGTTTCATTTCCTCCTTAGATTCAATATAATGTCTTTTCGCTTCTGTGTCTGCTCAAAGAACTGTATCCTTGAATCGTACAGGCCATCAACAAAAGGAAAAAAATACAGAAATATTCTGTGTGTCGAATACACCATTACCCGTTACCAAAGTACCTGTTGCAGAACTGGATGTAAATAAAACTGACTAACTTTCAAACATGTTATTTTAATTAGGTTCTTTTAAATAGAAAGTAAGGCTTATGAAATCAATCAGTCTGTGTGTGTGTGTGTATCCCCATATCTCGAATAGCTTTCGAACTGTTAGAATCTGCTGTAAACGTGGTACGCATATTTAAGAGTACAAACGCCCTGACTTATTATTTGAAATCTTTTTCTTGTTGAGAAATTAGCTTGAGAAGAAAATTATCACAGAAAAGCACGGGAATCTAAACATTGGTTTTCTATCATTGTATTTCTATTAATATTTCTATTAATGTTAAAACAATGAAAATGAATTCTTTTGGCTTAATCATTGCTCGTGATACGATTTAAATCAATCCGATTACGCAACTTAAGTAAAACGGATCCAGTTTTTTTCAGAAATTAATAATCTCTACTGTGTATATTCAGAAGATATTGTAACTGCAATATAATAATAGGTTTTTCGTTTTTGTCGTTTCACAAATTTAAAAGAAAAAAAAAAAAAAATTTGAAAAATAATATATTGAAGAAAGTATGCTCCAAGTTCTTTAGAACTTTTAGTTACATTTTATAACTTGACCTTGGTATATCAGGTTCCCTTTAAAAAAAAATCATAATTTTAAATTTCAATCTGTACATGTACAGTATAGATTGTCAAAGTTTGCATGTTTGTATGTTCTTTATGCAATTTTACACTGTTTAACTGATCGGAACCAAACTTTGCATAGATACTCTCTACCTGCAAAATATACCTGGAAAATAAACACCCCTCAAGGAGATGAAAAGGAAATAGCGCCATATTTGGACCTGGTGGCGACAATGGGAACTACGCAAGTGTTGTTCTGCAACAATTGGAATAATTGGGAATTGATGCGATAGGGTTATGGAGAAGATGAGAACTAGGACTTCCCTCACCCCGTCCCTGGGAAACGCAGGTACTTTAAGGTCCTGACTATAATTCAGGCAATGCAAACCTTTTATTTCTTTTATATATTTCATTTACCAATGCACCTAAAATTCTGAAAATTTAAATATGAACTTGTAAAGCATGTGGGGTTTATATTTTCTTATTTTTAATTTTCAAACCATTTTGTAATTAATTAAATTAAATTTCAAAAACAATCAATTTTTGGGGGTTTTTCCCGAGTTATTACTCGTTATTTTCAATATAAAAAAAAAACTTGACGAAAACCTGAAATGATAAAATAACGACTTGTATTTATAATATTTATTATTAGTGCAATAGTTAATTTTTTTTAAAAATAAAACTTTTTGTAAAAATTGTCTGAGATTATTTTTTTTTTTTTACGTATTATCAAATAATTATTAAAAAAACGTTTTCATTAAAGGCTTTCTAAATATCATGCAAATTCATTTGATGCTGTTAATAAATTTGTTTTGAAGCATTTTTTTTAGAAATAGATTTAAATAGAATAAAAAAATTTTGAATTTCAATTTAACTCATTACAGAATACTTTGAAAATTAAAAAAAAGAAAATAGAAATCCCAAATGCTTTACAATTTCATATTTAAATTTTCAAAATTTTAGGTGCATTGGAAAAAGAAATACAGTAAAACCCCGTTATTACGCTCGTCAAGGGACCGTGACCTACAAGCGTAATAAGCGGGATAGCGCTATAAACGGGGAATGATTTATATGATGGGGAAACATTTAGACACCATTTTACAGGAAAGATACTTGATTCTGAAATAGATATAGTGCAAATGTGAGCTTATTTCCTATTAAAAAAATCTTTGATTGTGGTTTGCCGTGTGTGTATGCTACTGTTATAAATTACGACATTTTCAATGCGGTTCAAAAAACTATTAACATCAATTGATACTCCACTAGGAGCAATACAAATATATTTTCGGAGCAGTTTTAGTGCACTGCCCGCTATTTCACGCGCCTTTTCTTGAATGATTGGGTCATTTAATGGCACTGATGCATCACGGGACTGATGAATCCATTCAATTAGAATTTCCTCGGCATCTTCACATTTTCCACACTACTTTTTTACGTTTGCAACCATCCTTCGCTGAATTGATAATTCCATTCTTATTTTTTATTATTGTTCTCAGACTGGATCAGGGAATTCTTAGATTCTGCGAAAACCTTCTGATTTAGTGTAGAATTCTCGTCGTACTTACGAAGAATTTGCAATTTTTCACTTATAGAAAGGGATTTCCGCTTCAAAGAGTTCGAAGATTCCCTCCTACCAGGGAAAGAAAAGAATCGTTACAGTGTTACATTTCTTTTCGATACAAAATTTCCGATATAAAAAAGCGCTACAAGCGGGATTTGAAGCGTTATAAGAGGGTAAAAGTATAGAGAGTTATATAGAAAATTCCAGGGACCGTACAAAAGGAGCGTTAAGAACGGGATAGTGCTATAAGCGGGAGCGTAATAACGGGGTTTTACTATATTTAAAAGAAATATAAAAAAGGGTTAGCAGTCACCTGAATTGACTGAGTATCTGACGACCTTAAGGTACGTAATTTTTAGACACTGGACTTAAATGTACGATATTTGGATCCCCACTCATTCACTATCAACAACACACTTTTTCTTTTCTTCACTTATTCTTTTTAACTTCCTCAAACAGAGGAGCAAGATCAGAAAACTAATAAATTTTCGTCAAAAAAAAAAAAAATATGGAGACGATCCCTTGAAAGGATTTTTCTTTTTTCTATTACTTATTAAAGGTTTTTAGTTGTGAACCTCAAATTACGAGATCAGTTATGGTGAGGAATATGACGTAAGTACGACAAAGAAAGCTTTCCAATGCTACTCACCGTAGACCACCTGAAGGGAAAAAGCCAATAATATTTCCTGAAGCCTGTGAGAGTGGTTTGGTATCATATTCGCAGGAAATGGAAAGGTCTTTTATAGGCTTCTCTTTTGTATCGTCGATATCCAATGTACGTACAAAGGAGAAAAACAAAATAATGCCTACAGTGTCATGTAACATTAAAATCAGATGCTACCTAAGTACGTTCTTAATAACATAATTAGCCTGTAATGCTCAGTCGGTTACGTGTTCAACTCTTTTTTTAAACAACAGTAATAATACTAAATATATTTCTTCTTAAAAGTCATTTTCAAATTTCAACTATAAACGATATTTCGCAGATGCTATCGTTCTGTATTTTCACATTCTGAATTTCGCAAAATAAAATAACAATAATAAGATTTAATAACAATAGCAACAATGTATACACACTGAAATTACCTCAATGGCCTAAAAACAACAAAGAATAAGTCATATTCCTCAACAAAAACAAGCATTTTTAAGACCAATTATTTAAATTTATCATCTTTATTCCGCAAATAAGTACACCAGGTACATCATAGAGGCTTTCACTATAAAGAACTATCCCTGCATCAAAAGGATAAAGGTTTTTCCGTTAACACCTTATCTTCATTCCAGGACTTAATGCGGAATAAAGACGATAAATTTTAATAATACGTATTAAAAATGTTTGTTTCTTTTGAGGAATATGACTTCTTATTGTTATTAGGCCACTAAGATCGTTGATAAATTGTTCCTATTGTTATTAGACCTTATTATTGTTATTTTCTTTTGCGAAATTCAGGAATTGAAAAAACAGAACGATGGCGTCTGTAAAATATCGTTTGTAGTTTGTAAAAATATATTTAATATATGACGAAGAGATTTTTTAAACAACAGTAACAAGAATTGTTGTCCTGTGGTTATTATGCCATTAAATAATGTAACCTTATTTTGGCGGAAAAGCTTTTGTAAGAGTAGAGTTAAAGCACGAAGAAAATCTTCTTAAACTCTATCATAATAACTTTTAAAAAAATACATTAATCAAAATGAAAAAAAATAAAAATAAACCAAGAACTTCGAATGAACTAAAAGCCTTTCTTAAAACCTTCCTTAAAATATATTCTTATTTATTTATTTATTTATTTTAATTTCGTGAAAGCGACAATATTGAAAACCATATTTATATTCTACTTCTAAAACCTGCTGATTGTAAACAGCACAAATTTTCCGTTCTCTGAAGAAAAAAAGTTAAATTCGCATTATTTGAATTGTATTAAACTAATTTTAGTTAGACAAGACAATTTGCAATGGACTAAGGATTTAATATTCAGAAACAGGAATGAAATCCATTGTTTACATTCCATTGTTCTCCTAAGGGGTGTTTTGATAACCTTCTCGCGTTGATTTCTTTAGAAGGGTCCCTACTTCCGAAATACACATAAGAAGTTTCGAGAACATCTTTTAAAACGGTTCAAATGTTAGAGAAGATGTACATAGAGGCTGAAATGCTTTGAAATAATATACAGTATAATGCTTAAAAATTCGAAATTATTTTGGATTTCACTGCTCGTATTTTCAAAATGTAAACACTTCTCCTATTCTTGTAATAATAATAATAACTAGTTGACCCGTGCGAACAATTCGCAACAAAAAAAACCACTTTTGAGGAATAAAATCCATTAGCTATCGTGCATGTTAGTTAAATACATTGTCAATAGATGGCGCCTTCTCCATTTTTATAAAAAGGTTGACCCGTGAGAATAATTCGCATGGTATCTTGATCAGTCACCGAATGGTAATGTGGAAATAAATAAATGAACAGATTGTCAATAGATGGCGCCTTCTACATTTTTTTTATAAAAAGATTTATAAAATAAAGTTTTTTAAAGAAAACATTAATTTTAAACAATTTGTTAATTTTTCGTATTAGCGGTGAAATCTTCATTGATTTTGATGAAGTATTAAGGGAAATAACAATAATAATAAAAAAATGGTCTTTTTTGAAAAATAATATTTTAGAAGTTGACAAATTTTTATGTTTTTTTATTATAATAAATCGTTTATTTTTATTAAAATTTAAATCTTTTTTTTTTTTTTATCTGTTCATATTAAATCAACGATGAAATATCATTTTAAAGTGCATTTTTATTCAAAAAAGGATATATTTGAAGTTTACGACGCTATAGTATTATTTGAAATGTTGTGTCACTTTCGAAAGATAAGTCGCTTCTGTTGAAGCGTGTCTATAATTTTATAAAAAGGTTTTTAAAATAAAGTTTTTTAACGAAAACATTAATTTTAAACAATTTGTTTATTTTTCGTCATTAGCGGGAAACGCAATCTTCAAAATGATGTCTCAATCATTGATTTTGATGAAGTATTAAGGGAGTTATGGCGTACCGACACTAAAACACCTTTGAGAAATAATATATAAGGATAATAAATAATTTTTTTTTCTATAAATACTCTTAAAATATAGTTTTTTTAAAAAAAAATTAATTTCACTGAAAGCCGGTTTCTGCTAGTAGTATTATCTCAAGTTGCAACTCTATCGGTTTCTCTGAATAATCTTAAGTTTATCCTGGATTAAGCCCAATTGAATCAAAAGAATTGCGGTATTATCTAAACCTAATACCATTTGCAGAAATCGGCAATATTGGATTAAACTGGACCTAAACCAGAATTAGTTTATGGCTGTTTGGAGAAACCGGTTGTAAATGATCGTATTTCCGCCCTAGTAAAAGAGTTCTCGTTCTGGTTCTTAATTCAACTTCAAATTTAATCTGAAGATAGAACAATGTATACATATATAAAATGCTTAAAAATTTGAATTTATTTTGAACTTAACTCCTGGTATTTTAAAATCGTAAACACGGCTTCTGTTTAATAGAATAAAATTTAACCTGGTATTAAACAAACAAAAATAAAAGTCATTTCTTTTTCCCGATCTCTTTGTATTTTTTCCTTAGTTTTAAATTGGAAAGTGGAGTTCACTCAAGTGTATTGTCAGTGATTTATTCTTAATGACACGATTTTCAATTAAAAACGAACGGAGAACATGATATTCAAGAACTCCCACGTCAGCTCAAAACGGTGAACATATTAATTGAGGAGCGGGAAATCACAAACCTTTAGGGACCATCAATTAATTTGCCAACTAACCCTCGCAATTCTACGGCAAATCGAAAATAATTTGTATCATTAAAGAGAAATCAGTAATTGTATCCTCTTTATTATCAAGAGGAAAGAAAGAGGATCGTTTAGTTAACATCTCGTGAGAAAATGGAAAATCAAATTTAAGATTATTACTAGTTACGAACAGTTACTGAATAATGGATATTTTATTGTTTTTTAAAAGGCAAAATAAAGAGCAATATTTGGATCACTCAAAATTTGGTTTATTTTAGAAGTGGCGATAATTACTTAACGCAAATCCAAAATTATTAATGATTTATTAGTCTATTTTTAAATAAAGGGTATCTACAAAAATGATTGGAGTGGTTTCATGATTGTACTGTGGGTGTATTATTTAACTTATCATCAAAAAACTTGTACAGAGACATAGAGAAAGTCTTCAAGTTTTTGTTGCATTTTCAAGATGCTCTACATGTGCACCGCTACTGCGCTAGTGACTCTGCACATATCAACTATGTAATCAAGTTCGTCCCTCATTCGATGTAGCATGTCCCTGTCAATTCCAGCAAAAGCATTGCAGATGCGAGTCTGCAGTTCTGGCAGATGGGCCAATAATGGTGGTACAAACACTTCATCTTTCACATACCTTCCAAAAAAAAGTCACAAGGGGTTAAGTCAGGGGAGCCTGGAGGCCATGGCAACAGTGCGTGATCATCATTCCCTGTTCGACCAATCCATTCAAATAGTCGATCTGGAATATTCAATTCCCTGTTCGCTCTACGAGTTGATTTTCGTGGACTACCACGAAAGTGGCTCTTAAGCGCTCAATTCTTTCGTCATGCACAGGAGGAGGACCTGTTGATTTTCCTTTACAGAGGCTGTGAAATGTTCATACCATCGTCGAATGGAGTTGGTGCTGGAACTTTTATGGAACTTCGTTCTGAAGTGGCTGGACCGTCAAGACAGACTGATTTGTTAGTCGCCATTTTACAACTGAAGAGCCCTCATGGTTGGAGGCGGAAACAAATGCCTTCTGAGCAATTCAAACAAACATGAATTAAGTATCGCAGTCAGGAGATTATCTTTCGAAAATAAATAAAATTTTTACAGAAACAAATTCATTCTATGCCTCAGAATCTGCAGATGTCAATTTTTAATGGAGATTTTTTAATTTCTTATTGAAGGTTCATTGCGTTCGCAAAGGACTGTGGGACTATTTGTCACTGTTCGAAAACTTAAAATTGGCAAAAGAGATGCTAAAATACAATTGGTTTCCAACAGATGGACGACTTGTTAAAAGTCATTTAATATTCTACGGAAATTGCGTTGCCGAAAGACATCTTTAACTCGTAACAAAAATTAAAAGTCGAAAGTTTGAGATCTTATCACTGATTGGTTCATGGCTCTAAAAGGTTTTGAAAAGCAGAGCCAATCAAATGAAGCGTTGCTTCACATTCCAATGGCTGTTTGATTGCAAGAATAAGAACAAATAATAGAAACGTATCACCGAAAACAATGATTATTTCAGTGAAGCAAAACAAAATAGAACCGTGGATTACTATTAGGTGTACACGTACACGTATTAGAAAATAGAAAATAAATGAATGAAACAATTCCTATTCCTTAATATTTTTTTCCTAATCTCTGAATTTATATACACAACTATCACTAATTATTAATAAAACATAACAACACACAAAGATTAGTTTAAAAAATCGTATTTAAAAATAAGTAATGGGTGAAACGAAGTGACATCCTTGAACAACTGTTTCACACTTTTCGGCGATCATCAACTGTGATCAGTAAACAGTGAAGTCTTGGTACTGAGGCTGTTGTGAGTAATCATCGGAATCACAATGGCGCCTCAAAAACAAAAAACAACAATTAAAAACTCACTAATCAAATATAAGTGAGAAAATTCATATCCCAGCAGTCCGCTGGTCTCAATGAAGTTTTTTAATGCATGGGAAATTGAATCTGCATATTGAATTATTACTGCTTGAATTTTCTCACTAATATTTGACTAGTGAATTTGTTATTGTTGTTTTTTGCTTTTGAGGCGCCACTGATAATATTCCGATGATATTTAAAAAAAATACTGAGATGGAGATTTTCGGGTTTCTGAGCGGGAGCCCCTCTTCAAGTGTTGAAGAGGGGTTGCCGTTCAGGAGACCGAAAGGCTCCCCATCTGTATTTTTAAGTATATTTTTTTAACTAGTTTTTGTGTATTTTTTTTTTTTTAATAATAAGTAAATTATCGCACATGTTAAAAGATTTCAACTACGGGTAGTACAGTGTGTAATTGAAAATTATACTTTATCATTTAAATTTAAATTTCAGCTACTACGACACATAGTGTTTTGCGCTGTGTAATTTTACATACCAAACTTAAGAATAAAAATATAAATAAGAATAAAAAGATTTTTGTTATTTAGTTCCAAATAACAGGTTTAATCTGGCTTCCCACGAACTTCTTGAAGAAAGAGAATGTTTCTGCAATGTTTCTGTGTTTTGTTGAGGCTAATTACTGATACCCTCTCATTAAAGTGAAATTGATAAAAGCTATTTTGGTTATTGTGATGAAATTACTTCCCGATGAAATATATCAATCAGGTTTTATTTCTTCTAAGATGTTGGTATTCAGCGCTGGGTGAGACGCAGTCTCCTGCGACGAAGCAATTTCAGCAGCAACGGATCTGTTTTTGACGACTTCACTATGGCAGCGGCGGGCGAATGACATTCCGTGCATTCTCACAACGAGAACAAACTGTTATGGAGAAGAAAAGAAAGGGACTGACTGCCATCACAGCACCGCCTCTTTCTTAAAAAAATGCCACTAAAAGAAGAAAAAAGAAACTTAAGAGAAGATTGGAACCGTGTGTTGTGGAATGGGTGGAAAAAAAATAAAAATATATAGCTTTGGCGTAAATATTATTTGGATTTTGATAGAACGAAAGGAAAAAAAAACCACATATCAATCACAATCAACAACTTTTATACGGTCTAGATTGAAGTCATCATCGAAGATCGAGATGCCTATCATAGAAGAAAAAACAATATACGATTGTTCTCTAGACCGAGTAAGAAAACAATTCCCCACCTGCGACTGCTCCTCAAAACCAAAGAAACAGAAACTAACAAATCTTGTTTTTTTAACTCGAGATAAAAGAAGAATTTGTTTTTGAAATTATCTCTCAGGCTGCAAGAAATAAGATCTCAACTTCAAATTCTCCTAATTGAAGAATAATGTTGAGAATAATGTGAGGATAATGTTGTGTTTACAACATTAAAACCCTGAGGTTTCACATGACTTTAGTTTTAATTTAATTTCGGTTCTTAAAGGTCAAATTCCCTGGAAATGCACGTTTCTGCGATCACCGGCCTAAGAGAATGCCAGTCCGACGCTCTCCCACCTTAATTCCGGAAAAGAAACATCAACGTAATTGATAGAGGGATGGGTAATAGAGGGATCTTATTTCTTGCGGTTTCAGAACCCGTCTGGAGGTGAACACAATTCCCGAGCATAGCAGGAATCGAACGCAACTTCTCCAACTTGTAGTGCAGTGCCACTATTGGTCTTCCTCATCAGCTTCTAACGTAAGAAAATTATTCCTGAAGTGGCTTGCTTGATTTTTCTGCATTTTAAAGTTTGTGTAGTTGTATTAAAAAAAAAAACGTAACAGTTGAACGATAGCTGTTTATAAATTACAATGACTATTCTCTACATCGAAGTACGTAAGAGATAGACGTTAGTACAGCGTAGGGTGAGAATGCTTTGTACCTCTGACACCTTACGACCTTATACATCTCACCCTCATCTTGAATATCAACTATGATACAAAAAAAACAAAACAAAAAAAAAAAAAAAAACAAAGCGGCAAAAGAAATAAAAAATGGGGCTGTATTTTAATAATTCATCTAAGCAAACCTTTCCAATATTCACATTGGAAGTACAGTAAATACAGTATTTGTGAAGTCGGTAGACAAGTGGTAAGGTACTTGACTGTGACCTAAAAGAGCCGAATTCAATCCTGACTCGGCAGAGATTGGGGATTTTTCGACTCTGAATTTTCCTCTAGACAGTGCAATGGTCCACACAGTCTTCTGAACAATGGGCACCGGGTTTCTCTCTCGGAGCTAACAGCCGGCGTCGGGCTATCACTTGTTCTCAACGTATTACCGTTGAGTTGGCAAGGAAACGCACGAATTCTTACCTTCAGTTATCTCTTATCCACTAAATCAAAGATGACCCTTCACAAAAACTTCAGGAAGCTATCCAATATTGGATTTTGAGATGTCCCCTCGAGTTCAAGTGAAATACTAATCAACACAGACAATTATCTCCACGCTTTGTCTTTTAAAAGCTAATGTCGCTGTATCCGGATACACTTTTTTTTTCTGAACTTGATGTTCATTTGTTCAACACGGAAAGCATTCTTTTCATGCAAATTACTGGAGGGATCCATTCCGAACAGCCATCAGCCCAGTGTGGGAACTGTCGACTGAAATTTCTCAAACGCCTTGAATTTCCGTGACAGAAGACCAGTGTGTGGCCCGGTGGCATTTGGAAAAGAGATTCCAGGTCCTGGGAGACAAAGGTAGCTTTCTTGTTATGAATGAACAATAAATCCATAAAACTTCCTACCCGAGAGGCACAGAATTGGGCGAACATCAAATCAAGCGTGAAAGTAAAAACAGCGCTTACATTTGATACTGATTCCTTTTTTTTTTAATTTCAATTCTAATCGCAATTAGGCGTTGCTTAATTACGCGCAGTCAAAACCAGACCGTCATTAGCCATCCCTTATCAATCGTTCTGTAAAAAAGCCGACGTAAATCATGCAAATCATTTCGCCGAATTACACGCAGCTGTGGGAAACATTGAAATGGACGAGAATTTAATCTCTTTATTACATAAAAAGCCGTTGTCTGAAGACACGTAACAACACAACTCCATCATTAAAAAGAACAGTCATACATTACAATAATTTTAAGTTTTAATTTACATAAATCGGAATAAGATATTAGTTATACAGAAATCTTATTTCAGTGTTAATATTGTAAGCTAAAAGGAGGTTTTACAACGGAGACATTATAAGCTAAAAGATGTTGATAATATTGTAAGCTTAATAGAAATAATAAGCCCGACTATGATATCCTGACAATGAAAGTAACTATGACGTATCTATTTTTTAGCCAATCACAAACAATTAGGCTACATAAAGTTGTATTATCTTTTTTTAAAATCCTTCTAACTTGTTTTCTTAAGCAAAGTTTAGTTTCATGAAGTCAGTATATCCGTGCGTTTCTCTTACATAAAACTTTTAAACCAGAGTGTAGTATCTTCTTGAAACCTGACGTGTCTATTTACTAATAATTGATCATTTATCTTTTATGTTTGAAAATTTCTCCGCGTGGAACTTCGGTGGAGAAATAATTGAAAAGTAACGTCAATGAATTAAGATTCTATTTTTTATGTTATTAAATATTTAAGTAAAATTAAATTATTATTAAATTTTGGTTTTAATTCAAGGTGGTAATAACATAACTTTTAATATATTCAAAACATGTATCGGAAGCCAGTAACAAGTAATTGTAAGGGAATTCGAATCTAATCTACGGAGAGCTCTACTGGTTCAACTGCTCAGACTGTTCTGCGCAACCTCAAAGCATTTGGCTTTGAACGGCGGAGAATATTTTAGAATTTTAAGAATAGGATTTGTTCTAACATTGGTAAGGCATTTAATGTGCTTGGAAAAGGGAGGAAAAAAAGACATCTAAATAAAAAAAAAAATAAGTACAATTTTTTTTGAAATACGCATCTGCGTTCTTCAAACATCAAGATAGCTGACTAATTATCCATCTTGGGAAACAAAGTTATCTACTATAGGCAAAAATGGTCCTTTTGGTATGGGGAAGATGGGGTCAGGAAATGCAGGAAGCCCTAACGGGACTAAGTTGAGGTCGGTTGATCAATCCAACGCCAGACTTCCTTGAAGACCAGGTAAAGAAACCATTAACCATTTTAGAGGGCTGAGAGGACCCTGGGACTAATATAGAGGTAAGAACAGGGAAGTCAGCTACATTTACAATATAAGAAACTGAAATTATAAACATATGATTTTGATACTGGACCCACAGGATCAAAAACTAATAAAATACGAGTCTCCAAAACACGCTTTTATAATGAAGAGTAAAACTGATACAGAAACTTTTAAAATTTACTTTCACTATCTTTCAATACAAAACTACTTTGTACGTAGCTACGTATAACCAAAGGAACTTGTTACTATTGGAATAATAAAATGCTTGATATTAATAGTTTTCGTAATAAAATGATTAGGAACCTTAATGAAAGATGAATAAATGTAAAAAGTATATATATAAAAAAAAACTAATGAATTTTTTTGAAAGTTGTTATTATTTTTAAATCCTTTGAGTGCTATAAGTAACACTACGATTTCCGCCACGGAGCCAAAATGATGTTATCACACGTTAACTATGATTGTAATGTCAAAAAGCTAGAAATTCTGCACACAGATACGTCTACAGAATGACGAAAATGTCCTTGATTCTGTACGAGTAGAATCTCTGTAAGAAGCTAAATCTTACAGAAGCTAAACCTTACGAAATGTAAACATCAACAGAATGTGTGAAAAAAGGCTCAAGTTATGATTTTGAGATTACAAAATGTTTATATAGAGAAAGAAATTCACAACTGGACAACAAATATGCCTTCGCACATTGAGCCAACATCAACGGGAATTCTGAACAACTATTTCATCCTTATTAGGAATCATCAGCAGAATTTACCCTTGATGTTTGAGTTTGATGGAAAAAAAAAATATGATGTCAATTCACAAGTCGAAATCGTCATACACTGCTACTGTACTCCAACCAGTGGCTACCAACGTCTTTGGGGGCCCGGGGCGGGAGTTCCATTATTCCACAACCAAAAAAAACAAAAACGGAAATACTTCTTGGGTGGATGGGGCCCCTAGGCTTGCTTTTACAACCAAAAAAAAAAAAAGGAAATCTTGCTTTTACAACCAAAAAAAAAAAGGAAATAAGCTGGCTGGTGGGGCCCCCTAGGCTGGCTGGTGGGGCGCCCCTCCCCCCTTGGTACGCTACTGACTCCAACTAAACAGAGAATAAAAATTACAGATATTTTATCTCAGTATTGTGAGAAATGAGACAAAAAAAGAAACATATAAGATTTATTACTTTTTTTATATAATTACATAACTCTTTTCGTTCAATTCTGAGAGAATATTAACTGAAGATTTGCAGCGCCAATTCGTTTGTGCGGCAGAAGTGTGAACTACAAATTTGAAAATTCATCTAGAAAAGAAACCATGAAAAATAATGAATCTGTACTTAACTTCTACATAGAAAGCTTTAGGTGTACAGGAGTTCATTGAAATCATTTATAAAGGTGTTCGGCGCCATAAATTATTTCTATACTTCTTTCAAGGAATTTTTTACATAAACGGAATTTTCATGTAGCATTCTTGTCAATGACATACATTCCAAATAATTCCGAATAAAAGGGAAGCTCAAAAACTTAGCTCTGATGATAATTTACGATTATCTAAGAATAAACAGAAAATTAAACAAGGTGACAATATCTTAGTATTAAAAAAAGCAGCTGTTTTTAAAACAAAAATTCTAATTTTTCTTTCTTTTTCTTTTCTTTTTTTTTTTTAGCAACTTCCTAAATTTTGTTCTACGGTGACATTCTTTACCAGTTCATTCAACGCAAAGAAACCATTATGTTTTATGCGAGTCGTTCTGCAGATCCCGCCGCGTGGATATAGGCATCACCGGCTGGAAAGGTGCGTGAGTGTTACGACGACAGCAAGGTCATTTGTAACGGGCTTTCAAAACGATGGGAGATTATATATATATATATATCCATCTAGCACGCAGTGGAAACGAGGAAATGAAAACAAAACAGATAAGAAAAAAAAAACACGCCCACACGAAACACTGGTATCTCAGTATTTGCTCATAATTGCATTATGTTTAACTTTTGTAAAAAAGATCTCGCATGTATTTATTTATTTGTAGTTTAAGTCTTAGCAACAATAATTGTTTTTTTTTAGATGTCAAGGTTTTTGGTTTGAATCTTTTCTGAAAGGATAAAATGAGAACACGAAATATGTTTCATAACAAGGAAAAGAACGTCAGTGAAACAGAAGATCGATTTTTCTTTGAAAGTTTACATATTGACTTCTGCCTTATAGTTCAACTATTAAGGAGACATCACACCCTTTATGTCATGAAGTTTGGTATCCTTTCTGAGATGAAAGTATACGAAGTACTTACAAAATATTTAAATAACTCGAAATCCGTGGAGCGTTGGCCCCCAAACCTACATATATTTCTTAATTATTTCTTATGTACTTTTATTTAAAAGGACACCAAATTTTGTGTTACACAGGATGCGTCGTCTCCTTGTAAGACCAGTAAATAATCTTTTAATAAACTCTTTATTATTATAGTAATAAGCATTACTTACACTAATACAGGAAAAACTGAATTAAAAAGATTATTTCATAAGGTCTCGAATTTGGTTTTTCTTCCCGTTAACTTCACTGATGGTTTCGGTTGTTACTTCCATTGTGAGGTGAAGCAGAGTAATGTCTTTACTCAGAAGAATTTACATCTGATTTTACCCAGGAAATTCACGAAGTTGTTGTACAGGAAAAAAAGTACCAATGTATTGAGATTTTCTCTTAAAACTATTAGAAGAACAGACAAGGGTGATGTGAAGGACTGACAGGAAGCTATAAATCCACAACAATAACTACATTGCAAGATCTGAATCTAGAATTCTGTGTTCTTTGCAGTCTTATACAAAGTAGTGAACGCGTGTCAGTCCTTTGTGAAGCGAAATATAGACCTTTCTTGTTTTCGGAATTGTCCAATAGAAGGCGCTTTAAAATTTTATAAAAAAATGATTACTTTGAAGCGCTGTACAATTCTTGTTTCTGATTTTATTCGCCAGGGAAAGCAATGGAAACACGAATGTAATTTTAGATTCAAAGTTTATTTTCGAGACTATTTTTTTTCTTTTTTCTTATGGAATACGAAGCCAGATTTGATTACGGTAGAAGTTCAAAAGCAAATGCAAACAGGCAGACAAAACAAATTTCGAAAAATGTATCCAAGTTTCTTTTTCGATGAATCTCGGGATGCGTTTCTTACGTTGTTCTTTTGTTTTGTTTTTTCTTCTTCTTTTTGCTCGGTCGTTAATCTAAAGAGGAGATACCATCTTAAATTAATTGCGAGATCGTTCTAATGAGGAGTTTTAACGGTCTTCCTGAACAGTCAAGATGAAAATTGGATCTTAATACGTGAAGAGGAGGAAAAAAAAAAGGAAGGCAGAGCGCTCCTGAAATGGCCGCGAACACTTAAGGAGACGACCGCCAATCCGTAACCACAATCTGCTTGGCCATCAGCACAATGGCGTTCGTTAACCTCTTTTGATTACGGGTTACACTTCAGCGGTTCTTCTGATTAACCTCCCTTGTACTTATAATAGTTTCATACTCTCCTATTCTTATTAGTTCCCCCCCTACAAACTTATACGCTGGAAATGAAAGCAATCAAATACTAAGGCATGTTAAAAAATGAGTAGCAATAAATCGAAGTGAGTTTTGAGTCACATCTAAAAGAAAGGCAAAAAAAGAAAATATCAAAGAACAAAAAAATTAATTCAAAAGTTAAATTAGTCACATTAGAAAAACTGAATTCTTTACGTATTTATTTACTTTTTATTGGATCATTCATGAAAATTGATACACTGAAGCTCGATTATAACGCGATCCTTCGGATCCAAGATCTCGAAGATCGCGATATAAGCGCGATATAACCGAACTTTTATTACTTCGCGACGTCAAATGTCGTATATCGCATCCTATTAACGCCCACACGATTATAAATCGATTTAAAATGGTCATTTCAGAATTACCTATATCATTCAGAGCTATGTGAGAGAATTTTATATTTATAAATACATAAATCATTACCTTTTCAACACTTTGATGGGTTATATTAGCCAAAATCGATTTGGCGCCGCCATCTTGGCATCTTGTACAAACGACGAGTCACATGGATCGAAACTAGGTATTCATACGCCTATTAGATTACACGGGCCACTTTAATGGTTGTCTTTGGCAGAAAAATTGATCTCGATATACATTTTAGTTAAATGAAAAAGTCCGCGATTCTGGTATTTTTTTAAAAATATATTGTATTTGACGTATTTTCGTGACATTAGGGTGGGTATAGAGTCTCAATTACTATAAATAATAAGGAAAGAAGCATATTAATTTACACCTTTGATTTGATTTTTGGCGAAAAAACGGTAAAGTTTGCAATTTTACAATTATACACCTTTTCCAAAATAGAACGGGTTCAAGACCAAATCGCGTTATATTCGAATTCGCGATATAAACAACCGCGTTATAACCGAGCTTCAGTGTATATACTTTAATGGACTGTTGTCTTTTGAATATGACAGTATGTCTATATAAATATGTGGAGAAATTTAGATGTTCAAAAATTCGATCTTCCTGCGAAATTTCGAAGTCTCAAGGAAAACAAACGGAGGTTAAACAATGAACTCTTATTGACAACACACAATGAAGTTCTATTAATCTTTGAACAGCCCAACCCTTAAGTTTGGCGTTTGCTAATCTATATTGTTATCGCGTGCTTTTATTTTAGTGGAATTAATGGCCATCTTAGATGAGAAACTTTCAAAAAATGGAAAATTTAAAAGTAGATTTTCTTTTCACATGTTTTAGAAATTTAGTGAATGTCTTTTTCCTTGAATTGTTTGCAGGACTTAGAAAAAATAACGAAGGAACTTCGTAAGACTGAAAAACAGGCAGTCTCGGAATCACGACACTGAAGTTATAAGATGAAATTTTTAAGTTTTAAAATTGTTGACATTCACTATGTAATTGGAATGCCCGAAAGATTTGATGGCGAAACCGATTCTATAATTTTTTAAATAGTATTTTTTTAAATTATATGTGAATATCAATAATTTTTAGCACAGTGAAACATATTGTTTTGTTGAGATGCCGCTTCCGGGAGCTGAAGTGGTATCCTTAAGCCCCGCGAACACCATGCAATTTTTCAGCAACTTAGTCGTCCGATTTTGACGTCACGAGTTGACATAAACAGTTTTTAGCCTCCTTATATGGAACTTGACTGCAACTTTTGTCATCCGACTCGAGTTGTTTCTACAGCTGTAACTCGAAAAATTGCATCGAAGTCGCCGGGAATTACCCAATCACAGGGCAGCGATGGAACACGTCAGTCGTGACGTCACGCCCATGGAAGAAATGGCGTCGAAAATGATATTTGCCGATTCGATTCGAAGACATGCTCGTACTCAATGAATATCAAGAGTATTGCGAGTTTCTTTCATGCATAAATAAAGTTTGTACTGAAATGCAGAAATTGTATGCGGCAGAATTTATCAGACAGGTTTCAAAACCTCGATTTTTTCGGATTTTCCACATCGGGTTTGGGAACGCATTGCATTATGGGATTCCTTCTATCACCGCCGACTTCATGTCGAGTTGCATGGTGTTCGGGGTTTGACAAAAGTTTATATCCATTCATGACGCCAAAATGGGACGACTAAGTTGCTGAAAAGTTGCATGGTTTTCGCGTAGCTTTAGTTTTATCATGCACTCTAAGCCATCATCGACAGTAAATCTGGCTGATGACGCCTAATAAGGCAGAAACAGCTGTCCCAGATTCTCGAGATGATAGCTTAAGATGCAAATACCTTATTCAATTGTGTGCATTTTAATTTTTTTTCTTACATTTATTTATGCACGTAAAATTTATTTTTATTTCTGCATTGTTCGAAAAACAAACTTTGTTGAAAATCAAATGCACACCTCAAGTGAAGCAATAAATCTTATTTATCGAACTTCAACCCAAATCACCCCCTCAAAATACAATGCATTGAAGAGAATTTCTGCTAGATCTTGTTAAAATATTACCAATCCTCAATATTTAAATTTATTCTACAAGTATTGAAGAATAACCGTTTCCTAATTTTATTTTCCGATTCATTACTTAAGGTTTTTGATATGCAATTTTTATAAATCTATTATCGACCTTTCCAGATGTCAAAACCAAGATTCTCAAGAGAAGATTAATGATAATCCACCATTTACTTATATTTTAAATTAGATATACGCTGAACTATCCATGCTTCGTTGGGGGATCCATTTTAAGGATTAGAGGGTGGGGGCAAAGGAAGAGAGATCAAAATAATAGTGTTCCTATTTTAAATTAGACCATAATAAGCAAACTACCAAATAGTTTTGGAAATATATCCAATTGTTTTGGACGACGGTAGGCGTACAAACAGACGAACGGACAAATAGAGAAGTAAAATGTTCAAGGGAAATGGGGAGATTCCGTATATATTGTGCGCAGTATCTAACTATCCATCTATCTACATGTAGTAAAGACTCATACTATCACAGAAAAAAAAAAAGCACTGTGTATGTACAGGGTGATTCAAAATTCCCTGTACAAACTTTAAAGGTAGATCAGTAATACAAAAACAAACCGTATTCATAGTGAAACGTATGTCCGCAAACGCCACCCGAATGTGCTAGAAGATACAATGAGGTTCAGAAATAAAAGACAACAAGTAGACATGTTTATTAGCCGTATGTTTACAAAATGGCAGTAAAGTGTACACGACTTTGCCTGTTTCCGTTGAATGACCCAGTTTCACACAATCTCTGGTGCAAACGCGCAAACGTTTGATGATTGGGCACATGCCTGTTGGAGAACCGTTACAATACAACGCACAGTGGCTTGTCCGTTTCCGTTCGCTGCCCCATAGGCTAGGTGCATATTTGCTCTCTCAGCATTAGTAAAGCGATACATCCTACTCGTACAAAGTCAACGTCTCAAATGACAATGGCTTATACTGCTCAACTAATGTGCTGCCAAATAGCGCCCTCTAGCACATTCGGATGGTGTTTACGGACACACGTTCCACGTTTTTGTATTCCTGACCTACTTTTAAAGTACAGAGAATTTTGAATCATCCTGTACATACGTATCGTAAAGTAATATTACATTTGATACGTAGTCTTTATCATTCTTCAACAGTTATATAATAAGAAATAAAAAAATAAATAAATAAAATTAGGGAAATGAAAGGAGAAGGAAACTTTAAAACGGAAGATGGAGAACTAATGTTTTTTTGTTAAATACACTAACTGACAGAGAAAAATGACTGACTGACATGAAGGAATGCTCAAAACAGACCAAACTACATGCATAGATAGCCAAACAGGTGCAGAACAAATGATTTAATTTTCAGAAACAGAAAAGGCACCAGTTGCCTAAAATACAGGATGATCAATAAGAAGGGGACCTCCATTTATGGCGATACATTGCTGAACCCGTCGTGGCATCGCTGAATGTCCGCATAATGTCCTGGGGTATTGTTGACCAAGTAGGGTTGATCAGAAGCCACACTTCATCTTCATTTCGTGGGGGTGGGAGAAGATGAACTGTGTCCAATCGTGTCCCACAGATTCTCGATTGGCGAGAGATCAAGGGATATGGCTAGCCAAAGAAGCATCTGCACACCTTGCAAGTATGGATCTGCTCCGCGCTGTGTGACCGGGCGTTATCTTTGTTGAAACATTGGGTTTGGGGCGCTCTGCAGTTATGATAGTGCCACGGGCCGCAGCCCACCTCATCAATATTACGGCGTGTCGTTAATGTGCCCGTAATGAATACTAGCGGCTGTTGGCGCTGATAACACCCCAAACTATAACTCCACGTTGATGGGCTGTGTGACGCTCCACAACGTCAGAGGAATCCGCCCAATGGTCACGTCGCCTCCAGACTCTCACACGGTGATCATCATTGGTGAGACAGAAACGGGATTCATCGCTGAACACTACACTGTTCCATTCTGCACCCCACGTTATTATGGTGCGAGATCATTCTAAGCGATGACGACGATGGCTGTAAGGGTAGCCTCCGCGCTGGACAAGAAACCTACCGCAGCCAATCGGCGCGACACTGTCCGTGTTGATATCGGAGCAACCAAAACTCCCTGTACGCTTTGCGAAATGTCGCCAATCGTGGATTGTGGGTGTGCATGACATCTAATGCGACGATCTCTGCGCTCTGACATCCATTTCAGAGCTCCGATCCCACTACGACGGTTCACATTTCCTTTCTGGGACCACTGTCTCCAAAGATGACCGACGTTTGCGTCATCGCGTTGCGTTTCTTCTGCAATGCGGCGCAAAGACCAACTGGCGGTACGAAGACTTACAATGAAACCTCTCGTGAAGCATCAGTTTGATGAAATTGCGTACGATGGCGTCTTAAAGGCATTAACACTCCTTGTTTATTCTCCCGACCAGTAACAGCAAAAAACACTCACTTCTCGCAGCCGGAACGACATCTTGAATGACGGCTTCACATGCTTGTTCTCTGCTTATATCATATGCGCGGTTCCTGTGATTGGTCAGCAATTTTAATCGTTTGCAAACCTTGCACATGCGCATCCACTCTGCAATCTGCATGGCACCGCATTCACATCTTTCTTGTATGGCATTTTCTCTATCATGCAATGTATATGATTAAGTTTTTTGTGGATATTACTTAAAAAAGAAAAAAAAAATTATATCGAATTTTGATGATAAAAATTTATTACTGAACCCAACAAAAAAAACAAAAAATTAAAGCAAACAAAAAAAATGATTCATAATACAGTCGCGTTGACTGCATTGTGTAAGGTATCGTTTTGCTAAAAACCTAACGGAATCGTTCAAAAGTCTTACAAAGAATAAATTATATAAAAAACGAGACTGAGTAAAAATAAAACAGAGTATTTGTTTTATAGATTCTAAGTAAACTTATTTCTTCAAGGTGCAGATTTAAATTCAAATAATAATAATAAGCATAAAACCATCTTAGCTCGTTATGAACTTCTACTTCTAAAGCAATGACCTATTGTTGGAATGATAATAAGAAAACCACTTGAATAAACTTAATGAAATCGACCTGAAAAATACATTAAATGAAACCCAATTTTTCGGTCGATTTCATTAAGTTTCTTTTATCTCTGAAACGGAGAACATTCCATTTGATATAAATAGTTCAAGAGTTTATTCAGGGCAAATCACAAAACGCCTTCTGACTGGAAGAACTAGTTTTTTTTTTCTTTTCTGTTTTATTATTAAAGAAAGTGAACTCAGAATATCAATTGTAATGCTAACATACAAGGTTATGTAACATTGTTAATAGCTTTTATCCTTTTTTACAAATATCAAAAAACTAAAAAATAAATAAATAAAAATCAGTAATGTTATTAAACATCATCCACACATCCGAAATAAATGCCACAATACTACATTTATTACTATAAAAAACGAATTTTCAAGGAGATAATTCACCGTCTCCTCTTTCTCAAGCCTTTTACATGATAACAATAATAAGCGAGATTCTTTTTATTACAATGACCTTAAAATATCATACTAACAATTAAACGTTAATACAATATTAAGAAGGAATCATATTCTACAATATAATAATCACAAATTCTTAACAATCAACGAAAAACATAACTATTATTATATATAAAGACTATTAACTATTTAATTTTTCAATATTAAGAAAGATGGGTCGTTTGTAAATAGTAAAAATCAGTAATATGTAATTTACTAATTTGCATTTACTTTTTTATATTTTTTTAAAGGTTATAACTATTAAACAATGTTACATAACTATATATACATATGTATGTTATAATGTATAAATCACGATAAAGATATTGTAATAGTAAGTACTACTTCCTGATGTCTAATAAAGCATTATTATAAATGGAAATTATTTTTATTATTTTTTTTGACGGACTTAACCAAAAACATCAGAAAAAACGGAAAGCTCATTTGACTAAACTAAACTTAGCGTTAGGACTTCTGTTTCTGTAAATACATTACTATAACACAGCTTCTAAACCCGTATGCCGCCGCACGTGGTGCGTGTTGAGAATACTGTGCCTAATAAAATTCTGAGAGTGCATTCGTAACTCTCCACACTTAACCAAATGCTGTAATTTAGACTAAATTCAAGAAATCAGATAATCTGGACAAACAGAAATTGTATTTCATTCTAAAAATGAAGGTTAGTAGACTATTAATTCACATTCAAAAGTCAACTTTAAAAATAACTTTAGATAAATGTTCAAAACTGCACTATTATAATCATTTGTTTCTGAAAGGATTCTCATGCACTTAAAAGCAGTGTAAAAGGTTGGTATTCCGCATGATTTCTCCAAATACAACAGTGCACTGTCAAGCGAGAAAGATTGAGAACCACTGTTATAAAACACTGAAATTTTTTAGTGATTTTGATTATGTTTCTTTTTTGTCCAGGAACTTACTGCCCCTGAATCAAAACTAACTGAAATCTGAATCAAAACTAACTGAAATCTCACAGCTTACATCAGTAAATTTAAATTTAGCTATCTACGATACAGAGCTATTAAATCATCGGTGACTACCACTCTTCATTATATCGTATCTTGATAAATAACTTCAAAATCAAGATGGAGTTCACAATGCTTAACTCAAACTTATCATTAACTTAGCTCTCTCAGATAAAATGTTATCAGTTACACAACATGATTTTATGATTGTAATTTTGATATTATAAATTTAATTTCTTTAAGCATTTTGCACTGCATGTTTTCTTTCTTTAAACTGAGAAAGACCTCCTTATATGGCGATAACTGATCACTTACGTTCGCCTAGAATCATGACGTCAACATAGAAATGGCGTCTTTGCAACAGCAAGTTACTATCAGTATGTGAGGGAAATTTCAAATCCAAGCTGTGAAAATTGCTTAAATAATAATAATACTATAAATAAGTATTCATAACTGAAAAAATTATAAAATACCAGAACGTTTTCGTTACGTTTATTAGATTTAGTTAAGAATTTTAGGAATAGATGTCGCTGTTATGTCCTGGAAATATCTGTCCATAAGCGGATTAGATCAGCAAAGGTCTTTCATTGGGAAAATGAACATGTTTAATAGCAATCTTTAGATTTCATTAAGAATGAAAGCAATTCTCAGAATAACTGATACTATTATTAATATATATCCTAATTAGTCTATGACTATCCTTTCAGATTTTTAATACGAGATGGTATGGATTTCTTAGTAAGATTTGTATTATCCTTGTTTCTTACATTTAATAAAAAAAATAAAAAAAAAATTCCTCATTGTTATTTCAATGTAATACAGCATCCAATTTTACAGGTCATTGATATAGAATCCAACAATTTGCGAGCATCGGAATAAAGTTGAGGTCGAGTGGTCTGACCGAAAGCCTTCCTCCTGTGAAAGAAGCCCGGTCCCCATTTAAAAGAAGGTTGGATGAACTTCAAGGCCCGTCAGGAGAAAACATTTCAACCTCATGGGGACTGATGCCAGATCCTCCATCCATACAGCCCTGCCTCTACAGCAACGGACCTTGAGGAGAACGATACAAGAAAAGTTTGTTCCTGCAACACAACAATTCTCCCACCCACCGAACTCCAACAAACAATAACAAGCTAACTTCTAAGTCTTAATCCAGGTATCCTTACAATCACTAAATTATAGAATATTAATAACACTATCTTAAACACTTCTAAATATCAACCAAAATATAACAGCATCTATGCACTAAGCCATTCTTGTTCCCCACAAAGCCAGAATAAACGTAAATATGTCCATCTCCTGTTTCTCCTTTGTTATGTTGTAATGAATCACAAAATGCATCATGGGAAAAAGGGATCACAACATCCACATCTTAAAACTGTAATTCACAAGAGTTCCTAAGCTTCAAGCTAATGCAAACTCGCTGAAAGTTATCTAGCGTAGTAAAATCTCAAGGTCTTGTCTTTTTTTATTAACGCAAATAAAAACCTCAAATTGTAAAATGAAAGAGGTAAATATGTAGAAATTTTGATCCTTTTTATTATTTGTCCATGAAGACTGGATTTCATTTTGTTCATTTCAAAAACAGTCAACAATTAAGAAAGGCTCAAGTTTTATGGAGTTGTTTGTATTAATAGATTAAAATCTGGATAGTTTAAAATATTGAATGTTTTCGAAATTAAATAAAATGAATTCAATAACCATAGAAAAATAATAATATGGAATTAAAATTGCTGCATGTTTTTGCTTTTATATTTTAAAATTTCAAATTTTAATTTGCATTAGGAAAAACGATATGGTGACTTGAAATGACTTTGACTCCAGCTCGCCTCCCGCTAAGCGTAAATAACAATATTCCTCATGAAAATTTCATACTAGATAACTTTTTTTTATTTTACAAATGTTAGTTTTTGCCATATTACAAATATATATATTTTTTTTGTTTTGTTTTTTTAACAAACGTAAGCAAATTTATCTATTTTTAAATATTATTGCTGCAACATAACAACAAATTGCTGCAACAATTTTTAAAGAGCTTATAAATATTTACAGACTATAGCCTGTAACATATAGAAGACAAATGGGGACCACTACCTACAGAGCAGATTTCGGGTCCCCAGCGGACACAACACACAGAAGAAGACGAAAGAAACAACCATGCCACGACCGGGATTCGAACCCAGGTACTGGCGCACTGGAATATTTACAGACTATAAAACATAATGTTTATGTTTACATATTTTCAGAGCTTTCACGACTTTTTATAATTTTTATTTGCAAAGTGAAAAATATTTTCGAGAACGAGACCTCAATGTAAGTTCGGATTTAAAAAAAGAAAAAAAGATTCACTCTTACGACGGACTTGTTTAAAGACCATCATTCAGAGACCATTATGTCGTAAGAGTGAAACAGGAATCTCAAATATATAGTAAAAAAAGCATTCAGGAAAAAAAAAGCTCTCAAAATTATCCACTTAAATTTCCTCTTGATATAATAGTTTTATTTTGTTTTGGTCTTTTTATTTTCTTAAGTCCGGGTATAAAAGAAGCATTTTGCTTGAAGTGCAGTTTTTTGTTTCACGCACTTAATTATTTTTTTCCATTAAAATTTTCTTTTAATTCAATATACTTTGATATCCTTATTCTGATTTATTTCTTAGTGAAGCCACTTAATATAATGTACAAAACCCTACTCAAAATCTTTTTTTGTCAATTTCACGTGTCTTCTGCCAAATTATTTCCTTTTTTTTTCCCTCCCGATTTCCAATGACATCCAATACCCCTAATTGCAGCCCAATTAGGACGGAATGGGGTGAACACATCGTAAATTTGGTTAATTAACTTTTTATAGAGTCTTGAAAGTGCTGTCGAAGCTTGAGTGAAACTTGAGCCCATCACATAACACAACGTTTATTGATTTTTAAGTGTATCTCGTGTCTACGAGACAAGTCAATATGTTCGCGAGAGTTGGTTTATGTCAACGCTGTCACAAGAACGAGACGCATCGGGTTCAACCGCTTGAAAGAGTCCCACCGATCTGATAATAACAGTTGCAGAAGAAATGGGAGAGAAGAAAAGGAGAAAGGATGTAATTCAGAGGCTGTGTATCCGCGATAAAAAGAGTATCAGTGAGAAGAAGGAAAGACAGAATTTGGGAGGCGTGTTCGTGATGCTTGTTTAACGCTTGGGATGAGACGCCTAGCGGTGAAGAAAAAAACCTCAAAGGAAAGTTCGCAACTTCGATAAATATAAATGGGGAAAAAAAGTTTTAAATGTATGAGAGAAATTTCAACGCGTTTAAACTAAAGAGAGAGTGCAGATATCACTTTTGAAAAAAAAATGAAAAAAAAAAAAATGCATATATAAAGTGCTCTGAAATGTTATTTGTCCTGCACGAAAATGGAAGGTTGAAGTTCTGTGCAAATGGTATAAAAAATATCTAAATTAACTAAAAAGGTGTTGATTACTTTTTGTTCTACATATTGTAAAAACTCATACTGATATTCATACTTGTACTGATATAATAGTATAAATTCAAGTAAGCCGTCTTCTATATAATGCTAAATGCTTTTTTTTTTCAGCAATATAGTCTATGTCACTGATTAGGCGAAGGCGTAAAACAATTAGCTAAAGCATGAAATAAAAAGAAAAGCTTTTTGTTTATATTTTAATTATGATCTTTGTTCAAAATTATTAATAAATATATAAAAGAATGTAAATTTAATATATGACAGTTTACATTCACATATTTGTGATAAAGTTTATAGTAAACATTCTATTGAACGTATAACATCTTTGCACTAGAAGGCGTAGGATTGTGTCCAGTTTATCATTAAGGGTTTGTAAGTTGTCAGTTTTGTTTTTTTGTTTTGCTAATGTTTTTTCTACAGACAAATTGCTGTTGAATAGAGTAATGACTTGTTCATATTATAAAAAAAAAAAAAAAAAAAAAAAACTATTGTTATTGGATTACTGTTGATGCTGATATTTGGATCCAAAGAGACGTCACAACCCGTACAGCCATTGTTAACTATGTCTTTATTTTGGAGTAGCCTTGAATCAATATTTGAAGTGAGTATAATATTCTTATTAAGGTTAAAAAGAAGAAAAATATATTACCTTATTGAAACAAGTAAATTGTATAAAACAGATGGTATTACTTTTGATACCGGAAAGAATATTTAACTTACATTCACTGAATTTTTCTTTTTGTTCTTAGGTTGTATAGTCTACTAATGACAAAACTTCATCTTAAAAAAGTACCAAATGGCCAATGAACATTGTTTACGATTTGTGTACAATTCAGGTTGGTTCTTGTCACTCTAAACTCACGTTGATACGAATATTACAACAGTGTTCCTCAAAAACACCATCGTGATGCATTCTTTTAAATCGCGATGACTTAAGAAGAATTAATATTCATAAGAAATAACGGGATAATAATTTCTACTTATCTAACTGGTTGTCTTAAATATCACTGCAAGTAATTAAAACGGAAATCTTACGTGACTTCTAGGATTTTGTGTTTTTGTTTTTTAAATTACTGTATGATCTCAACCAACCAACTTATTTTCATAATTAAAAAAAATAATAACATTCTTGAAGCTAATAGTTAACATATCTTTCATAAATTTAATCAAATTTTATTATTTATTTTACAGTTTTCAAATTCGAAACAAGCAGTATTCAAAATCTCACCTAATACTATAGTAATTTTCAAAAAAGAAGGTTTGCTATATATGGTAAATCGATCGATTTTGTCTGGAACAAACGTCACCAGTCATGACGTCATCAACTTGAACTCCGAGCAGTCAGTCCAAGATGCGTCGTTTTGTGACCGCGTAAGCGTGACCAAGAAAGGACAAACTTTGCACAGCCAAGCAAGGGGAATAGAGCGGAACTATTTCAATTTTAATTATTTAAAATTATTTCAATTTTAATTATTATTATGTATTCATAACTGTAGAAATACAAAAACCAGAATGTTGTCGTAATGTTTATAAGATTCAGTTACGGATTTGAGCAATAGATGGCGCTGTTAAGTCCTGGAAACATCAATCTATAAGAAAAGCACGCCATCAAAAGCTCTTCTTTCATGAACTGAACTGTAGATTAGTGTAAATGCAAATGGACCATCCATTTAATATCCAAAAATAAAATTTTTCTGCTTATTGGTGTTTCATGATAAGAAGAACATAATTCTTTTTCTAAAATAAATATTTTTTTTGGTTCTGGATGCAAAAGAGGATCCATCAAAGGAACGTGAAAAACCACGAATTAAAAAACGGCTGAGCTTCGTAGGTTTCTTCCACAATGGTTCAGATAACAGTCATTCAAGACTTTCTTGTACTTCATTAAATTAATGTCCCATAAAATGAGAAATTAGACAATAAATAAAAAAAGATATGCGTGCATTTCAAATGGAGCTGCTGTGTAGTCGTAAACTACCAGGAAATTACTATTTGCAACCAATAAAAAGCCATCATTAAGCAAATAATGACTTCTCTGATATTCAAAGGTACTATTAATTGAGTTTTAAAAAAGTGAAGGATTTCAGCAAAAGTCATTAGAAATAAAATAAAATAAAAAAAAGGATTCTATTGAAAATATTACAAAATGAGTTTTCTTGTAATTGTGACTTGTCTCCTCTCTATAGTGATAAGAACAGTCATAACTCTACAGGAATGAACTACAGGAATCCCTTACTATTGATAGTTGACAGAGGATAAACTAACAAATGAAGTGAAGGAAGGGATAGACACGAAAACCTCGGTTACCGAATTTGATGGGACGGCACTCGTTTCGTTAATCCGGGATGTATTGTACTAAACATGTACTGTACATTGGAAAATTACACTGAATATTACACAATAAACTACAATACGGCACCGCACTGTAAATTATAAGTTCTAAAGTTCAGTACTTTTTGAACCCTTTACAATATTGATACATTGTACTGAGTAATGTTATTAATAGTTACAGTCACATAATCACTTGAGTACGATATTAAATATTGATTATAGCAACGGAAAAAAATTTATGTATTTTAATGTTTTATGTATGCTAAAATCGTTACATAAAATGTATGCTAAAATCCTTATGTAAAATCGTTTCGGCTAAATCAGATTTTCGGATAAACGCGATTCGGATTTTTAGTGTAATATGGATCTGCCGGGAGTTTGGAGTGGTTTTTTTACTGCAATACGCCGCGCTTGCAAAAAATGCATCGTATCCTTTTCTTACCAACACAAAACGTAATTTGAGAATCAACTTTGTTGCTGAATTAGTTGGTCTGGCGTTTCCGAATCCACTACAGCCTGTCTAGTGAATGCTTGGACCTTTTTCATCCACTTCCTAGACAAGAAGTGATCGCAGATCGAATTCGTATTTTCCTGCACTTCTATAAATTATAAGCGTTCCAATAAGGTATGACTCTAGTCTGTACAACTTGTAGTCTCTCCGAGAGATATTTCTTAAGTCTACAAAACCTGTATTGAAAATAAAAGATGTGGAAAAAAAATAAAAAGATAAAAGACCTTTTATCTATTAAAATAGCTAGCTATTAAAATAATTAATTTAATAAAAATTCTAAAAATTCATTATGTCAGGACAGTTTCGGCCAATGTTAGTCGTCATCCTCTATAGGTTTTTTAGGTTTTATTTTCCAGTTCAATTTATATACGGTCACTAACAATAAATTAAACTGTGTAAGCACAATTAAGATACCTTACTTTAACTCTAAAGTAAGGTTGTTTTTTTTCCCCCATTGAAGATGATCAAGTATTTAGTCTAAATAGTCCAGATGCAGTGTGTTTGTAATAGGTTAAAGGTTAAAGCAACCCCCCCCCCCCTTCTATGTTCCTACGATCTCCAGTCAACGAATTGACTAGACTGGTCTGACGCTCGGTTCATTTAATCTTCAGGTTAGAAATCTCGTATGACAGAAGTATTGTAAACTACTCTTAAAATAATTAAAACCAACCATAAAAGCACATACACATAGATAAAAAAGCACGACGTACGTATTCGAACCCCCGTCTGTAGTGGGGTTCCTTATCAAGTCCCCCCTCCCTTGTTAAAAGTGATCCTCCTTGAATGGATTCGTGATTGCAAATGAAAGAAAAGCGGGATGGATTCTGGGAGCTACGCCTCCTCTGGTGTTAAGTGATGAAACTAAGACCGGAAGGAGTTGTCTGCAGCCTATGTTGGACGGCCCATATTTTTATCAGGAGCAAAGCCAACGAGTGAAATGGAAATTGAGAGCAAATAAGCAAACAAACAAAAAAACAATAAATAACTAAGTAAATAATGGAAACAAAACAAAAAAATTAATAATAATTGAAACAAGAAAAAAAAATAATAATATTTATAATAAATAATAATAACTAATAATAATAATAAAAAAACAACTCAAAGTGGTGTTGACAGGCCATTGTGGATCATTATAGGTCCTATCAGATTAAACCCCGTATTGCAAGATATTCATAGTAGATAAATCCTGGTTATAACTAAGTAAGATTTTAATCATTCCCGATTCAAAGAACTTGCGAGAGTATAAGTCCTTTTGAATTCCGAGGATGATAGGATTTTTTAGGTCTAACTCATGTCCCGTCGTCACGCAATGACGAGCGGTGTGGTAAAGGGTGTTATCTTTCTTAACCGCAGTTTCGTGTTCATTTAGGCGCTTTTCCTCATTACTTTAAAAATAACTTGGCTACTCCAGTCCGTAGATGCACTTTCCAAATTAAGCTACTTGTCCTTTATTTATTTTAAAACTTTTTTTAAATTATGATTCAAATCTTATTTATGTTTTTATGTTTTTTTCTTTCTTTCTTTTTTGTTTGTTTCTTCAAAAATCCTTAAAATACATTTTACTAAAAACTGAAAATAAAAAAAAAAAAATATAAGTTTTATATAAATTTAGTGGAGAAATAAGTAAAGCCAAACTTTCTAAACAATGACGGATAGAATTTAAATTTTTATAATGGCTACTGCTTTTAATAAAGCGCCACCATATACTAGATTTGAGAACTAAACATACCATCAGTGCGTGCAGTGTAGGAACGCTGAGTTCCTGTGCTAAGATAGATCTCGTCACTTCAAGATCATTTGAAATGACAAAACGATATTACTAAAAAGAATTTAGGCCAATTTCTTTGCTCACTATGCAAAGAATGATTTACAAGACTGCGCTGCAGGAGATTAGATCTGTGTTCAATGAAAGCATCAAACACTTTCGTCTGAAGGAACGCTGTAGAAGTCGTGGAAAGAAATTTATAAAGGAGATGAGATGGCTAATAAAAGAGCTGTCTCAAATGATGAAACTCGATATTTGTTTTGTAATAAAGGGAAGTTACCGCGGGGGGAAGAAAAAAGATGGGACGGCATATTTACAATGAGACTTGAGTTATGACAACTGATGATTCAGAGAAAGTTGCAAAGATCAGGTGATGAAATAAAAAATCTCAAAAAAATAAATAAATAAATAAATAAATAAAATTCATATACTTCTCAGAAATAAAATGTTACGAAAAATTTTCACTATATCGCTCATTTGTTGCAACAATATCACAATTCAAAAATAATCAAGTTTCACGTAAATTGCAAAAAGAAAAAAAAAAGAACGAGTCTTTGGAGTTCTTATTAGTGGTAGAATGGCATAATTGAGCTTCTAAAACTCGCTACGAGAGGGCGAATTGTATCAGTATCGCATCAACATATTCTAGTCACTTTCGAAACTTTTAAACTCATTTTCTGGAAAATGATGTTTTTTTCTGGATTATATCGTTGTTGCAACAAATGAGTGATATTTTGTAACAGTTAAAATGAATAAAATTTATAAAAGCTTTTAAAAACACGCTTTCTATGTTTTATAATTTTTAAAATATTTAAGAATTATATATATATATATAATTCGGAATTAGTTATGAATAAATATATATCGCCACCTAGCGGCTGGTCTTGGTAGTAACGGCGCACGGAAGGAAGTGTTACCTTGGCGGAATATATTAATATAAAATGCATTAATATATCAGTATATTATTGTATTGTCATCAGACAAAAGCAAATATGCAAAATTTCTAGATAATTCTAGTTAACCGATGGGAAATGAGTTAAAAAGTGATTACAAGATTTGAAGCGGAAACCAGACAGTGTGAGTGAATAAAAGCATGGTAAAAAAAATCAACAACATGGAACTGTAATGCATGAACCTGTAAATCTATCGGTTTGATTCTATTTAATAAGAAGAACGATAAAATAATTGGAAAAGCAGGTAAATAGAAACTTTTTCTAGTTGAATTCCTTAAGAAGAGTGTTCTTTCCTCCTTACAAAAGAACTTAGAATAATGAAGAATTGAGCTGTTTGCCAAAAAATTTACCAAAAAATGAATTAACCTTGAACCGAAAGTAACTACAAGGGTATCATACGCGTTCTCAGCTTAGCCAATTCAGTATACACATGCCCCATTTTTGTCCAGTTTTGCTGATCCGGTCAAGGCTATCTAAAACCGGAAATGGCCTAAACCAGAAATCGAAATTTGAATTGAAATTTGAATTGAAATTTTTACCCAAACTTTTAGGGAAAACTCATGGGGCTACGACTCTCGATTTGAGCTGTGGAGGGCATTACACACACACACACACACACACACACACACACACAAAACACACGCATAAAGACCTGGTGTTTCTCCCAACGTTCCTCACTGCGCCATCACTTAAAAATAATAATAATAATAATTAACCGTGCTGGCGTGGCCGTGAGGTCTCGGCGGCGGTCTGCCGTGGTGGCCAGTGCGCCAGTACCTGGGTTCGAATCCCGGCAGTGGCTTGGCTGTTTCAATTTCCTTTCCTGTGTTGTTCGCCTCTTCTTCGCTTTCTCTTCGGTCTGACGTCATTCCTTAATGGCGTCCTGGAGCAGGCAACAGGAAACCACCCCAGTATCTTTCCCCAAGCATTTCTCGGAATTCCATGCGAATTCCATAGAATTGGACCTGTCTCCGGACAGAATACTATGGATGGATGGGATAATAATTTTTTTTTTTTTGATCGCGAATCGGCCAACTACGGACCATGCGCTAGCCTGGACCCGACAACATCAGGAAGAGGCTAGAACAGTCAAGGGGGGGGGGGACGAGATTCTCATCTCGTCCAGAATAACCCTGAAGGAATAATAATTATAATATAGTAATATTTACTTTGCCAGAGATTGATAATATTGTTTATATTTCAAAGCTTAAGCTCGAACAAAGACTATCAACACAAAAATTCCATATCTTCGAATAACTCCCTAAACTTCCCTCATATGCAGCAGACACTAGAAATACAAGTAAAAAAAAATATATCTCCAAATACTATTTAAAAAAAAAAAAAAAAAAACCAAACCTAATACCGTGGAGATTTGATGGTTTAGATCTAAGAGAGCGCTGATCCTGAATTAAATTAAGCTGAGAAACGGTTTAACTGAAATACAGGATGTTGATAAAGAGGAAGACCGTTTGAATGAACTGATTGCGAAGTTAACTACACTTGTTAAATTTTAAATTTCTATTAGAGGCTTTAAAACACACACAAAAAGAGCGGGATAAAAAAAACCAAAAAAAAGTTAAATGAAAAAAGAAAATAATTATCAAGTAAATGAGAATAAAAAGGCTTAGCTTTTTAGAAATACACAAACGCATTAGTAACTGTTAAAAGTGTTTGAGTGAAATGATAAGAATTGTTTGGTGAATATATGTTTTGTGTTAAAAATTTAAAAAATTTTAACATGTGTAAATGGATCTACTAGAATTAAAATATTATAATACACAGAACTAAAACACAAATGAAAACTTTAAAACTATAAAATGTAATTAGACTAGTTTCGGGTTGCCCCTAATGCATCCTTTTTCAATTGAAAAGGGTTGCCTTAGAGGCAATCCGAAAGTAGTCTGTGTACATTTTAAAGCTTTAAAGTTTTCATTTTTGTTTTAGTTCTGTGTGTTATAAGATTTCAATTCAAGTAGAGCCATTTAAACTGGTTAAAAAAAAAGAAATAAAAAATAAAGACTGTTATTGAAATAAAAGTATTCAAAATTTAATTTTAATATTCAAAGATTGATATCGTTATAATACCGATAATTTTATGATGTGATAAAAAAATAAAAAAAAAATTCTTAGCATAAGTTTTCTTAATATTGGTAAACATTGTTTTTTATTGAATTTTTCAAAATAATTTTCACTGTAGTAATAAATAATGATAGGGTGCCAGTGGTTCTATTCATCAAAAATAGGCCCCTTCATGTCAGTCGCCCATAAATAAAGAATGGATCATGGATCCCTTTAGTAATTGTACTGATGATGATTATTTTCCATTTATATCCATGTAGATCTTTAAAAGAGAATTTATTAGGGTTCTGTAATAAATGTAGACTTGTATTTTGTTAGAAAATCTTTTTAAAACTACTGGTCTGTAGAGAACGTATGAATAGGTTTTGCATGGTCACTGAGGGTTTAGCCGAAAATATCCGAGAAATTGATATTAAATACAGTTTTTTTAATTAGAATTTACGAATAACGCATCGTTGAGTCTTCAGAATGGAGGAAACTTTCGGTAGGGCAGTGTATGAGTTGAATCATCGTGTTTATGAACTATTCTGTATTGTACTTGATAATTCGTAAATGAACTTCAGACGCTACGAAACACAAAGATCTGTTCTGATTATTGTAATTACATTGTTTATTTGTTTTGTTTACCTCCAAATGTTTGGATAACGAGATGATTTTAATAAAAGATACAGAAAATAATAGATTTCGCTTATGACTGGATCGTGGGAACATCACCATATGTTGAACTAAAACACTCAACTACACCTCGCCTACATCAAATCTCTCGTAATGACTTTTGAGATACACGTGGCGCCACCACATTGACGACCTGTCATTCACACACACACTCCCTTTCAATAGGAAACCAACAGCCGATTTCATTCAATTAATTTTTTTTTAATACGTTAAAGATACTGAATGATCCCCAATTATTTATTTCTTTAAATGCTTATTTACTATTATTTTAAACAATCATTTAAAAAAAATTCTAAGGGAACACTTATAAATGACGTCACAGTAATTTTGCTTTTGTTAAAACACACCCCGATGTCACGAAAACCCAACCCCCACCTCCCAATAATGTCTGTCAAGAAATCGTTGTTTACCTTGGTTTACATTTATATTGGTTTGCAAACAAATATTTTTCAACAAGAATTACATTCCTTCCAATAAATAAACAAAGATATGTCAGTTGTATTTTATTTTTATTTTTTATGTTTTTGATTGGATAACTAGATGTTAAATTATTAAAAGGGACCTCATGCTGGTTTTTTTTTAAATAAACTTATTTAAAAGGGCCATTAAAGGCCTCTTTCAATGTAAACTATCTTTATATCTTTCAATGATTTTTGAAAATACAAAATTCTCAGAAGTTTAGAATAAATCTTAATAAATATTTTTCTCTGTTGAATAATAGTCATACTTTGCCAAAAAGCAATTCAGTGTTTGTTAAAATCTGGTAATATTTGCATCATTCAACATCGTCAAATATTATTATTAACCAGGAAAGTTTAACGTACAGATATAACAATTATTAAAAAGAGCAATTGTCATATCTGTACGTTAAACTTTCCTGATGAGAAGATTCGGTACTTGAATCCCGATACTTGAATCCCGAAACCTTTGTATTCTTACGTTGGTGCTTTATGGTCTTTTTAATAATAATAATAATAACAGCTAGCACACAAACACTCACTTATTAAGAACACGATCCCGTACTACCAGTACACAACACAAAGCCTATTAGAGTCATCCTCACATAAGCTGTACTGGGACCGCCCCATTCACACAGACAAAACCATACATCACAACTTACCTGACATCACACTTGTTGATAAGATCAACAAACAGACCTATCTCATTGATATTGCAGTGCCTATCAGCAAGAACATGCAGAAAACTCACGCAGACAAGATAAGTAAATACACAGACCTAGCACACGAGCTCCAGAAGCAGTGGAGGCAGGACCGAGTACGTGTTGTACCCATCGTCCTGTCCGCCACTGGCACTGGTCTGGTCCCTCACATATTGAACCACAGCCTCAGCACACTAGGACTTCACAAAAACACTTATACACAACTCCAGAAGGCTGTGATACTCGACACAACACGCGTAGTTAGGAAATTATGGACATAATCAGACATTCCTTCTTTACACTTGGCAATATGTGGTTTGGTCCTTGACCCACCATGTTGTCTTTGCTGGGGAAGCCCAAGGTTTGAAACTTTTAATAATAATAATAATAATAATAATAATAATAATAATAATAAATATTTTTACCATTAATTTTCCTTTTATTATCAACTCAAGAGGTTCTGATATAATTATACCAACAGAGAATTAAGACTTAGAACAGACTTAGAAAATATTGAAATAACAACAATATTATAAAAACTTTTTATCAGACATTTGGCATTTAATCTATTGTGAATATATTTGGTGTTTCACATTCTTTATTAATTTAAAATTTTTAAGTGGTTAATACACCGTTTATTATTACTGCTTAAATAAAACTTAGAAATACCTTAATTAAAGTATTAACTTTCGAATTTTAAGCAAATTACAGCTTTCAATCAAATAAATCAATAACAATTACTCATTGTTTTCACTTATCTAGCTAAAGTTTGCTTCTTTTGTTGTTGCGCAATGCTTCACTGCACGATTATAAACAAATAATGTTCTTAACAGACTTAACTATTATTTAAAAACGAATTCTTAGGTTGTTTTAATTGTCTGAAATCGTCGGCATGACACTGCACGTCCAAATCCACTCCCAAACTGCAATCCGTCACGCTAGCCTAATCTTTTCCCGCCTTCTCGACATGACGTCAAATTCACGATATAGATTCTTAATCTAATCTTAGTAAAAAAGAGTTTTATAAGAAAACTCGTCTAATCACAATAGAACCTACAATGAAAGTATTATTATGAATCCCTAACTATTCTAATGAATCAATAAAGTGTATTAGACTTCTAAATTGCATTTGAAATGCAAAGTTTACTTGGTTTATATTTTCATTACAACTCTCTTTAACTCGACCCAAAACCATTCAATCACTTTTAACTGTGGTTTACAATCTGTAAATATCTTTCATAAATAAAGCATTTACTTCCGGAGCCTCAACAACAGCTTTACGCTAGCGATTCCAGTGATATTCAATCGGGGTACGCGAAGACATTTAAGGGATTTAAGGGGTAAATGGAATTTTTTTATTTTTTTTATTTTTCATTATTTTAATTAAAATACTTTTGTTCATTTAATAATTTTTATACGATAGAAATAAGTAATATCTATTTGTAATTAATTAAAATATAATATGTATTGTTTAATTACAAAAAAATACTAAATTGTAATTGTATTAAACTTTAATAAATTATATTGGATGTAAATATTGTAATTTATTGTGGATACTTTCCCTGAGCTCAATAATTTTATTTATGTGTAGGTAAATTAAACACTTTGAATTTTGCACCATAACCTTGAGGATACATAATTCAAGATGGATACGCGAACAAAAAACAGTTGAATATTACTGATCTATTCCATTTCATAGACCATATACTGCGAACTCATTAAGATACAATCAAAAACCTGTATTTTTCTTTTTTGGTTATTTTGTATTTTCTTTTTAGGAAATCAATGGACACCTGTGTATGGAACTGATCCGTCCTTGAAACCTCTCATCGGAAACCCAGACGCAATCGGGCTATCATCTTACGCCTGTCTGTTTCCTATAACAGACCATGTATCTTTTATCATTTAATAACGCTATTCAAAGGTGTAGATCAATGTTTCAGATCAAATAGGTTCGAGGAAGCGTAAAGAACCATTTTCTTCCCTTCTTTTTTTTCCTTTTTGTTTTTAATAAATATTTAATGATTTTGGTGTACTTTTATATATTTTGATACATAAAACTCAAAATCCAAGAAACTTAGTACGAAATTTATTGCTTCGGAAAAAGTAGTACTTTTATAAAGAACAAATGAATTGTAAAATTTTATTCCCGTTACATCTTTCCTATAAAATAAAATAAACAAATAAACAATATAAAAAATATACTTTCTAAAAATTCGGGCTTCGTCAAAAAAAAATAGTAATTTTCTGCAAACCAAATTTCATGAAAATTGCTCCAATAAATACATAAAATTATTAAATCGACTGCAATAGAGAGATAGTAAAATGACTGAATGAGGAAGCACGCCTGAAGCAAATTTAAACAACAGAAACTATGTTTTCATAATCAAATTTATAGATTTGCTTTTCGCTAATTTGGATTTTGGCCTCGGGAACTCCAGTGGTTTGTTACTTAGTTAGAGGGTTAGAGGAGCCAGCTCATTATTATATCCTGGTTATGACTTCTGCATGTAGGTCCCAAGGTTAACCCAGCTCTCTGTCAAATGATCTGTCTTTCTCGGGAATTCAGGCAGTATCGGACCACTCCTGGATTTCTAGTGTGGCGAAATCAAACAACGAAGGATTTTATTTATACGTATAAAAAGCTTATTTTAACAAAAAAGAATACGAACTCCACGAGATGATTTATACTTAAAAACATTTGCTTAATATGTAAAAGAATATTAAAGTAACAATCAGAAAGAAATATTGAAAGTGGCATTTAACATGATGGTGGCCTCATTACTGTTCATAGTTCATATATTTTTTATACGACTGAAATAACGCCACAAAAACGCCGCAGCTGTACTAAAGTGTGGTCGTAAAGTCTGGACACCTAGGCAAATACACAAATATAGGCAAACTAGTATATACACCCCATCAACAATGACGGGATAACAATGTGACGGCTTTTAGTATTTGCCATTATTTGTAATTTCTTCCTTCATGTCGAGAAATGTCTCTAACGACTCTTCAGTTCGTCACTTAGGTCGAACTCTGTATCTAATACTCGTCTGGCCTGTGTTTGGAGTAGGCTAAAAAAATGAATATTGAAATTTAAATTTTAATCTAATAGGCTAAAATTAATGAGTTATTTTTTTAATTTCAATTGCTCTTCTCTCATTGCGTCACACACAGACAGAGGGAGTGATAAAGAGATATTTAAAACTATAATTTCAATGTATCCTCGTGACCTAATGGATAAGATGTCTGATTTCGGATCAGATGGTTGAAGGTCCGATTCCCTTCGCGGACGTTTCATCATAAAAATTATTTCTATTTAAGGAAATTAAAATTATTTTTCAAACACAGAGAAACTGCATTACCTGGCTGCGCTTGGAGTATGCTAAAAAAATGAACATTGAAACGTAAATTTTAATCTAGTAGGCTAAAATTAATGTTTTGTTTTTATTTTTCTTTGGCTCTTCTCTCATTACATCACACACACAGTGGGAATGACGAGATATTTAACAATAAACAGATAAAATGCGCTACGGAAGTGCATTAAGGAAATGCGTTACGGAAGTGCGTTACGTTACCAGATGTCTCACAGACATCTGGAAAACTATCTAAGAGATAGATATGCCTCTACATGTTTTTTTAATGCAGAAAAAACAATGTGAGGATGACTTTACCTGTCATTGCATGTTCAATGTGATGTCGCTACTGACAATGCAAAGTTCAACACGGTGAGCAAAATCATTAATATCCCTCAAAGAAAAGCAAGCACAACTTTAGTCGAATCTTACAATTGATCTTTTGCTGAATAGTATTATGACTCTTTATCAATATAATTATTACAAGTAGGTACTTCTTGACCTACTTTATCTATGGGTCCAGACTTTATGGCCACCTTAAGTACTTCTGACTACGAAAAGATGCTGAGGATATTCAGATGTGTTCACACAACACACTAATTTCCCACTATTCATGGAATACATTGAATTTCACAGTTATGAACACACCTCGACTCCACGACCTAATGTCTTACCAGTTACTTAGCTAATTTTGAGAATAGTCTTTTCGTCCTCTTCGATTCTTTTACTCATGTCAATTAAAGTCGATTGTTTTTTTTTGGTTTGTTCTTAATTTCTACTTTTTTACGTAGTACAGTACAGATTGCTGTTGATTTGGCCTAAGGTTATAAACTTCCTTTTAGTATGTTGGAAAGATAAAAAGTTTAGTCGAAATATCCACCTCCATTCCTTTGGGATAACTCAGAAACTACATAGCCTGGAAAGCTGAAACTTCAGAGACAGATTTAGCTTATTACAAGGTAGATCCGTATTGATTTTCATACAAAACAGACCAGTAGATAACGAACTACAAGTCAAAAAAAGTTACATAAGTGAAAGAACAGCTATTTTTATTACTTTTAAAATATTTACATTTGGGTATTCGAAATTTGGCACGGCAACTAATCTTTTTACTTGTCATACCTGTGAATCATACTTATTTCATGACTCAAATTACTTAGTTAGTTATATAGCCTCACTGGCAAAATTCGCCGATGCTTTATGTAAGGGATGAATGATACGTTCACTTCCCGGCACTAATGGGAAGATATAATGATGGGTTTCCACTGATCTACCCAGAGAAAGAAGGTGGACTGAACCAAGTCAGCAGAAAGTGTGAAAAGAACCACCCAGATCTTATCCATATGCGATAAAAAAGTGTTTATGTTTATCAAAATGGACATCAATAAATAAGTAAATATATAAATCACATAATTATAATACAGAAAACACAACTTCGACACTAAAAATCACTGTATTTCGCAGAAAGCTGCTTTTTCTGCTTCTTCAGGCTTAATTACAAAGCAAAATAGAAACAAACAAAGAATAATTTAAACAAACAAAGATAGGTGATGTTTACAATCATTATAATCATTTGAAAGCTTCATATCTTTATTTGTTTAAATTACTCCACATTTGTAAAAATCATGATGCTCTCAAATTATTGTAAATATTGCCTATCTTTGTTTGTTTAAATTATTCTATTTTCTTTCTATCTTGCTGAAGAAGTAGAAAAAGCAGCTTTCTGTGAAATATAGCGATGTTTAGTGAAGAACTTGTGTTTCCTGTGTTTTCTATATGACAAAATGGACACACACTAAAACCATTGGCTTGAATAAATAAGACTACGGCGATTTCCGTTGAAAGACATCATAAAAATCTTCACGAAATGAATAATTGTATCAATTGCGATTTACAAACATGTTACTTAAAGGAAAATTGTTAGCGATCCTTTAATATAAGGAAATTACGCTGTGTTCAAACTTAATGCGGATGAGTTGATGACCCAATGCTTCAGTTTCTGGCCTGCATCCGGTCAGAGTTGGTGGTGGATAGAGCCAAGCGGGATACAAGATTTTTTTTAGACTGCGGAGATCTCCTACATCTCTGCAGTCCTTCTGACATTTCTTTCATCTTGTCCGTTTTCGTTAAGTGATAAAGACCGCAGCGCCATCCTGGTTTCTATCCAAGAAGCTCTATAATTATTTTGATCCACAAACTACAATTCAGCAATAGACATAGGACGAACATTTAAGATAAAATTTTAATTTTTTTTTTTAGCAAGAAGGGTTTTTTTAAAAATACTGTTTCTTTAAGTTTCTTACATAAACAAAATAATTTATTTTCAAAACAATTAAAAAAAAAAGTAATTTCAGGAATATTTCAAATAGTTCAAACAATCAAATGCCGATTGGATTGCTTTATTATATTAGATCACACACGTACATTTCAATTTGGACTTACACACTCAGCATAGAAACGGACCAAAACAGTCTAAAACTAATGCTACTTTTAAAAATTCACCCCCATAACTTCTACTAGAATGTTTTAATTTTAACAATTTTTGAATGTTATAAAATTAACTATACTTATCATAAACACCATAACGAAATTCATAAAGTAAATCTTGCTTTTTTTTAATTATGTCCCCATAAAAATTAAACATTTACTTATTTATTTTATTTTAAAATGCAAGCACAGATAATCTCATTAAACATTTCGTAAAAATCGTTAAAACATGTAGGATATTGATTTTAGCATCATCTCCTTGATAAAATTAATTATCCTTTTATGTCTCCACACTAAGGACATATAAAATAAAGCACAGTAAGTTAAGAATCACTGGTCTAAGGTATTTTGTTTTACAGAAAATATTTACATTTCCTCCATTGAAATATTTTCTATGTACTTATTCCCTAACTATCCCGTAATTCTGAAAGCCCAGAACTGTAAGAAAAATACGATTTTTTATTTTTTCTTGTTAAAAAAACAAAAACCCCAATGTCTTAAATTCTTTTATAGAAAGGTGGGAGGAAGGAATCCTCTACGACAGAAAGACAGTTTCAGTGTACTGTGAACAGGTACGGAACTGATGCATGCGTTACTACGACGCTCCATTTCCGTAGTACGGGTGAAGACGTAATCCCATCACTGCAACATCACAACGCCCACGCAAAACAGCTTTATGCTTTCACTGATTTGCGAGAGTTGCTCACCTGCCCACAGTGTTTCTAGGAAGGAAACTGAAATATCCCCTTTCCCTTCGAAAATGTCCAACGATGTTTATGAGAACACAACAATGTCTATGGCTTCGTTAATGTATTTACTTATTGTCCAATCAATTTCCAATGTTGAAAAATCCCACAACAATACTGACATGTGATTTTAAGAATGACTTACATTTCTTCAGCATTACTTAATAATAAATATGTCACTTTAAACTGTAAATAAAATTGACTGTGATAGCAGCAGCAAAATCGCTTCGTTAATTATGGATTTAATCAAATAAGATTACGTGAAATCTAAAACTTCTTATAAAATGGGGTTAACTTTTCTAAATTAAATTTTTATTTCTGTTACTTCAGAAGGAGAAATTCTAGCTTTATTTATGATAAAAAAAATGGAATATTTTTCTTAAAAAAAAAAAAAGTATTCAACTATATTTGAATCGAAAATGAAAATAATATTGCAATAAAGTTAGTGCTTGAAAAATTGTTAAAAATAAAAAAAAAATGCTTAAAAAATTGTTTTCAGTTTTTAAATTTTGTGGAATTAGCTAAAATATAAATGCAGATAACTTTTTTAAAGTGACAGTATTTATTCTTTTGTGAATTGAATGTGTGTCCACTAAAAATGAGAGAAATTTCATTAACAAGGTTAATTATTTTGCAAAATGCATAGAAAAGAGATTAGATAACTATCCATTACCTTTTTCAAACTGCCAATTTTGTTTCGCAAAGGCCCTTGAAAAGGCGTTGAACACCCTTGCGTGGGTAGGGGCTTGGTAATGATGGTTCTCGCACTTCTTCTCCATTGTCCTATGAGTTCTAACTTGTTGCTCTCAATCAGATCACTACATACACACAAACACAAACACAAAAACACAAATCCTGTGCGTAACGCGGGCCTATTTAAAGGCAAAAGCCACTTGGAATTCGAGGCGGGAAATCAACAACCCCGAGCACACTGGAGCGACAAACTTCCGAGGCGTCGCGCTACATCATCTTCGTAACAACTGGTCCGGTTCGATAGAGAGGAACTCGCCTTGCTGCCGCCGCCACGTGTTTTTCGGTCGTCCACTTTTACTAGTCGTGCGTGGCCACAGCGGGGACGGGGACCGTTGCCCCGCCGATCTTCACCCACCTGCGGTAAGGGAGCGGCCCGGCTCCGCCAGGCATTCTGTCGTGTCCCGCAATGCAGAGCGGCCTTCCGAGAAACTTTGTTCGGACGCCCCGCGTGCCTCCACGGCGAACGCAATAAAGCTGACGTTCAGTCGTGGATCGGGTCGGCTGATCACGACTTGGAAAGCTCCTTGTTATTTTTACGTTGTGGTATTTTTTTCCCCCTCCGTCCCCGTGACAGAAGACGCCGTTGGCATCGAAGAAGGAGTCCTCATCCCCCTCTGTGCGTGGAGCGATGCCCTTGTCAGGTAGGCAGCAGCCACCTCGTGATTGGTCGATCGGCACGGCCCTGCCTTTGCCCGCAGGTGGTGAACAGAGCAACAGGCAGCTGGGCAGGCACCGTCCGCGGGCTCCGTACCTGCACAAAACTTTGGACCAGTTTAAATTTCGCACTGTTTTGAATTGGTTATCTTTGTTTACAACTTTTTTCTAACTACTCACGAAACACTTCTACTAGTATTTCATGTTTCTGTGAGAGATATAAGTAAGTTACGTTAAAACTAAAGCAATTTAAATCGTAAAAACCATCCATGACGGAAGACGAATTTTCAAGTAAAGAATTTAAATTAGCAAGTAAGAAAAAAAAGCACATATGAAAAATCAAGATTGCATAATCCTCAATTGTTAAATTATTCATACATTTAATGACTACGTATTGCTAGGGAATACTGTATACTTCCTTATTTTCATTTTTTTGTTCCGTTTTTTATTAGGGAACAATAAACTCTTTAAATGCACATTATGTAAGCGTTCTGTTATAATCAACTAACTTTTTTTTTTTTAACTTAAAGATGCTTTTAAGTAAAAGAATCTTAATCATTAAAGTAAATCTACATAAATAAATAGATTTTAATATATTGTATTTTATCATATATTTATTTATAGATATTACAGTAGACAACTGCACACAGTAGAAAATATACAGTACAACTTCGTTTATGATTTAAGGTATGGGATAACACATGCAGTAAAACATTACATATGCAACAGATCGTGTTAGAATATAACATATATACGTAATCAAATGAAATTTAATTAAAATTTAATTATTATTTATTTTTTTATCGGATGATCAAAAAATCGTAGTACAGATAATCTATATATATTAAGGAAAATCTGGTATCCTATTCGAGTTTAGCAATGCAAAGATTTCAATCAATCATTTGCAATTTAACAAAGATATATATATATATATCTAGTAAAGGTAGTTACCGTTAATAACGATTATCAGAGATTGATTATAAATAGGAAATATATAATAGAGGTTCTATTATACTATAAATACGTAAGTGTGTATTTTTTTATTTATTACACATATTTTCAACACAATATAAGTACATCATAAAATATGTATTATATTAATGTATAAATCTTGAAATCGTTAAATTAATGTATAAATCACTACTCTACATTATTTCAACTTTCTCATCCCCCCCCCCCCCCCAAAAAATACTATTCACTTTAATTCCTTACAAAGGCGTAATTTGTTTCACTTGAAATATAAGCCACATTAGAAACTTAATATAGTATATAAATATCATATATTTACTTATTTGTATTTATACGTGTGATTTTTAAATGCCTACAAATTTCTTAAGATAGATTTATTCCCAGCTGAACTGTTATAACAGCTGTGAAATTCATATTTCCCAGCTGCAGTTTACACAATAAAGGAAAAAAAAAAAAAAAAGATTAAGTATCTGAATAAAGTAAGCGGTATTGATTTTTGAAAAAAAAATTCTGGTTAAGGAAAATTGCAGTGTATAAAGAATTAATTTCGAAAAGTAATGTAAAGATAATTTTTAGTAGCTAAGGGATTTATGTATTAGGCATGTATTATAATGTTTAAAAGCTGTAGAATTTATCAGTTTGTACCGTAAATTTCTATTTTATTTGTAACATAAGGATTTAGTAATTTAATTTTTTTTTTCTTTTTTTTCAACTTTTGCAAAATTCAGAAATAGAACCTTGTTTCGTAGCAGGGGAGAAAGGAATGGGGGGGGGGATAAACAGGTCTCTTCCACAAAGAGCCTCAATGCAATCGTATTTTTTGAAATGAAATGGAAGTACTTGTCGCTTTGTTGTCGTTTTTTCGACTACACGTGGCTTCCAAGAGATGCTTCAATAAACAATATAGAAGCTTTTCTGTTGAGATAAGGGAGACAATATGCAGTAGACACGTCGGCCCAGTCATCATTTTGTCTTTCTATATGGCTGTAAGAATCAATAAATCGGAACTAGTCTTATAGTATTCTCAAATTCAACATTGGGTCTTTATTTTTTTTTTATAACTTGCTAAAAAAAAAAAAAAAATCTTAAAAAAAAAGAGAACTATTAGACAGCTATTTTCCTTGTCAAAGTTAAAAAATAATAGTAAAAATGAAAACACAAAAGTAATTATCACTATTAAGATCTTTTCCAAACATTAGTCCAATTTCAGTTCTATGAATTAGTTGAAAAGTTAGTCTAAAGTGAAATTAAAGTATTCCACTGCAGATCTGAAGGGGTTTCTGAAGGGATCCTGAAGGGGTTTCGGAAGGTAAAGCCTTCCATGACCAATGCTAGAGTTTCAAGTTAGTATCTTCAAAGTTTTATACGTTTATTTTTATAAGTTCATCAACTTTATTTTCTTTATTGTTGATAAATTCTTCCTTCATTTATTACACTCGTAATTCAGTAATAATATTTATTTTATTTATTTTATCATATTTCCGCAATACGTCAACAACTTCTGAACAATAACCAAGTATATGATAAATGCTATAACGTAAAAATGTAACAGAAATTTTCCTGACGATTCTACATTTTACATACGAGAACCCTGACGCAGTTGTTATGTCGATGATACTTCCAAAATTGGCCTCCTACCCATCAGGCACTTGCCCAGGAATTTGGAATGAAATGGGGTTATAATTGACTTCGCCATTTAACCAAAAACAAAAGTTGTGTCCTTTTTGCAGAAGGTTATAAATAAAACGAAAGCTTCCAACCAAAAAAAAAAGTACAAATGCTGATTAATTCTATTTCAGGATGTAGCGGGGCGGGGGAGGTACAACCATAACAATTCTGCCCCTTGATGCACCAGTTGTAATTATTGTGTTACACTTGGAAGTTACAAATTTACAACAATCAATAATCTTTAAAATCATCAATATACAAATCTGTAAAGAATCGCTAAGTAATTAATAATGAAAGTAATTAGTTGATTATTAGTTAATCAACAGTTCTTGATTTCTGATTAACACATTATCTCTTGACTAAAGATGGAAAAAATGCTCAAAACATAGACAAGCTCAAACATTTCAACTTATCTCTTTCAATGCAGTTTTACACTTAAAAAATTATTCTGTCTAGAGATGAAAGAATTTCAGATTTAATGATTAACAAAATATTAATTGAACATTTAATACTGAATGAGAATTGGGAAATTTTAGATATAACTGATAATGAATGTTATCCCAAAATTTTATGATTATATCCGAATTACTTGGAATTACGACTTATAATTTTTAGTCATAATATAAGTTTAAAAAGGCAGAACGTTTCAGCTTTGCGTCTTATATATAATATGACGAAAAATTACTACCAAGTAATTTGGATGCAAACTTAACCATAAAATTCACCAAAAAGATTCATTATCATTTAATACTGAATTTCTATGAATATCGAGTTCCTGCAGTTTTTGTTCAAGTTTGGAAGCTGGATTATGAGGTTTTAATTAAAATTACCTTCAATTATAATAACAGCATCGAACTATAATAAATTAGAAATTCGATGCTGTCCTTTAAACTGTCCCAAGCATCCAATGAAAGGCAACAACATAGAAATAATTCTCTTTACCAAATACAAAATGCAGTAAAACCCCGTTATTACGCTCGTCAAGGGACCATGACCTACAAGCGTAATAAGCGGGATAGCGTTATAGACGGGAAATGATTTATGAGATGGGGTAAGATTTGGACATCATTTTACAGGAAACACACTTGATTCTGCAGTAGATATAGTGCAAATATAAGCTTATTTCCTATTAAAAATCACGATCTTTGATTGTGGTTTGCCGTGTGTGTGTGTGCTACTGTTATGAATTATGACATTTCAATGCGGTTCAGGTAACTATTAACGTCAATTGATACACCACTTGAAGCAATACTAAGATATTTTCGGAGCAGATTTAGTGCACACTTTACTTTTTTACATTTGCAGCAACCCTTCGATGCATCGGTAATTGCATCCCTGTTTTTCATTATTGTTCGCAGGCTGGACGAGGGAATTCCTAGAGATTCTGCGAAATCCTTCTGTAGAATTCTCGTCGTACTTACGGAGAATTTGCAATTTTTCACTTAAAAAAAGGGATTTCCGCTTCGACATTTTGCACAACTGTATCACAGACCCGCATTTCACAGAGTTCAAGGATTCCCTCCTACCAGGGGAAAAAAAAAAGAATCTTTTCGATACAAAATTTCCGATATAAAAAAGCGCTACAAGCGGGATTTGAAGCGTTATAAGAGGGTAAAAGTATACAGAGATATATAGAAAATTCCAGGGACGTATAAATGGAGCATAAAGAACGGGATAGTGCTATAAGCGGGAGCGTTATATCGAGGTTTTACTTTATATATTTCCGACGAAAAATGTATAAGTTATAACAAAAAAAAAAAAAAAAAACTGTTTAAACCTGTTACTGAAACTTAACTTTTTAAAAAGTCATTTCGTTTTGTTCGAATCGAGAAAGGTGTTGATTGTAGACGTCGATAGGTGCTTTGTATTTATTTTTATTATTCTACAAATAGCGTTCAAGAGTGCTTTAGATCGTAGATTATAAGATTCAAATTAATAAATCACTATTCAGTTGTCTATTGAAGAACACCACATGTTTTTCAAATAAGGAGTTAATAAAAAAATAATATGAGTGAAAAAGACCACACAACTCTAACGACGATATATTCTATATTAAAGTTAGATAGAAAAGTCAGAGATTCAATTTAACTTCTTTTATTTTATACCGACACAGCCGCTATTATTTTTTCATTTCAAAACACTGCCTTTTATTCACTTACTGATACACGTGCTGTGATTAAAATCGAACACATTTGAAAAATGTTTGCTGTGCTACCAAAAATAAAACACAGATAAACGTGACGAGAATAAAACATTTCAGAATCTAAATAAATAATATAATCTAAAACTTGAAATAATGTAGTGAATATACATCTTAAACATTACATATCGAAGAAAAAAAATCAAGGAAGAATGATTCCATTTGCTTGTCAAATCTCAGTTCGTGAAATAAAAATATTGAAACTACTTATATTTCACGCTAGAACAACTATCAGGATATTCAACGAAAATGTTCGAATTCCCTCATCACGTATGAAGTAAACATCATCATACAAATCTGTTGCTGGATGCATAACATAAAGTTCTTAGTGTAACGGTATTATCTTACACTTAGTGATTCTATCCGTCATTTTATAATGTTCTGATGGAATACCATGGGAACAAACAGCATGGTCTCTTAACACGGCAACTCGTTGGAATACAGTGAAGTCTCACTTATTCGAATATGAGGGGGAACCAAAAATTATTCGTATAAGTGAATATTTCGTGTAAATGAATTACATATAGGACTATGGGGGTTTCGCTGGGGAATGAGAAATTCTTCGTATAACTGAATGTTTCGTATAAGTGAGTTTTGTATAAGTGAAACTTCACTGTATCTTCATTTTTTTTCTTCGAACTTGTATTAGTTCAACGCCTCGTCAACTACAAATCTTAATACAGTTCTTAACATCTGTCACATACACGTTTTGATACAGTAACACTTTGTTACTTATAATGCTTTCACTCGCATTATTGTAATGATATATTTGACACCTTAACACTAAATACAATCTATTTATCACATGTACTGCAATCGTTACGTACATGCATCAATAAAACTTCTCTTTTCACTTTTATCTGCTGTTATAAAGTTATTTTGTATTTTAATCACGAGTAAAAACAATAAAATGAAAATAATGAACAGTTTAATATTCACTTCATCACATAACGTAGCACAAAGAAATGCAGCGCGTACCGTAGGCCTATTTATAAGCAAACTGTTGCATCTGAACGCCCAAGCAGTAGCGTCTGTCAAAAAAGTATCGTATCGGCCAATCGGGGAATGGTGACAATTGAAAACTGTCATATGAGTGAAGGGTCGGAAAGCGAATGATCGCAAAGAAGGATATGACGAAATAATGCATAAATAAATTATGTTCACATATAAAAAAAAAAAAATATTTTTATGTAATAAAAAACAGAAACCTCCAAATTCAGAACGCCTTATGGACATCAAATAAGACAAATTTAAAACACAAATACTGCTCATGTAAAACAGCACAAACAGATTACTAATTGATTATTCTTTTGTGAATGTATCACTTCCGTAACGCGGACATAAGAGAAAACTTACTTAGATCAACTTGTTTAAATTTAAATATTTAATATTTCCATGAAAGCAAATAAAGATATGTATTTATCCTTTTATTAGTAAGCATTAAAAACATATTTTCGTACTATATTCATTTATTCTGCGTTCACCAAAATTTTCTTTCAGTTGTGCAAAGTTAGTCCATTTATAACGAAATAAGTAAAACTCCGCCATTGTTATTGATTTACTGTTTTCTGAATTTTCACACTATTATAAATAATAACTATACTACCCAATTTATAAACAGTGAACTATGTTACAAATGATATATGAAGGCAATGTTTCTGTGTTTTGAGTCCATTGTTCTCCCTCTGACAGTGGAGTCTTTATGAAGTAGCACAAATTCTGAAATTCCTTGTGGACCATCCCTTATTCCATTGCTCTGTTGGCCTTCTTCTAGTACAATTACAAGGTCGTACTTTGGTTTTTCTGGGTAGAAATGGAAATAGAAATGAAATGATGGAATTTTATTGGATTTTGATTGAAAAAGAAAATTTTTCTAACGGAAAAAATGAAAAATTAGAGAATTAATTTCGTCCTACCGTGGACAGTACAATGATGATAAGCCTGCAATAATAGATTACGTGTAAGTTTTTTGAGTGTCAGGCTTGAAGTTTTTTTTTTTTTATTTTTAGACTGGTAGTTTACAAGCATCACTGCGCTAAATGCAATATTTAAGAAAATAACTAAATTTAAAAGTTTAAGTTAGTTAGATATTATATTTTAATTGTTATTATAATTATTATAATTTTTTTTATTATTTTATATTTATATTTTTTTATTGTTTTCCTTCTTCGTAACTCAACTTTTTTTAATTATCAGTGAAAAGTAGTTCCAAATTTATTTTTAATGAAAAGCAAAATTTAATAATTTATAATAATTTATTCATAATAATTTTAAATCATGAAAAAAAAAACACAACTGGACCGTTAATAAGCTTTCGCATACTGAGGCAACATCAACGGAAATCTTCAACAGCTGTTTCATCCTTATTAGGAAAGTAATATACAGTCATACCCGCTTTGCGATAACTCACTTTCTGAAACTTCGCTCAAACGAGTTTTCAATTGCCCCGATTCCCCGATTTTTGATTCCCCGACAGTTGATTCGCCGATACGACACTTCTGCGACGCGGACTCTACCGCTCGATATCAAGATGGCGTCATTTTGTTTAGAGTATGCGCTACATCTCTTTGTATTATGCTCTTTGATTAAGTGAATGTTACATTGTTTATAACCTTCATTTTCTTTTTTTCTTTTCCTTGTGATTAGAATATAAAATATATATAAAAAAAACTTAATAATGGCAGATAAAACTGAAAAGAGAAATCAGTTTTGAAGTACGTGGCCATTGCAATGCAGAGAATGCCTCGATAACTGAAATAAATAAATAAATAAATAAATAAATAAAGGTAATTTTTATGACAACGGTCTGGAACCTAATAAGGGTCGTAATATCGGAGATTGCCTGTAAATGATATGCTAAAATCATATAAGAGTCAAAAGAACTCTTACATGGCTTTATTCTTCACCTCTTGAATTGCTTACTTTCCTCATGCTGTTCAAAAGTCGCATAGGTTCTACCATTTCCAAAGGTGCGCACTGGTGAACTGAGACGCCCTGCCCATAACATCCTAGCTACAGTAATTGCTTTAAGGCCGCTTTACATGTATCATTTCACAGGCAATCTGCGCGCCATCATCACGCCGTGGCGGGATGGAAAGCACATTGCCCCTTTTAGAACGTGTTCTCACTTCAAAGAGATGGCATGCCATCTCTAAGGAGTCATCTGACACTAGCTCTCCTGGTGGCGAATCGTAGAACTTGAAGTCCAATAGATTTGTATCTATTTATTCGAAATTACCGATTACAGAAATAATACGCACCAGGGGAGGTCATCTTTTCCTTATGTTTTCGTGGATGCTTCCAGAAAACGCTACAGTATTAACCAAAATCATTACAGAATTTCGGCCTGAAAATTTGAATCGACGAGCGATTGGAATCTCGAAAACATATCATGACTGGTCGAGATTTGACGAAAAATATCGAAACTGAAAACAAAGAAATAAAAAACATGAAAAAATGAGTACTTCCTATTTTAATTAATTAAAAACATTCTTTCGCCTATTCGATGCATTGAATAAATGATTTTTACACAAATCAATGCTATTTTTTTCGTACATAAAACGTAGGTGTGATGACAATTGAGGAGTGTAGATTTTCCATCTGATGGAAAGCGATATGGAACATGAGACTGAGTTTTAAAGCTTTTTATTCACTGGCAATTTACCCTGACTTTGCCATCGATATATCCTACTCAAATGGCACGTCTAAAGCGGCCTTAATAGTGCGACGTTCTGTTTCGAAACACTCCGAATCACAGACTGACTTGTCTCGCCTACTGCTACAAAACAATTATTAAACAACAAAAGATGACACGCGGCTTCATCGAGGACGAAACGTTCATTACAAGTTGTCTTCACAGTCCGAGACGACAGTGGATCTTACAATCTTACAAATCTCTCGTGGAACAGAAAGAGTTCTGACTCAAGAGACAACATGATAATTAGTTTACATTATTTATTATTTCATTTTTCTATTAAATTAAATTACGAAATTAAGTTCTTATATAAGAATATTATTAGTAGTTAATTGAGTAAGAATAATAAAAAAATCAATAATTTGAAACATTTATTATTATTTTTCTTCAATTACTAAAATTTTGCATAAAATTAAAGAAAAATAAAAGTTAAGAACTATTTACAAAACAGATGTTTCATTTCAAGCGAAATAAAAAAAAAATATTTTAAATAAATTTTACAACTTATTAAATCGCAAATTTAAATAAATTACAGAACTTTTATTTTACTTATTAAAAGTTATTAGGTAATTTTCAAATTCCGGATTAGAATAAAAAAAAATATGATAAAAAAGGCAAAGATAATATTAATTTTTTAGCAATCCATTATTAAAAATTATTATTTTTTTAAAATTCTAGATTTAGTAGATTTTTGTTCCGACTTATTTTTCCTTCTCTACTTTTCCTGGCAGTTAAAAATATAAATATCTAATAATAAAAAAAATAATAATAACCTTATTCGTATTCCAATTTTTAGAAAAATGGAATAGAAAAAAAAAATTATAATGAATATTTTAATATCTAGAATTTTCGAAACGACAAATTCTTAAATAGGAATCTTAAAAAAGAAGAAAGAAAGAAAGAAAAATATAAACAAACGGAAAGCAAAATATAAACAATGAGGAAGAGAAGGTCATTTCGTTTTGATGATAATTTGCAACGATGTTCACATGTTGTTTCCATTAAACCAAAAGCAATTGTTTTAATAACCTAATTCTCATTTGCCGCCTTATTTTTATTCAACTGCTTCAACAAAACAAGCCAAGTTTGAATTTCACACGAAAACACAGAACGTTCTTTCAAGTACTTTGAACTTAAAATGCGGTGACGAATTTAAAAACAATATTCATCTCTTCTGTTAGGGCAGCGGTTCCCAACTTCTTCCTTGAGCGCGACCAGCAAATGATACGTGACCCATTGCGTACCAAAATTTTTGAATAGGAGAGGAATATGGTGGTCCTAAATGTACAACCAAAAAAAAAAAAACTCATATCCCATTTCGGGTTAGCGGAATTACAAATAAAGAGATAAACTTTCCAACAAAAAAAAAAATTCAAATCCCTAGGTTTTTAGGGTTTTTTTTTTTTTTTCATTTTCTGATGGAATACTTTTTATAGTATTTTATCGCGACCCGAAATTGGGAGCCAATATGTTACAGTAAAAAAACAATTTATGAAAAACAAAGTAGGAGTAGTGGCGTAGCAACGCCTTGGGGGGCCCGGGGCGGGAGGTCTATTATTAGGCAACAATCGGAAAAAAAAAAGGAAATAAGCTGGCTGGTGAGGCCCCTAGGCTGCAAAACACAACCAAAAAAAAAAAAAAGGGAATTTCCTATTTAACAACCAAAAAAAAACGAAATAAGCTGGCTGGTGGGGCCCCCTAGGTTGGCTGGTGGGGCCCCTCCCAGGTGGGGACCCGGGGCGGACCGCCCCCCCCCTTGCTACGCCGCTGGGTAGGAGCAGCAATCCTAGTAGTGATCGCACAATGCCCCACGGCTTCTATACAGAGAGAATGTTAAAATCTCGGAAACAACTTCAAAACCCCACCGAACCAGTTTGCTCAATAGACGAACAGGTGAAACCGAAAAAAAACAAAAAAAAAGGGGTTGTTTACTCAATTCAATGCTTGGGTTGCGACCATTTCTATATTGGAGAAACCCGCCGGGCATTGGACCTCCGCATGGCGGAACATGCACGGGCCCTCAGGAACAAAAATAGGGCCTATAATACGGTGCAGCATATGGAAGTGACTAATCATACTTTCGACACGTGTCATCCAAAGATTCTAGCAAATGAAACCTCGCATTATAAGCGCAAATGCAAAGAGTCCATATTGATTGCTACATCTGAAAAATGTATCAATGACTGTGTTTCCGTTATGAACATATACCAATATGGATTCCGTAAAAAACCTAAAGATCTCCAATAGCAAACAGTTTTGTAATGGAAAAAAAAAAAAAAGAACGCTTTCCCTCAAGGCCTGCTCTGTTTACAAACAGTAATGGATGTTTGTAAACAAACACATGTGCACTACTGTAGTTCCTTCGATCGCTACCAGGCCGCTGTCTTTGATTGCCGGCAGGATCGCAGCCTTCGCCAAGCATTCAAATTTCATCATTTGCATCCTGTTGACAATTGGTTCATCTGACTCAAGCTTCTCATTGGGTGTCTTGCTGAACATTTTCCTATATAAAAGACTGAGGTTGTCGTTTTTATTCTATTCACTGATGATGGCCCGTTAACGGCGCAGAAACTAGTTTGTTTTAATTGTAAATATTTATGTTTTTTAACTTTTAACTTAATTTTATTTAGACTTGTGTGTTGGCTATATTTAAGAATTTCATAAGATCAAATTCTTGAGGAGACCGATAACTTGAGAATCACACAAGCTAGAAACGAGTTCTCAAAGGCTATGAGCTAGTCTTGGCAAGACCTTTTTAACGAGATATAGATCATGTCTTAGCATATGTCGTTCCTGAGATATGAAGTTCTCGCGACGGACGGACAGATAGATATAAGGCTTCACCTGGTAAGAGCTACGCTCTCTATAGAAGCCTAAAACGAAGGTGATTCGTCATGCGGAGGCTGGAGAGCATTGGACGGATGTTTGTAGAATTGTAGACCTTGCAGCATCAACCATTCAACTATAATGATTAACGCTGAAAAAATTAAAGCGTTCTTACCAAGATATGCCCTTGTTTCGGCCTATAACGCTTCATATACAAGAAGCGGATGTTTGGAGAACCTGGAAAATTTTTATCTCTATGATTGATGATTTGAACCAAAACAGTCCCTGTCATCCAAATGATCATTTTCGAAAATTTTTTCAAAATTATGTATCACTGCTTATATTTTTTTTTATATGCTTATTCATAGTGCTTCATTGTATGTTGTGGCAATAAATATTCTTATTTTTGTGTGCATTTATTTAGAAAAGTAATAATATTTGCCTTATTTGTGTAATTTTCTTTTGGTCTTGGAACGTAACTTACATTGTAGTTCTATCTCTAATTAAGCAGTTTTGAAATTACGAACCTCATGTAGCTGAACCTAATCCCGGAGTAAATCAAGAACTACCTGTACTCGATTGTACGTTAAGTAGTTCCAGATACACTACGACATCGCTAAAGACTGAAGCACCATGCCTGACGACGATGCGCAAGAGAGTAGTCACATAAGATTTTCTTACTGTATTGTAATCCTGTTTTGTAGCCTGTCAAACTCTTGTAGCCATACAAATTAATCGTGTATTACTCATCTATTATTCTGAGAATGTTATGATTTCCAGCTCAATTGACTAACTCAAGCAGAATGGCAAGCAGGCAATTTCAATATACTGCAGTGTACTTGAAAGAGATAGGAAAAAAAAATCTTTTTAGCGGCTTCTAGGTTACAGCTTGCCTGTAAAACCACTATGGGACCGCTCTTGCTTTTATCCTGTCTAGATGTCACACTATGTAGCGGCCAAACAGTTAGATATAGTTAAAGTTAAAGTTGCGATCAGGCCCAGAGGACCGCGCAAAGCAACGGGAGGTTAGGCTCCAGTGGTCAGAACCTACGGGACAAAGTTGAGGACGGGGGGTCGGCCCGTCGCTCGCCCGCCTTTAACTCCCGGGAAAGAAACCCGGTACCCATTCTATAGAGGGTTGGGTAGACCCTAGAGCCCGTTTGGAGGAGAAAGAAGCGTGGAAAAATTCCCGGCCTCCGCCGAGGCCGGGAATCAAACCCGCCACCTCCAACCCGCACCAAGCGCCCTCACCCACTCGGCTACCGGGCCCACAAACAGTTAGATATATTCGAGTGAAACCTTCACCATTGTGTTCAGCATCAAAAAGTACGCAATCACGTCGCAAAAAATCTTTATGTCTTTATTTCTGCTGAGCAAAGATAAAATAAATACTTAGAATTTTCTTTTTTTTTTTTTAAATCTTTTCTTAAAATTCAAAAAAAAATAAAAAAAAAAAAAAAATAAAGAAACAAAACGACCAAAGATGGCGCTCAGCTCTAATTTAAGCACACGAATAACCAAGACTTTCATCGCATATAACTTCAATTTTATTTTGTTTCCGTGACCGTCATTAAAGTAATCACCGTTTCCATGTTGTGTTGTTATTGCTTAAAGTTATAGACGATCATCGCTGTTACTTCGCTGTCCTAGTATATAATTCACAGTAGTTATAACTAACCATTAATAGTTTACGCAGTTGACCTAAGACCTTTCCGTCGGTTGGCGTATTCGAAAGAATAAACGAAACAATGCAAGAACCACGAAAGCCAAGGAAAAAAAAAAAAAGAAGGAAGAGATTAAATGAGACGGAAAAAGACATTTAACCGAAGTGTTTATACAACGGAAAAAAAAAATAATATTCTTTTCCTCGAGCACAAAGCATCAGATTTTACATTTGCCCAGATTGTCGTTTCGTTTAACTTTCTTTCTGAGGCCATCAACAATGCTCGTATGTTAACTAAAAACCATCAAAACCAATTGGAAACTGTAATTAATTTATTTGACGGACAAGTGAATATAATTTTGTGCTAAAGCATAAATTTAAGGGCGACCTACAATAGTAGAAAAATTTAAAAATAATAATAAAAAAAAGGAAGTACATTAACATAAGCAAAATAAGAAAAACCAAAAAGTAAAAAAACAAATAAACAAACAAACAAAAAAACACGCGGATATTGAGAAAAAAAAAAAAGGCATACAAAGTAGATATATGGATTCGGTATATGAGTCCGAATCCTTACCCATCAAGCTATAGCAGACTACTGAAATAATATGGCTGTATTTCTAATATTTAAGTTAGGGGCCGCGCGGTTGGCGTTGTCGCTATGACATGGGTCTCTCACCTCTGAGTACCGGGGTTCTGTTCTCATGTGGGTTTCGTGATGGTGGACGATCCGCGCCGGGCAAGTTTTCTTGGGGTTCTCCCATTTCCCTGCACTTCTCCCACCATACTTTCTCAGTCTGGTGTCCTTATTTCCACTGTCCTTATTTCCATGGGATAGTGTTTGTGTGTAAAGAATCAATCCTAGTTTGATTATAAGAAGCAATAGGAATTTTAAAATATTTTAGTTTTAGCGCTATAGAAGGGCTGGAAGTGAATTTGATAACGAAGAATCATAATAATAGCTCGTGATGAGTTATAATAAAACTGTGATATTAAAATATTAATTCTTGAAAACACCCAGAACGAAGCACGGGGAAACAATGGAGGATCAAGAAGTGATAGGCGTGTTTGTGGGTTGTTGAGGACGGACGAAGATTTGATTGAATGTGAATTTGGGGAGATTGGAAGCCGTAAGGAAAAGATATAGACGCTGCTATAGGAGAGGCAAAAAGATTATGATATTCCAATCACGCAAGTTTCTTCTGTAGTTTACTTTCACTTAACTTTATATATTTTAAAGAGTTTAATGTCGATAGATCAATATTAATATCTCTCTTATTTGTGAGCCCTAACAGGAAGTTATTTTGGGAGACATTAACGGCGACATAACTAAAGTTCGATGGATCGAACAGCAGCCGCCATCTTGGATTAGATGAAGACAGACGAATAGAAATGCTGCATGGATGCTTTATGGATTCAATTACCGGTGAACGGAAGTGATAGGCATATGGTATTATTTTATAAAGTTCAAGTTCATCACGTAAGTAAATTTTGTGATAAACTTTGTAGGAGTGGTGAAGCCTAGCTACATCGAGGATTACACCAGAAGTCAGTAGTGTATTCTAAGACATAATGTCTGAGTTAAGTGGAACATTTACAAGAAATAGCAAATAGAAGAACTTTAATTCACACAAGGGTCTAGCCAATTCTAGCCAACTTAATTTAAATCACACAAGGGGTTAGCCATTCCTTTACATTTTACGATAATTAAAGATAATGGTAGAATGTTTTTCTCACAGAACATTTTTACTCACACAAGTTGAATTAGATAGCCATTTTACATTTGTTAAAGTTAATGCTAGAATGTTATTATTTCGCACAAGGTGAAAGTTTTTAGGCCATTTCTTTAATTAAGTGAACTAGCAAGTGTTTCAATTTGTACTTGGTAATAGGAGAATTTAAGCCCAATATTTTGTTATTGAATCAGGATATAGTAAATGGAACTGTTAGTTTTACACATCAAGATTGCCTAGCTCTACTGGGAACTTTGAATCACCAAACAGTTGTTTAAGTCTTGAATTATTAGGAATTAAGAAGATGACATGTTTGTATAGAACTGATGCAGTAAATTACCAATTGTTCAATTGTTTAAGTGCTTATGTCTTTTGCAATATTCTTTACTTAACCTTGCCTCCACCCAGCTTTGCTTAAAGATCAGCATCTAGCTCTAACTGTTGCTGTTTCTATTTAATATAGAAGTAGAAAGGATAGGAAGGAAACATCATCTTTTATTTACAACAACATCTCCCTTTGCATTTTCGGATAGTATAATAGACCTCCGGTTGCAGTGCTTGGCTTCTCTGCCACCCACATTCACTACATAACATAATATTTTAGCTTACAGCGGAAATCCAATGAAAACGAAGCCAAATGCCTCGAAAATGGGATGGGATGGGATGGGCTGGATGGGGGTGGGAGAGATGGCCTCCGAAAATACCAAATCCAACATTGTTTGAGCCTCTGAACACGATGGGGAAGTCCGTTTATCGAACCGACCTTTCGTTCGGGAGTTTTTAGGAGGGGGGGGGGTACAATGCAAAGTATGCCAAATATCTCGAACTTGGGGAGGGACCCTGAAAATACCTCATTCCTACGATGTTTGGGCCTCTGAACAAGATGGTGAAATCGGTTTGTCGATCCGATCTTCCGTTCGGGAGTTTTTAAAGGTGGATAGACACGGACGGACGACAGGACAACCATAATAGCTCCAAATTGAAATTCGTAATTTGTAAATCGCTGTTAATGCAACTGTTCAATCATTTGTTCGAATGTTCAGAATAACATTGGAACAATGTTAAAAAAAAAAAAATGTAATAATTATGGAAAAAAAAAAACTAAAAATAAAAAAAACAATCTATATATTGTATTTATATTAGAGGAAGAAGCTTCCTATTTTATCTATAGCTGTAGAATAAGAAACTGAAATTTGTAACAATTTTTTTGTGTAGTTTAAAAATTTGTCGTTATGGTACTACATTCTTATATTCAAGAATTGGATAGATGAAATTCTCTCTGCGTATAAATACAAACAAAATATATTCGGCATTCGTCTGTGAGCACACTCTTCAAAACTTAATATGTCACTGATATGGCATTTCAAGGTAAAACAATATGAATTTGACAGCTGACATCATGATATGGTTTTCAACAAGATACCTGACAACCAATTATTTGTCTTTTTTTTTGTTTTGTTTTTTACCAGAAACAAATCAAATCGTGTTTTCTTATATCCAAGCAATCTTATCAAAAAAAAATATTTTACTGACCAATTTCAATTTCTGTGAAGAAATCTTGAATATTCAATAAAAAATTAATCATTTTCTTTTTTTAATCTTTAGTATTATATTAAATAGTAATTATTTATCAAAATTTTACTTGATTTACAAAATTATATCTACTTGATTTATCAAGTATTTTTAATCTAATTGCTTCGCTAAAAATAATTGTATAAAAAGTAATAAATAAATAAAATTCTTGATTCCTTCTCATAATTGAACCAGAAAGGCATTTTTTATTTATTCATTGTGCTGCTTTCGTTTCTTTTTTGATTTAAATAAAATTATATTTTAAATTTTTTAGTGTAGTCAAATTAAATAAATAGTGTGTATTAAATAAATCTTAAACCTTATAAAATACACAAATTACATAAGATACATATATAATAGAAAATAGTCAGAAAAGTTCGTAATTCTAAAAATTATTTTTTATTATATTTTAAATTATATTAGAAAAAGAAAATATATCTTAAAAAATAGTAAATTGTTATAAAAATATTTATGTAAGTTGTAACATACAAAATAAATATTTTTTTTTTTTAAATGTTTTTTTTATTTTTTTTTTTATTTTTTTTACAAACTGTATTTAATTAATTTTCCAGTTACTTAATTAATTTCTGTTTTTATGATTTGATTTATTTTCTTCTGTCAAATATAATATTTTTATAACCTCGCCTACAGCCCTGTTCGCTGTATGGGCTCGTGTTCCTGCGACGTCAAAACAGTGACAAAAGCAGTTCACAGTGGAAACTGCACTGAATCTTAACTGACAGCAGTGAAGTCCTTTGGGGGAAAAAACTGAAACTTTTCCTTCCAAACTTTGAAGAAGAGCTACAACAATTTCGAGGAAATATTAATTCTCTCTAAAAACAGTGCGATTACGGGTAAAAGGATTTCCGTGTTTCGTTATCACTGATGCAAAATAATGACTACAAAAAAAAGGAGTATTTCAAACAAACTAGATGTAGGCCTAAAAGGAAAGCAAAGGAACATGCGTCCATCAATTGAGAAGCAAAGAAAAAAGTCACAAAAAGGAAAAGACTGAAATTTCAAAACATGAAAATAAAAAAAATAGTAAGTTTTGTAAATGAAAAATAGTAAATGAATAATGGGAATAAAGTAGTAACTAGTATCACTTTTACATTACTAACAATAACTAAATTAAAGAAAAAAATACATCATTAAAAAAAAAAAAATTAAAGAAAAAAATACATCATTAAAAAAAAATACATCACAGATATACATCATATCTGTGGTTCCCAAACTGCGGATCAGTGCTTTAATCAGTTCACGGTGAAATGAGGAAAATAACTAGTAACGTAAAATGGCATTACATAAAAACTTAAGTTATGATGAAACGAAAAGAAAACATTTCAACTGCATTTTAATATAAAAACTTTTATGTAAATTTTTTTGTAATTATTTATTACAATTGCGTGTTGTTTAATTTACAAAAAACAAAAAAATCGCATTGCCTGTTCCTCAGTTCAATTTTTATCAGTCCGTGAAAATCCAGAAGTTTGCGAACCACGCAATCTGTAATCTATAAATACCTAAATTTTTGAGCATATATCTAACAAATCTCCGTACACACCGAATTAACTCTATCTAACGTTATTCTAAAGTTACTCGTTATGTAGTCTTGCTATTAGCGACCCAGATGGGGGACTCTTGTTCTTGTCCTGTCCATCCATCTGTGTCTGTCCTCCCGTAACAACTCCCGAACGGAAAGTCGGATCAGCAAACGGACTTCACCATCGTGTTCAGAGGCCAAAACACCGTAGGAATGGGGTATTTATTTCTGCCTATCCGGAAAAATGCGGACAGAGTCGACTGTTTGTTTCCGCAAACAAACAGTCGAACTTCACCTTTTTCCGGCTGTCGTTGCGCGACGGATCACCCTCCAACGCTCCTTAGGCGAAGTTTAGGTTTTAATGGGTCGCCCTTAATTCTATGCTTTTTCACATACTTTTTTTTTTTTAAAGGCTACAACTCTGCCATTTAGAATCCAACGAATTAGGTCATTCATACCGATACAGAATATGAATTATGGACTTTAAGGCTATGTTCTTTCATCCATCTCAGTCTCCGTATGTCTTACATCTCCAGGGATGTTGCCACTTCTTTCTGCTTTGCTTCCTTCTCGCAGACGAGTTACCAAAATGACGCCACACATCCTTCCACCTAAGTTTTAATTGTTCTGTAATTTCCTATAATTATAGAATTCACAATTTCATAAGGTAATTAGAGAAAATAAAATAAATTGTCTTAATATTCTTCCTAAACGAATCTTTTACATGCTGTAATTACGCGGATAACATTCTGCATTGAATTGGAACTACTTTTTTTTCTCGGCATTACACAAGTTAGTAAATTTCTGGACGATCTTCCCGAAAAAAATATATCATGTAAGTTACATTAACATATTCAAGTAAATACTGAACTAAAATAATAAATAAATAAATAAATAAATAAATAAATAAATAAATAAATAAATAAATAAATAAATAAATCTTAGTAATAATTTAGCGACTACAAAATGTCTGATTTTTACGAAGTTCCAGAAATAATACTAGACAGTAAGAATAAAACAAGCAGTTCTTCGATTCGACTGGTTTTTTCTCCCAGTCACTAATTCTTATTATTTATCGTGCTTTTTGAACTTCACGTCGTAACCATTCTTCAACCAAACGTATCATAAACTACTTGAGTTTCAACTTCTTTTCTCGAAAGTTCTCGAAGGTTCTTCCGCTTATTTTTAGGGTGTAGCCGTTCAAATAATCTTCAACTTAAAACCCAGCAATTTATTAATATAAGTCTCAAGAAAGACGGAACATTGTCTTCTCTTCATTCTCCGACTGTAATTAAATTGTTCTTACGATAATCCGACTCCAACAAGTCATAAGGAGAAGTCTTAACCCCCAACCCCTTTTACCCCGGAGGGACAGAAAGATTGGACGAAAAAAATAAGTCAAGAAAAAAACGCTTCTGACAGTAATAACCACTTGTACGAATTAATTCCTCCCGCCAAGACACGCTCTAATGAGCTCCGCTCTTTGGAAGACACCTTCAGGGCGTGGCTGTAGTTCGGTGCCAATTTTGGTTCGACTGCTAAAAATAGCTCCAACAATAGTCCTCGTAAATGGAGTGAAGCCAAACAGACAATAATTAACGGACAGACAAAAGCATCAATTCCGATAAACAATTAGGGGTAATAAAGATTAATTTCATGATCCCCAATTGACAGGAAGGGAAAAAAAAGAACCCAGTGGCAGCACTTTATTTCATTTATAACTTTTTACCCTAAAGAAAATAGACTATTCTACATTCTTAACAATAATGAATGCAATAAATATATATTGAAATGAATTTATATATCCTAGCTCAGTGGCTCACCCACGGAGGGGCTAAGGGGGATGAACCCCCACCCCCTCCACACCCAAAAAAGAAAGAAAGAACGAGAAGAAATTACCGGAACTGATGCATTTTAATAGCCTAATATTTTGGAAAGTGATCTTTGAAATAGAGGATAAAGATTTAAACGCTGTCCTATGACACTTTTCACCTCCACCCCTGGGGGACGCCATTGAGCCTCTCTTAAGATAGGCATATATAAGAGGAGTGCTGCCTTTGGTTGTCTTTATTTCGGCTCCCTCACTTGGCCCAAATAAAATCCTACAAATGAATCTATCACACATTTTTACAATAACAAAAATGTCTTTTTCTATTTCTTGTTTTTATGCGATCACCACGAGATATAAAATGACCTTCTGCAAGTTATACTGTGAATAAATTTAAGTTACATCAAGTACAAACATAAATAACAAAAGTACTTGAAATGCATAATACATATATAAACATTATATTACTAATATAATTAAGTATTATATTATTAATATATTATTAATATATACTACATATATTACGGTAATTAAACAAAATCAAGATACCTCTTTCTGATTATATTGAATATTTTGAATTGTAATATTTGTAAGATTAAATAGAAAATCTTAGAAAATCTTATCTATTAGCTCTAATTAAAAACAAATAAAGAAAAATTCTAAATAAAGAAGGGACCATTTAATACAAAATTATTATTTGTTTTACGTTTATTCTCAATATACTTTTATTATTATTATTAAATACTTTTACTAAATACAGTCAATTTAAAATATATATATATTGAGAATAAACGTAAAAAAAATAATATTAAATGGTTTATTTTAATTCTTTTATTTATAATTTTTCTTATTATTTCTTTTTTAAGTTCTGATATTTTAATTATTTTTTACTATTACAGGATTTATTGACTGTAAATGTTTTGTTTAATTCTATCTTTATTTCTTAGGCCGTAGTTGTTTTTTGGGTTTATAAAAATAATAAAAATTATTAAGTTTCCTTCTTATGTAGATTGCAAATCTTAATTTGTTGAAGTATATGGAAATGGTTTTTTTAATAATAATATTAAGCTTATACATTATTTGCAAACAAAATTTCAGTTCATCAATTTTTGAATATTATACTGTAGATATAAATAGGGTAAAAGATAGACGGACAGTTTTAGACAAATTATACTTTCTAAGAGACTTTGTCATCTGTTTTTCATAGGATAATTGAAAGTTATGCTAAGCGCACACGAGACAACTTTAGTTGGCCAACTAAGGTTGGATGCGATCAGTAATGGGCGCACACGAGACGACAGTGAATGCGCCGCCGATGTGTGATTGATATTCAACATGAAGAAATATTGTTTGAATATTATTAGCCGTATGTAGTCGCAATTGATGGTAATAATGCGATACAAGAATAACGAACGACCAACAGCCAATAACAGCCCTTTTCTGTGAGTGGTGCCGTCATCAACTCATCACTAAAGAGCGAGCGGCTATCCCATAATTCTATGCGAACAAAGCTGCTGCTCTGCAAAATCCGTAAAAATCGAGGTTTTCAAAACTCTCTGATAAATTCTGCCGCATAAACTTAATGCATTTCAGTATAATCCTTATTTATGTATGAATAAAAACCGCAATACTCTAATATTCGTTGTGTATTATATATATTCAGATCTGTCCACCGATCTGAAGCAAGGGAAATCTTTTTCGACGCCATGTTTTCCCATGAGCGTGACGTCACGACTGACGTGTTCCAACGCTGCCCTGTGATTGGCTAATTTCTCAAAGTTGTTCCCACACCAACAACTCGTTTGGCCAACTAAAATCGCTTCCACCAACAACAGTTGATGGAAAATCGCTACCAACTATGCTCAAAAGGCGCTCTACCAACTAGTTGTCCATACAACTTGGCACAAAGTTGTCTCGTGTGCGCCCTGCTTTAGACATGGCCTTGTTTTAAAACAGATAAAAAAAAAAATAATAAGGAAAACGTCAAAGATTAATATTTTAGAATCACTAATAAATTCTTAAAGATTAGATTCTTCTGAAGCGAAGTAAAAACAACACCGCTTCAAAAAAACAGGCGACAAACTAATTGAAATTAGACATCCTCTAGAACTATAATACTCAAAATATAATGACTTTCGATGTTGAAAATTCCCATTGGAATACATTGTAAATAAAAGAAACATTGCTATTAAAATCACATTTTCATCATTTTGAAAATGAAAATGTGATTTTAATAGCGTGTTTCTTTTATTTAAAATATATTCCAATGGAAATTTTCAAATCGACAGTCATTATATTTTGAGTATTATAGTTCTGGGGGATCTCTAATTTCAATTAGTTTGTCGCCTGTTTTTTTGAAGCGGTATTCGTTGAAGCTTAATTCGTTGTCTGGAGATTATTTAGTAAAGAGGAACTGACGACAAAAAAAAAAAAAAAAAGTAAGTACAGTCGGACCTCTATTTAACGAAGTCGCTAAATCCCGAAAAAAAGTTCGTTATATGGAAAATTCGTTAAATAGAGATTCACCTTTTAAAATTACTTTAAAATATATAACACAGATTTAAAATACATAAACAATAAATATTATTAAAAAAGTAATAATTTTAATGACATAAAGTATACATTTCCACATTTCCTCTAAGGGAATATTAATAATAAAAACATTTCAAGGAGAAAAAAAAATAGATACCATGAAAAAATTCGTTAAATAGAAAATGCACTTCGCTATTTGGAGGTTATTTTACGAAGAAATTAGCAAAATGTTCTTGGTTCCAAAGAAAAGTTCGCAAAATAGAGGTTAGTTAAATAGAGGTCCCTCTGTAACTGTGAAATTGTACTTCTTCGTAAATAACTGTTGAAGTTACAATACAAAGGCCGAAAGAAGAATAAGTCTACTTTCATGATTTTTTAAAAATCCAAGGAGATCACAGAAACATCAATTACACAATGACATTTATAAAGTTCAACACCTTAAAAAATTAAAAATCCAGTATAATGTTTCTGAATTCCAGCCCGAATCTTTTATCAAATGCTACTGAGTAAGGGAGCAAACAAGTCCACTCATATCTTCACGAAAAGCTTGGCCATCAGTCAGTCACAAGATTGGCGGATTCCATTGTCGATCAAGAGGGTTGAGTTTTTTTTTTTTGGATCAAACTATTCAAGTGACTTCCTAAGCGTCGTCTGCTATTAATTGCAAAGATGTCCAAGTCGAGGATGTATATTTTTCTTTCCACCATAGATACATATTATAGGTACATTATGGGGTAGTAGAATATGTCACTGCTATCCTACTTTATTCTTTTATTTTTTTTCTTCAAAATTGTGAAAACGATAAAAAAAAAATGAATATTTAATTTCAAATTACAATGTCTATTCAAACAGGAACAGAATATTTTTTTTTCCCTCATTTACTTGGGAAAAAATTAATTAAATTAGCATTATGTACTTAAATTGTCTGAATTGGATGAAATTTAATCAAACCACAAGCAACGGATAAGAGATATAATATTCATTAAAATGTTGAAATATTGATAGAAACAGGAGAGAAATCCATTGTTTACATTTCATTCCTTTTCTATGGCAATGTTTGGGACCTTAATTTCTCAAGGACCCACTCAGAAAAAGATTTCAAATATTAGCCTAGGCGCGCACCTGCTTGTTTTGCAGCTCAAACCGCTCCTATTGCTTATCGCTCCTATTGTGAGTGGTTTTGCTCCGGGCTTTTTACTGAAACCCAGAAAATGGGTTCTGTTTCATTTTGGGAATCAAGTGAAGACCCTCCGGGTCCCTTAATTAACTTGTCCCCTTCACAATCCTGCGGTTTGAGCTGCAAAACAAGCAGGTGCGCGCCTAGGCTTAAAGTTAGATCGTTTCTAGATCTCAAATATGCATACATATTTTCAAGAAGATCTCTCCAGCGGTGCAAAGTTAGTGGGGAAATAAACAAAAACACAGACTGAAAACTCTCACTTTTTCAAGAAGGCAGGCTAAAAAAAAACACAAACCTTTGTTTCAAAGTCCTGTGAACAAAATATCCTAGGAAACATGAACAAATTTAGCAGAAGATATAAAAGAGAACGACATTTGATATTGTTGTTACTTGAAACTTTAATAGCAGTATTCGAAAATAATTGCAGGAAATCAATAACTTTCAAAGTTTGGATTTTTTTTGTGTGTGTGTGTAAATATTTATTTCTTTTATTAAAGGTACTCTTAAAAGAAAGACTGAATTCTATACTTCCGTTTCAAATGTTGTGCTTCGAATAAATTTGCGTTACGATGTCATCGTCAAGGTGACATATCCTAATATTACGACACGTTGACTTTCAGACCCTGATCGTAAACTGAAAATCGAGAGCGATGCACTGCTTTTTAGCAACCCATATGGGGGCTCTTGCGTTTGTCCTGTCCGTCCGTCCGTCTTCCCTTAACAACTCCCAAACGGAAGATCCGATCGGCAAACGGACTTCACTATCTTGTTCAGAGGCCCAAACAACGTAAAAATGGCGTATTTATTTCTGTTTATCCGGAAAAATGCGGACAGAATTGACTGTTTGTTTCAAACAAACAATCGACTGTGCCTCAGACTGCTATAGATACGGTTTAATAAAATTACTCATTGTGTAGTGGACACTCTAAACTAAAGCATAACCAAATTTCAAGTCAATCGGGTCAGTTGTTGTCCAGGAAAAAGTTCCCAAACTTCACAAGATGAGAATTGAATTTACACGAAGTTGTGATTAATTTTTTAATTATTTGAACAAAACAAAAAATTTTTAAAGTTCTTTCCAGGCAAAGTTTGAATGTACTTTGGCGTAGCTGAATGAATCAGAGATGGCCTTCAGGCACAGCGTTTTGGTCAAGGAGGTAGTCTGATAAGTCTGAACCTGGGTTCGAATCCCGGAGTAGGCATGGATATGACTTTCTTCTTTTGTGTTTGCGGGTATAATGTGAGCTGCCTTATATGGGCAATGATTCTTCGGCTAAAGGCTCACATTCTCTCCCCTTGTTGTGGCCAAGGCAGAAGTCCTAAGAGCCAGGATGTATGAAATAATAACAATCAAACAAATCATGTAATTCCTAATATTAAAAACATTTAAAGAATCCAAGAAAACTTAATTTTTTTAAAATTATGTTTAAGTCCATTGTAACACGTTTTCGGTTTTGAACTGCAGAAGTTTCTTGAGATGTTTCTGGGCTATCAAGCAAACACTGACAATCAGAATACACATACTTTCTTATTTTCAGAATTCTATGTTTTGAAGGAAAGAAAATAAAGACTGGTTCTCCATTCCATTTAAAAGTTACATGTTTTAAAGTAAAATCAAATAAGGTAACGGTAAGAAAATGGAATTTGCAAATTCAATCAGAGTTTGTCTTCATTCTTTAAATAATGTTAACTTTGTATTTATTAAAATAGAATCATTAAATAAAATTTTTATTTAGTTTGAACTTGCAATAAACTGAAATCCAGAATAAGCGATAACGCTTGTATATTGAGATCCTACTCACTGACAATTATCTTGTCTAGGTAGAGCTTTTTTTGGGGTTGGGGGTGGGGGGGAAGGTCTCACATAGCACTGAAGAATAGGGCGGCAAAAGTGAGTCCTGGTTAATCATCGTGTTTTTATTTTATTTATTTACTTATTTATTAATTAATTTATTCATTTTTTGCTTTTTGGGTTGGAAGATAAGATCCCTTGTCAGGGGTGCCTAAAAAAATCCTAGCAAAAAAAAATAACATTAATAATAATAATGTTGATTATTCTTTCACTAGCTTCGCTCTGACGTTGTCAGGCTAAGCTAGTTCCGTAGTTCGATAAAGGAAGGAAGGAGGAATATTGATTATCTTCGTCTTCCTTACCGTCTTTTCTTATTCTAAACTTTATAAGATGAAACATGAACTATAAGCCTATTTTGCTTAACCATTATTTCTTAAGAATCAATGGGTGAGATCAATTATTTACTAAGTGAAATCTTAGAACAGTTGTTTCACGCTCTTTGGCGATCATCAGCTAGGAGTAGTCACCAGTAAACAGCAAGGTCTCGGTACTGAGGTAAATACGAATAATCGTCGGAGTCGCCGTGGAAAGCTAAAATAAACAGTAAGCTGTTGTGGGATGTCATTTAATAAACACTTGATCTCACCCATTGATGTTTATTAATAATTAAATGCGCAGATTTAAGTTTCAATGCATTAAGCAAATTCATTGAGACCGTGGATTGTTAGCATATAAATTTCCTTACTAATATTTTTTTAGTCAATTTTTTATTGTTATTTTAGCTTTGGAGGCACCACTGTGACTCCGATGATCATCTATTTCTTAAGCTTTTTTTTTATTCCTTTTCTTTGTTTTTAAAGCCATGAGACTAGCTAGGCCCATAATCTATCTGGCCCATAATTCTGTCAGAAACATCGAGAATAAATAAAAGATACCGAAAACAGATTAAAAGCTTTCGCGATGTGGATTATTTTTTGAGTTAAAAACTGCCAATAAAGGGTCCTTGAAAAAAAAAAAAATCTGTAAAAGCGAGAGAAAGAATTTTATACAGGAAAAGAAAATGGCTTCTTTACTTAATATGCAAAAAAACATTCACAGAGATTTAAAATGGCAAATCCTAGGAAGAAAGGAGATTCATCTGATTCGACAACATAAAAACCTATGAATGAATAAAATACGTAGAGTGTACTAGAACCGCCAAAAAAAAGTGGGATTTGCAGATACGTACTTATTAACTTCCGCGACAGAGAAAACACCTACCAGAAGAAGTTATAAGGGAAAAACCTTCATTTGTATTTCAATTGTAATATCTACTGAAAACGAACAATAAATCTACTTTCTCAAAAAGAAACGAATTAAATCCATATTATAAGTGGATTATCAATGGATAATCGGATTAATTTCAATCGGATTTAATCAGACCTCCCGGAATGGATTACCAAAAGATTAATTATCATTGTTTAATCCAATGAAATATTAATAGAAAAAGGATAGAAATCCATTGTTTAATTTCCAATGACTTTCTATGGGGATTTTTGTCGTCTTCTAGAGCTGATTTTTCGACAAGGACCCATTTGGTAAAGACTTCAAATGTAAAAGTTAGTCCTCAAATGTATATACCAAGTTTTAAGAAGATTCATGCAGAGGTTCATTAGATAATAACATATGTGTTTAACAATAAAAAAGTAGTTAATAATGAAAAAACAAAACTTCACAGTAACAAAAGCATCTAAACAATAGTAAGCCAAAGAAAAGTCATCTTTCAGAGTGTAATAATAAAATAATAATCATAATCTCCACCGACACAATCAGGTAGCATCGATCGTCCATCAACAGCTAGCACACAAACACTCACTTCTTAAGAACACGGTCCCATACTACAGGTACACACCACAAAGCGTACTAGAGTCACTCTCATATAAGCTGTACTGGGACCGTCCCATTCACACAGACCTCACATTACACTTGTTGATAAGGTCAACAAAACAGACCTATCTCATTGATATTGCAGTTCCCATCAGCAAGAACATGCAGAAATCTCACACAGACAAGATCAGTAAATACACCGATCTAGAAGCAGTGGAGGCAGAACCGAGTACGTGTTGTACCCATCGTCCTGTCCGCCACTGGTGTGGTGCCTCACACATTGCACCACAGTCTCAGCACACTAGGACTTCATAAAAACACTTATGCACAACTCCAGAAGGCGTGATACTCAACACAACACGCATAGTTAGGAAATTTATGGACACAAACACATATTCCTAATCATTCTTGCACACGTCTTTACACTTGGACAGATATTCCTTCTTTACACTTGGCAATATGTGCTTTGGTCCTTGACCCGCCATATTGTCTTTGCTGGGGAAACCCAAGGTTTGAAACTTTTACATAATAATAATCTCTTTTCTAGATTCGACAACCAAAAGAAAAAAAAGTAGGTAACTAAGAATTTTGAAAGTGGAAGTAGATTAAAAACTAAAGTGGTTTCAAATTGCTTACGAGTCATTCAAAAAATATAAATTAACAGTAAAAAATTAAAAAGTGCGAAATTTCTGTCACGTAATAATAATTGAATGATGAAAATAATAAGGATGATGAAAAGAATTTAATGACAATCAATGAAAGAGTAATTGAATTGAGTTATGATGAAATTGATATCAATCAGACTGATGAAGATACCGATAAAGATAAGAATTTACATTTCAATCAACGAAATGAATAAAAAATATGATGAAGAAAAGAAAAACTTTCTATAATCGCTGCTTTTGCAGCTATGGCTGACAATGGTGGCGAAACTTTTATTAATAATCGACAAATTATTTTAATTTTAGTAATAATTTTAACAGTAATAATAATAATAGTACCATTCTCAAGGACACAAAGAAAATGAATCAAAAATTTTCCCTCCTTTTATTTTTGGTTTGTTATCTGTCTGTGTCCTTGAGAATAGTAATTATATGTGATCGGAATGGCAGATTTTATTCGAAAATTTTTAATCTTTATTTTTTTTTTAAATGTGTTAAATACTCACAATCTAGCCCAGAAAAGTAGGTTTAAAATAAAAAAGTTCAGCATTAAATTACGCATGCGCATGTAAGAGACTTCTAACTTCCCATTTTCTGATGTAGTTAACTTAGTCTAGAGCAGTGTTTCTCAATGTTTATGAAATACAGACGTCTACATCATATTTTTCGGTTGTTAACATGTCCCCGTTTTAACTTATCTACATTGTTAGTTTATATAGCAGTTTGAATAGAAAATTT
>JAFIDM010000004.1:19224344-19257800 GCA_023159025.1 Thereuonema tuberculata | reverse complement strand
TGAGCATTAGAGTGTTGTCCTATCGGTGCAAGACCGGACAAACATTACTTAACGAAAACTATTTTTTTCGTACCCTTTACCTACCATATTCTTCTCTAACATAAGTTTGGAAATACACCCTGTAAAGAAAGTATAAAGAAAATATCAAGCATTCCAAATTGCAACCTTCAGATCATTCAAGTGATGATACTGTTTGTTTCGGCCATATACAATGTTTGCCATCCAACCCAACACGTTTTCAATTGGGTTTAGATCAGGTGAACGGGAGGGCCATGGAACAACATCAATTTTCTCTTTTTTAAGCCACACTTTGGTGGATTTTGACGCAAATATAGAAGCATTGTCTTCTTGATATTGCCAATTTGGCCCTCCTAGAAGGGGTCCAAATGGTAATAAATGGTCGTACATAAGGTTCTGATATTTTATACAGTCCATCTTGCCTTTCACAAACACTATATCTGTCTTACCTCCGATCCCAAATGCTGTCCACACCATCACTCCACCCCTACCTTGTTGTCTGCTTAATCTTAGCTTCGACGGAGTGTGTACATCATGCCAGTATGCGGAATATTTGTCAGGGCCGTCAAGACATAAACGTTTTTCATCAGAAAAAAATATTTCGTTCCACCTTTGATACTATTTCACTGCTTTCTTAGCCCAGTCAAATCGGCTGGAACGATGAGTGGCAGTGAACTTGGGTTTAGCTTTCACTTTTACAACCTTCATGTTATTATTTAACGTTAAGCTTTTCCATACAGTTTGGTGAAATATAGTCTTTGGCAACACACGAGCAATTTCACGGGTGGACATCTCATAAGACGCAGCAAGATCTTGAACTCTCCGGCCAGGGAGAAGGCCAGGGTACTGCAAAAGGAAGGATAGCAAAACAGGTCTCAGAATGTCGTCGACATACCGCTGTGGTGTAAGTGTGCCGCTAATGACGACCAAAGGGGTCCGGCTATCAAGGGAAATGGCACCCCAGACCCTAACTCCTGGTTGAGGGCCTGTGTGGTGTGCAATAGTGAAAGCAGGATCGGCACGCTGTCCTGGGCGTCTCCAGACATGTCTGCGACGAATGTCATGACACAATTGGAAGCGGGATTAGTTGCTAAACACTATACGTCCCCAGTCAGCATCATTCCAACCGGATCGAGCCAAGCACCACTGTAATCTGGCCCGATGGTGTGCAGACATGAGTGGTAGGTGGCGTAGTGGTCGGTAGGAGCGTAGATGTCGCTCTCTCCGCCATTGTGAATGGTCATGGTGGACACTCGTGTGCGGGTCGCACGTCTGATGGTTGCTAACGAGGATTCAGGCGCTGTGACAGCTGATCTGACAATCACTCTATCCTCCCGCTCTGCTGTGGCCTTAGGTCGACCGCTACCTTCATGACGCTGAAATCTGCCATTGTCCACCCATTCCTGCCAGCATCTTCTAATCGCCGCATCACTTCGACCCGTATAACGAGCGATTCTCTGATTTGCCCAACCTGCCTCTTTCAATCCAATGATACAACCTCTTTCAAACTCTGACAGTTGCACGTAATGAGCTCGAATCCTGCGGCGAGGCATTTTTTCAGTCGTTGAAAGGTATCCTAACTCGCAATGCAACAGAAATTTTGACCATCAGATTGAGAATCGCTTCTTATATACACCTGCTCTCGCTATTCATTCATTGGACACCAAAGTTTAATCATTTGCATGGCCGTCCCAATGTCTTTGCATACGAAATTCATTACAATCGGACAACTCCTTCTAGGTGCGTCTTTATTTTGGTAATGAGTGTATTTATAAAATGTGATCTAGTTGGGAATTAACTAGATTAACGCTTCGCTCGTCTAAATTATTATTATTTCTTCAATATTGTTAAATACTACAATATTACAGAATTGTGAAAACTGCATAAAATTAAGTCAGAAAGAGGTAACTACATCTCATTGTTAAATAAAATAACAACCCTCAGGTCTTTTATTTATTTACTTATTTATTTGTTTATTTAATCTTTTTTTTTTCAAAAAAAAAAAAACCAAACATTTTTACTATTGTTTTAATATATTACAAATTTGACAATGGTTGGCTGCATCCATTGATCGTTGAACCACCCAAACTCAAACAGAAGCCGTCCCCTATCTGTGAGATATTGGCAAAACCCTGAAACAAACACGAAGATAATTTAGTCTCTAATGAGCAAAACATCAACAGATGGCGTTTCAATAACAACAAGACTTCACGAACAAAAAACAAGAACAGCAACAACAGCTCGTCAAATCTCGAAAGAAGATCGCTTTCCTTTTTATTACAAAGTTAAAATTCAAACGAAATCACAACATCTTAAGGAACGTGAAAACATTATAAGAAAAACATCAAAAGATTGAACTTATTAAAACGTAAATTAATTGTTTCTACTTTAGACCTTGGAGGCAAAACCTTTTTCTATTCTACTTAAATTATGCTGCTTTTTATCAAATAATAATAAAGCTGTTGATATTCAATTTAGCAATTTTTTACTATTTTTTTTTAATGCTAAACAGTGTTTTTTTTTTTTGGTTAGAAGGCTTCTACTGTTTTAATTTTTATTTGTTTGTTATTTATGCTAACAGTGATGTTTATATGTAAAAATATGACCTGTTTTAGATCATATTTTTGAATTTTTAGATTACAATTTGAAGTTTTGGGGTTATATATTTGAATTGTTTTTAAGTAATGATATTCAGGTGTCGCCAGCTTTTCGAATTGTAATTTTCTGACCCTTTTCAATTAAAGCCAAAGGACGGACAGACAGACATAACCAAACTAACATGTGCTTCTGAATGCACCTAAAGCATTAAAAAAATTTGGCGAACCATTGTAGTTATATTTAGTTTGATTATTTACTTTTTTTAACTTAATGGTTTAATGAGTAACTAAAATTATATTTAAAGTTTGGTAGCAGTTGAAAAATAATGATGACAAATGCATTCAATTTTTCGTTTTATTTAGATTCTAATACAGAATCCTACTAAGAAGCATTATCACAACTTCCTATCAACTTGTTTACTGTTAATTATATATACGGATATTGATACAACTCAGTTGTATTAAACATTCATCAAAATGCTGTAAGAAAAAACAGAGATAAAAGTTGTCATCCCGGCACAGCCTTCTGGTCAAGGCGGAGGCCTGTCACGAGGCTGATGTGTCTGAATCTGGGTTCGAATCCCGGCATGAGGCTTGGACAGTTTCTTTCTTCTTCACAGGAGGACTGGCACTGTCTGACAGCGCCTTAGAGCTGCCTGACTGGCACCTTACAGTTGCGTCCTAAACAGTTATCCAAACGACATGCGATAGCGACCTTCATTACCGCATCCGAAAAATGGATCTGGGATAAGTCACATCGACACAATTAATATATTAATATATTTTTATATTAATTAAGTTTACTTCTGGAAATTTCTGAACGTTTAGGTAGAAAATAAACAGTTAATAAGTAAACTAATACGTATTTTGGTTTTGAAAGAGTTAAACATGTTTACAAATCTATCAATAATATTTATATAAATAGGTAAGTATGAGGAAAACTTTAAAACAAATATGACAGATAACTTATAAAATTACCTAACGGTTTTTTTTCTCAACATGCACCAAAAAAAAGAAAAAAAAAATTCATGAGAGTATTTGCAATCTTTTTCACAATTATTTTTTGCCCCAGGAAAGTATTCTAGTATTTAATAAATAACTCGAACTGTCTTATAAAGACAACACATGAATCGATTTCAAAGGAGCTTTCGGATAAAACAAATCCCCTAACACACACTGACATCAATATCCCCTAGGGAAGGGAATAGAGGGGTTGATTTGAGACACAGCTCTTCTGTGACCCAAAGAGGTGAGTGACGCCACAGAATGGAACAGTAGGGGGTAAAGACACCCCCTCATATATTAGTCAACGAAATTGAGGGAGGCATTTTATTCCGGATTCTTTTAGTACGCCATTAAACTACGCGAACAGTAGAGAAGAAGGAAAAAAAATGATAATAAAGAGAAAGGGAAGAGAGTGAATGTTGAAGACCCAGGGGGTTTAACGGTTATCAGCGGACGTGCTCGAATCAACCAGAAAAGAAAAGAAAAAAAATGCGTTAGCAAATTGTTTAATAAGATTCTGTAAGATCATTCATAAGCTGACGTATGTTAGTAGAAAATATTACATCACATTAAGACTAACGTTTTTTGTATAATAATATTTCATATAATCTTTCCATATTCATGTGGTACTTAAAACCTATTTAAAAAAAAAATCTACATTTATTTTTCATTGTAAAAAAACAATGTTAAAGGCTTTATTTATTTATTTATTTATTTTCACAGTAATTTATACTGAAGAAAATAATCTGTTTTCATTTCCATTTTACGAAAATTGATTAAATTCTCAATTTATGATTTTAAGTTACCTTTTAATTACATTTATCCAGTTAGATGTAATCATATTTAATGTATACGCAGATTTAAAATATTTATTACAATAATATAATACCTGTTTGTTTTTAGTGAAATTCAATGAGTGCTATTAGTAAGAATTAATCGTTTTATCCGTAAGGTTTTACTGAAGAAAGTTTTGTGTCACCTACTCTACAGACTTTCTGTAAACTTCTCTACAGATTTTCATTTCATCATCAGGAAATGAACCTGTTTCGTACAACCACTAGAGAAGTACCATTTGAGCGCCATTAGGCTCCATTTGCAAGGTGACTTTTTATTTAAATTAAGAAGCCTTTAATTTTGCATTCTTAGCTAACTCGATTTTCGACCAGAAAATAAGGTTGAAAGTAATATTATATTATATTGCATTATATTACGTCAAAGTGGCTCGCTTATTTTCTTCTGAATTTCAATTACCGAAATCTTAAAAAGAAAATAAATAAATAAACATAAATTAGAATGATGTAATTTAACTGAAGTATATCTACAGAATTTTTTTTTATCTGCATTAAGATAAAATAAAAAACAAGTTTGAACTTTACTAAAATTCTGGACACTAGGGACATCTAGTGAGAAGAAAATGTACTATTTTGATATAATCTCACACAACTTGGAATGATAGAATTCAATAATCTAACAAAGTATGAATGAATTCAAAGGTAAACAAAGCGAACACTTTAAAGGTTATACGTATTTATATACAACATAATATTATTTTAAATTTCACATTTAGAAACTGAACTGTTCTTTATACGATTACAAGCTTCCTGCATTGCAAATTAAATAAAGAGCATTTTTTATTTATTTTATAAACATTATAAATTTATGAACTTTAATTAATTGTTTTTTTTTGTTGTTTTTTTCAAACAATTGTTTTGTTTTTATCAAACTAAATTACGTGTTAATTCAGGTATTTCTTTTCTAGTTAAGAATCCTAATAATCGATATTTTGATTGTGATTAAATTTTCTTTATTAGGCCTTTAATTTCACTAGGTCTACTTGTTTCTTTATTCAACTTTTTTTGTTTTTGTTTTTTACAACGAACAAAATAAATTTGTTGTAAATGAGTAGAGGTAAATTATTCTTTTAATTGTAAATATAACCCTTTAGTATTGTCAATCTCAAAATACATTTGGCTCTATTTAAAAACTCGAATTTCTGAATACAGATTGACTTATTAATAATTGCGCTTCAATTAACCAAATACTATTAAAAGGGGCGTTTCAGTTACTAATAAATTAACCATTCCAGGCATCTAAATGAATGAATGTAAAAGTAATGTGATATTATATATTACTGAAATTCCTTAAAAGATTGTGACAACTCTTATGGGATTGGAACAACCTCTGTCTTCCGGAACATCGTAGCAACCTAGCAACCGCTACGAGTAATGCTTACAGCGTCAAGTAGATCACATTGAACATTTATTTGTCAACAATCACCGTCAACTGATTATTCTTTCGGTTGCAGAGTTTTCTGTTCAAAACGGTTCAGTGTCGTTTGTTTCTGTATTTTGAATAACTCTGTCACGTGAACTTTCAGATAAATAAAGAGAAAAAAACTTATTTAAATTTACTGCCCAAGATCCTTTTAAAGCACAGGAGTGAATGTTAAAATACATTTTGATTTACTGCAAATGAAATACAGAAACATATTACTACCTTCTTTATTAAAGCCGTTAACTTATTCCTTGACCAAAATGTCTCATAAAATCATTTATAAAATAGAAAAATAAATAAATAAATAAAACCATTGTCTATAGTGCATTTTGTTGATTGTATTTTACTTTATTCAGTTGCCTTACACTTATTTGAAATAACTTTCTGTGATTATTCTGATAAAATACATTTTAGATATAACATCTGAAGCATCAATTTTTTTTTGTAAATAATTTTATTTTTAATGAATAAATATATATGTAAATGTATATATTTATATCCTGTATTTATAAATATACAATGTAAGAGTTTGTAATATGATGTTATACTTAAAAAAAAAAATCATACAATAGTGTATGGCCTTCCTTACTGAATTTTAATAGAAAAAATATTTTAAATATTTCTGAAAAATAAAATTTTAATTATTCTTTGTCAAAGTAGATCTTTAAGACCACACTATCGCTTAAAACTGTATTTAAAGTATAATCAGTATTTTCAGTATTAAATATATTAAACATTAATATATTTAAAATAAATTTATACAATATAAAAAATCGAATATATATCAAGGATGAGTGACTTAGTCTAAAATCATCTACTTTAACCAAATTGATATGAAACAAAATATGTCAACATAATTCTATTCTTGAATAAACATTTCTAGTTTAAGAATCTCCAAAAATTATATCAAGACTGAAATATTACAAAGAATACATTAAAAAAAATTGATTTTTAGAGATATAATTTCTATTCATGTTGGAAAAAAATAAAATAAAATAAAACAAAGATTATTGGTTATGATTCCAACGACCTGATCAGTACGAAGAAGGAAAAAAACATTTTATAATCTTTTAATGAGAAAGATAAAACTTATTATAACCGTACTAAGGTCTTTCCAAAACCTACAACAAAGCTTGCCAAGATCGTCACGGACTATGCTACTCGTAATTATTCACAAACTGATATCAACTCCCCTTCAGACTGTCTTATCTTGTTATTCATAATATTTCCTGTTCAAATCACCACATGTTCTAAGATAACTGTGATATCGCGATGAATAAATAAAAGGAAGCACGTTGTATTATTTTAATAAGGATTATTTTTTTATTGTTTAAATTATTTTTTTTAAACTAAAAATTGGAATAAAATTTTTAGTTTAGTAATAAAAGTTATTTGAAAATTAAAAAAAAAAGGAGTTATAGAACTTTTTTTTATTAAAATATTTTTTTGTTTACATCCTTGCAAGGATCAGAATTAGGGAGTATAAATTGTCGATGACAAACACCAAGCGCCATCTTTTGACAGATTTTGGAAACTGACTTGCAGGATGGCAAATCATACTTATCTCTGAATTAATGAAAGTTCTTAACACAAAAATGATTCTACTAAAATTTAAGTAAAATTAAGTAAGAAAATTAAGTAAAAAATGGAATAATAGTTAATTTAAAAGTTGAATCCAAATCAACTGTGATCGAACTTTTTTTAAGACAATATTATTTTTATTCTTTACTTTGTAATCTCGATTATAAAGTGGCTTCATACCTTTATACGTCTTACAATATATATTTTTTTTAAAATCTTATATTTTTTTTTTGTCTTATGTCGTTAAATTTGTTCAACTTAAAAACAAGTAAATTCCTGATTAAGAAAAAATAAAACAAACAAACAAAATCATAAACCACTTTTTTAGATTGGATTTCGATGTGATTTCATTCGTAGCGCTCCAGAATAATAAAAAAAATAGAAATCTGTGATTAAATATTAAAGCGAGAAAGTCTAGAACAACAAATGTTAATCCTAATATTCTACTGGCTTCCTTTTTTCTATTTTTATAGGTTGTAACACCTATAGGAGAAACGTTGATATTATAGAGTGAAATACTACTTCATATAACGTATATGCTCCAATAAACGCCGAGTCTCTAATTGTCGCCGGTCTCTAATAAGCCCCGGGCCGCAGAGGGGACACGACCAAATAGTAGCCGGTCTCTAACAGTAGCCGGGTCTTTGATATTTGCCTACCGGTACTAGTGTAAGCGTCCGTATCTTTATAGTCGTGCATAATACCTTACGGTACATTGCCTTACAAAATGCCGCCGAAACGGTCATTTGATATTGCCTTTAAGATTCGCGTGGTGGAATAAGCGTAAGAAACTTCCGGTGAGGCGGCCGTCTGTCATTGCGTCCGTCATGTAGCTTGTGAAATTCAAATAAAGTAGCTGTTTTTAATATTAGCCGGTATTTATGTGTAAAAAAATATTGGGTTCTGAAGGTTTTTGTAAATAATGGCCGGCCTCTAATAGCAGCCGGTCTCTATTAAAGCGCCGGGAGCCGAGGCTAGTTTTGCAAATAAACGCCGGGGGCCTCTATTGGAGCATATACGGTAATAATACTAATTTAAAATTAACCAAGCTACAGTTAACTCTTACATTTAATCAAATCCAATTTTAACTGCAGTGATGTAATTCCAATACAAAACTCCTGCACCATTTTTAAACCTATCAACAAGACGTTCGTAGGCTAATTTTCTTAACTTTTTTTTATTATTTTCTTTTAAACGTCAAAAATTCAAGTCTACATTTATATTCAATTTTTATAATAGTCATAGAATACAATAAGTGTACATTTTCCATTTTCTAAAAAAAAAAAAAAAATCCATTTTTTTTTTTAAATTGTCTAAATAAAACTTAAATCATAAATTTTAATCGTGGCAAGCCATGCGCAATAGATTAGCTAAAAGAATTTACTATTAATTATTTAAGACAATGAGATATTAACAGAATTAGCATAGAAATACATTTTTTAGATTCCAATGCTTTTCTATAAAAATTTTTATTGCCTTCTTACATGGATTCCTCGACCAGAACTCAATTTTAAGTTATTCCAATATAAAAGTAATTTTCCATAATCCTTAAATATATGAACACCATTTTTCACAAAGACGCATCCAATAGTTCAAAAGAGAGCAAGGGAGTACAGACTTATTGATCCTATTGAAAAATAGGCTAAAAGCAATCTCATTACTCTGTTATGTGCAAAATAAAATATTCACTAAATTTTGACAAACTTTGACACGCCATCACTTCTTTAAAGTTAAATTTCAGATTAATAAAAATAAAGAAAGAAAGAAAACCAAAAACTTAGCCAATACGTTTTCGGATAAAATAAATGTTATATAATGTTAAATACAGTAAAACCCCGTTATTACGCTCCCGCTTATAGCACTATCCCGTTCCTTACGCTCCTTTCATACGGTCCCTGGAATTTTCTATGTAACTCTGTATACTTTTACCCTCTTATAACGCTTCAAATCCCGCTTGTAGTGCTTTTTTTATATCGGAAATTTTGTATCGAAAACAAATGTAATACTAAGATTCTTTTCTTTCCCTGGTAGGATGGAATCTTTGAACTGTTTGAAGTGCGGGTCTGTGATACAATAGTCTAAGTTAGTGCAAAATGTCGAAGCGGAAATCCCATTCTATAAGTGAAAAATTGCAAATTCTCCGTAAGTACGACGAGAATTCTACAGAAGTCAGAAGGATTTCGCAGAATCTCTAGGAATTCCCTCATCCAGCCTGAAAACAATAATAAAAAATAAGAATGGAATTACCAATGCAGCGAAGGGTGGTTGCAAACGTAAAAAAATAAAGTGTGGAAAATATGAAGATGCCGAGGAAATTCTAATTGAATGGATTCATCAGTCCCGTGATGCATCAGTGCCATTAAGTGGCCCAATCATTCAAGAAAAAGCGCGTGAAATAGCAGGCAGTGCACTAAATCTGCTCCGAAAATATATTAGTGTTGCTCCTAGTGGTGTATCAATTGATGTTAATATTGTAGTTACTTGAACCGCATTGAAAATTTCATAATCCATAACAGTAGCGCACACACACACGGCAAACTACAATCGAAGATTTTTTAAAACAGGAAATAAGCTCATATTTGCACTATATCTATTGCAGAATCAAATATGTTTCCTGTAAAATGGTGTCTAAATGTTTCCCCATGTCATAAAATAATCATTTCCCGTCTATAGCGCTATCCCGCTTATTGCGCTTGTAGGTCATGGTCCCTTGACGAGCGTAATAACGGGGTTTTACTGTATTATACAATGTAATATTACAGGCAGTCCTCGTTTTACGCCATTGCGTTCCTACAGTGTCGTCGTAAATGGAATCGACGTAAAACGAACCCATTATGTAATGTAAACAGAGGGAATGCATTCCACATATCCAAAAATATGTAGTGTTTTTATTTCATTAAACCATGCTAATACAAGTTTATTCGACTAAAATTATTGTAAAATATTTACGTATTTTCATAGACCTACTAAATTAACATAAAATAATAAATAAGAACTTAATTATTTCATGAATTCAGTGTAAAGTGTGTCGGGGTATATTCCTTTTACCAGACATGGGCAAATTTGTTTTTAAAAACTTCTATCACTGTTAGTTGTAGTACGTATTTATCACAGCATTCGCAGATAATCAACGCAGGATGACTGAGAAATAAAAGTGAGAAGGATAGAAGTCACGTGAACCGAATAGGCGGAGCCTAAGTACAGATGTTAAAGTTGACTGCGTTTACGGTTTACGACTGCATTTTCGTTCAAGAAATTTAATTTTTCTTTTTTCGCATTTCTTATTTTTTAAAAATACATTTTTCCTCATTTCGGCCTAAATTGTAAACCGGAGTAAATTGAACCGTCGTAAAACGAGAGCTGTCTGTATTTGAATCTATTGCTATCAATGTAATACGACAGTCTAATAAACCTGTGTTAAATTGTTATTGTGTATTTTTAATATTTTAATTACTGAACTAAAAATTAAAAAAAAAAAACACAAGAAATTTGAAAGAACTTAAAGCGGTCTTTATTTAAAATCTTATTTCTTGAAAATTTCTTTATTTTTGTAGCTTAGGAAACTGAAGTTTATCAGATCGTTCAGTCTGTTTGTTCGTGCGTGTGTGTGTTCCCCTAACAACTTATGAACACTGAATGGATCTTCTTGAAATTTAGTATGCATATTAAGAAATGTAGACGATCTAACTATTACATTTTAAATCTTTTACAAGTGTCGAAAATTAGCGAGAGTTGGTGCCAAAAATTCCCGTAGAAAAACCCTGGAATCTAAACAATGAATTTCAATCCTATTTTACTATTAATACTTCATTGTTTTAAACAATGAATTTTAATACTCTTTTAGTTATCCATTAATAATAACACTCTGTTTGATGTGATTAAAATTCATCCGATTTTTGATCACTTAAGGTTCTGACTCAAGCAACTGCAGGCGACTAAAAACCTTTTATTTCTTTTACGTATTTCTTTTTCCAATGCACCTAAAATTCTGAAAATGTAAATATTAACTTGTGAAGCATATAAGATTTCTACTTTCTTGTTTTTATTCCAAAATATTTTGCAATTAATTAAATTAAAACTGAAAAACAGTCAGTTGTTGAAAATACCGAGTAATACCTCAAAAAACACCCAAAAAATTAACTGTTTTCGAGTTTTAATTTAATTAATTGCAGAATATTTTGGAAATTAAAAGCAAGAAAATATAAATTCCGGATGCTTCACAAGTTCAAATATCCTGGGCCAGGCCTATGGCAGCAATGCCCGTAAAGCCCCACGAACACCATGCAATTTTTCAGCAATTTAGTCGTCCGATTTTGAAGTCACGAGCAGTTTTGAGCCCGTTTATTGATTATATCAGCTCGTGACGTCAAAATCGGACGACCAAATTGCTGAAAAATTGCATGGTGTTCGCGGGGCTTAAGCGTGTGGAAAGATTTGACACTAGATTCTGATAATGCTGCGCAAGCTGATCAAGAATAAGTAAAGATGTTACCATAAAATAGCCCGGAACACTGCAAAAATTAGGATCAAAGCCTCCATAGAAACACATGTAAAAATTCCAATTTTCTCGAAAACCACACTAGTGTGCAAAAATGTTAAAACGGCATATGAAAGAGCTTTAAAATGAACACATAAAACAAGCAAAAAACTTCCATAAATCAGCCCGGAACATGACGAACTTTTCAAAAAACATAAAACAATTTTAAATCAAAAATCAATTAAACACACAGAAACGGTTTTATTTGAGACGAAATGACTTTTAATTATAACAGATAAGCAAATTTATACAAAAAAGTAAGAGTTTACAAAAGATAATCAATAATTATTACATTTCATCGTCATCAGATTGATTAGGTAAGGAGGAAGCGCGCCATCAAGGAAGTACTGTTCAAGAAAATAGCTGGGTACTTTAAAATGCTCTGGTTCATTGCGAAGATATCCAATTATATATATTACGGTAAACATGTGAAGACAGGATTAACACGAGCGAGCTCCACTAGGACATTGACAGTAAAATCCTACTATCGCAGATGGTCCAGTGAGTCTCTTGTCTATCAGTATGAATTGCTGATACGATTTACTAGCAGAGTGTCGTGAGATCATTTTGGTTCGTAGCAAGTTGGCATGAGGAGCTGGTATATTAAGTTGACTGAATCCGATTTGCAAGGTCACAACTTACCTTTCGGTAAAGTGGAAGTGTTCACTTCGAGCGACAGAAGCGTAATGAGAAAAGATACGTTAACGCTGTGAGTGGGAGAGCTGAATGGCGCAGCGAGAAGGAGATTTACATGCTTATTTTCTAAAAGGAGAGGGATGTGTGGGGGAGTTAGGAAAATTTGTACACAACTGTGAAAGGAAGCACTATATAGCACTTCCCTTTACTTTCCTTTACTCCTTGGCGCATGCTCTCTCCGATCATATATTATCAACCCATTCAAACTCTTACGGGCATGCGCATAGATTTTGGCCCAAGTTTTTTTTCAGAATTTTAGGTGCACTGGAAAAAGAAATATATAAAAGAAATAAAAGGCTTGACGTCGCCTGCAGTTACTTGAGTCAGGACCTTAAATAAACAATATGGATTTCTTTTTATTGTTTTTTTTTCTCAGAAATTGCCGCTTATTATTTTGTTTGCTCTTAACTGGATGAGAAGTGAATGATTTTGGTTTATTTGGTTTATGTATGTATGTATGCATATATGTAATGAAAGTGGGTGGCAGAAGCCAAGCACTGCGACCAGAGGTCTATTGTACTATCCCATGGAAATATGGACAGATGGAGAGAAAGACTGAGAAAGTATGGTGGGAGAAGTGGAGGGGAAAAAGGAGAACCCCGAGAAAACCTGCCCAGCGAGGATCGTCCACCATCACGAAACCCACATGAGAACCGAACTCGGGACTCAGAGGTGAAAGGCCGATGTCTTAGCAACAACGCCAACCGCGCGGCCTTATTTGGTTTATAGTAAATAGAAAATAGAGTTCCCTTACTTCTTCGGGAACATTCTTCTCATCATGTATTGTTCGACAGACAAAGACTCATCTGACTCATCATCATCAACCATTACTCACAAACAGGAAACACAGTTACCTTTCAACACTTAGGTAGATATTCATTATTTATAATAATTTTATTTAGTAGGCCATTATATGAGACCGATTTGCTTGTATCTGGGTTCGAATCCCGCCATGGATGTTTCTTTCTTTTTCTGTGTTTGTTTCTCCTCATAGCAGGCAAAGTTTGACTGCCACCTTACAGGTCCGTCCTGGATAGTTCTCCAAACGACAGCAGCATTAATTACTCCATCTTAAGAGTGTAGCCGTATGAGTAATGGAGCTGGAGATAAGTCACAACAAAAACAATGAAGAAATTCAATACAGAAAGTCGTAAAAGTAAATTATTCGGACAAACTCAGACAAATGCTTCGAACTCTCCATACGTGGAGAAGATTATGAAATGTGTATCATCAGTTAGTCCAACCTCCATAAAAAAACCTCTTTGTTAACGACGTTTAGGCATTGTACCAGAGTATCAGCAATGTTAGGAAAAACTTGAAAGCTCCGCGAAACATCTGAATAGCTTGTTAATGCGTAATTAAGCTTAAATAGTTATTAATAGTTAATAAACTTACGAGAGAAGATTCCAATTGTTGTTTTATTCACTTATTTCGTAAAATGTAGGTTTTCTCCTCTGTTGAAATCCTTTCAAATTGAGCATGAAGCTAACCAAGGATTTATGTAATACATTTAAAAATATTTTCAATAGTTACACTTTTTAGTGTCATGATCTGTACAGAAACATTGGCGTTTCATTAAATGGGTAGTCCTCGCTGATGATTCCTACTAAGCCTGAAATGCTGTTTTGAATTCCAGGTCTAATCATTATTGAGAATTTTTAATTTCGACTTCACGTCTCCAGTCGGAATCTTGCGCTCCAAATATCTGCCATCTGCCAATTTTAGGGCTACAGATGAAAGTACATTGTGAAAAGAAAGAAAGAAAAAACATAAATCAATCACAAGTAGGATTTGAATATTCATAGTTTTCATTATTCCTGATCATTTTAATTTATTTTTATATTTCACTATTATACGGGACAATGGACTCGTAAAACTAGATATGTAATTTTACGAACGCGGGATGTCCCATATGATACGGGACAGGTGGCACCCTAATTTGTTTCTTGTTAAAAAAAACAAAACAAAAAAAAAACAGGAGGATCTAATGATTTAAATGAAAGCAAATTCGAGATGAGTCTGATTAAATTCGTCTGTAAATTGATTAATTTATTTCAAGATGAAATATTTCATTTATGCTTAAATAACAGAGGTTACTTCTTCAGTAATCTCCCGTGTATAGGCCATCTCCCGTGTATAGATTGTTCGTTATACAGTAGATATTTGAAGAAGAGATTTATTTAGATGGACGTTGGTTGATATAGATGTTAAATGAAGATCTTAGCTTATATACGATACTCCTGGCGACGAATTGATTGTGACTATTCTTTCGAGTGAAGATAACCAAATTCTGATGACTTGTGAATCTAGACAAATTTTCCTCTTTGGCGGAGACTTCAGACAAATTTTACCTGTAGTCAAGAATGGCCGAGATTACGACATTATTAACAGTTCTTTGAAAAGATCTCATCCTTTCTCTCGTTGTCCATTTCGATACTATTTGATTATCGATAATAAAACGATGGTTTCTATGAGATAATCCAAGAATAATTGATTCCAATGAAAGGGGTTAAAGCAACATTTTGAAGTTTTGAAGACTCTTTTCAAGCCATCTCTTTTTCAAGCATAATAAAATTGGAATAAGTACAACAAAACAAAATAGTTGGAAGCTTAAACAAATTTCAAAAACACGTGAATCAATAAGTTTAGTTGTTTTTACAAAAATATATTAATAAGGTACAATTCAATTATTAAAAGTAATAATAAGAAGAAAATAAAATTTAAGATAATCTAACAAAACTCGATTCCAAAGAAAGCAGTTAACGTATTATTTTGAAGTTCAATAATGCTCATTTTGAATTTGTCGACTTCCTCGTGACAATAAAAAATGAAAAACCGTTTTCCATTGTTGCGCTAACATTGGGGTACAACAACAACACAACAATTGCGGAGATATAAGTCAAAAAACAATATGAAAAGAGTTGTAGTCCCTATGGCCTAATGAGTAACACATCCGACTTCGGATCAGAAGGTTGCAGGATCAATTCCCGTCGCGGAAATTTCATTGTAAAAATTATTTCTATTTTCCATTCGCACAGAAAATTGCGCCGGTCAGACAGACACACAGAGAAATAAAAGATTTTAGTAATATAGATTAAAGGCTTCTCGATGATGTTTTACGATTGTCCAGGAAACAAAAAATATAGAGAAGTTCTGTCCATTATCGACAGATATATATTAATCATTATCCTACACGAATCCCACTAAGGAAATATCGCTATTCAGAACACCTTGATTAATAATGTAGTATATAAAAAACGAAGTAGAAAGTGATTTCGTATTGTACAAATAGCGACTTCAAAGGATTAAGGACAGCATTTGATTCTAATCTTTAACAAGCATCGAGGAAAGATAAGTTTAACAACAAACATGTTTTAGAATATAATTTTAAGTCGAATATTTTCATCACGATAACTCAATACTCATAGAAATGGAAATAACTCAGATTAATAAAAAAAAGAAAAAAAAGTTCTATTGATTTTGATCTTTGTTAGACCCCTAGACAAGGCGATAAGAGCAAAAACATTCATAAAAGAGCAAAAATAAAGATATCTCAAAAAAAAAAAAAAAAAATTGAAAGTTGAACTTGACTGATAGATGAATGTATATGTTCTACTCATCTTGGCAAAATTTGGATACCACAGATTGGATCTTCTTAAAGGGATGCTATCACGATAACCTGTACTTGACTTTACGAAAGTTTGTTAAAGAGGCGTGGCGTTTAGTAATTAATGAGGCAATGGCAATCATTCTACAGTGACTAGAGACTACTCTGTAGTCACTGTAAATCATTCCAGGTATCAGCGACATCTATTGTTGAAAACTAGAACTGAACTAAACTGTTTGTGAATAATTATAAAATTAATGCGATGTTGCCTATTGTTATAACATCACTACTGTAAATTCAAAATTTTTAAATAGGCCTATCAATTTCACTTACTAATTGATTTTTATTTATTTGTTCAACTGGTATCACGTGACATCCAATGATTGCCTAATATTCATTGGGTGACAACAACTATAATCTATATTACTAAAATCTTTTATTTCTCTGTCTGTCTGTCTGTCCGGCGCAGTTTTCTGTGAGAATGAAAAATAGAAAGAATTTTTTCAATGAAACATCCGCGACAGGAATCGAACCTACAACCTTCTGATCCGAAGTCAGACATCTTACCCATTAGGCCATGGGAACTACAACTCTCTTCATATTGCTTTTTTGACTTATCTGTCAAACCTGAACTGACTTTGACTGAAAAGTAACAATTGTAATTAAAAAGAAAGTCAAAAAAGAAAGACGCAGTACGTCATTAGGTAGAATACTGAGAAATCAGTATTTGTAACTTAAAAACCACTGAAAAGTATCAATTGGAATTGGATAAACGAGATGAACGAGAGTGTCGATAACATCAATCGAATGATAAGTCTAAGAATACAAGGAGAGACTACAGAGCATACAATACAAGTGCGAATAAAATTGGCACTTCTGATAATCCATCACACGAACATCTCTATATGCCCAAGTGTCTGAACGCATTGAATCTCAGCGGAATTCCTCAACATCGTTTGTCATTGAAGATTGGATCTCCAATAATATTGTTGCGAAACATCAATCCCAAGTTTGCATACTGCAATGGAACTCAACTTAAATGCTGTTCATTCGATAATGATCTCATAGAAACCGAAATTATAACAGAACTCACAAACGAGATTTTGTTTTCATCCATAGGATGTCTATGGAACCATACGGTAATCTACTTCCATTCACTTTCACAAGAAAACAATTTCCGATCAGACCTTCTTATGCGATATTTATCAATAAAGCTCAAGGACAAACTCTAATTAAAGTTGCCATATAATTGGAAAACATTGTCTTAACTCACATACAACTTTAGGTCTTTGAGTCACAATTCAACAGAATTTGGTTATCTTCACTCTAAAGAATACTCACAATCAATTTGTTGCGAAGAATTTCGTATACAAGCTATGATCTTCATTTATCATCTATATCAACTAACGTCCATCTGAAATCTCTTCTTCAAATATCTATATCGAACAATCTGATGGCCTAGCTAATAGATATAGATAATTTTCACTATTTGTAACTCAAAAACCACTGAAAAGTATCAATTGGAATTGGATAAAAAAGAACAGAAAAAAAAATAATCACTATTTCTATTAGGTAGAATACTGAAAAATCGCTATTCGTTACTCAAAAACAATCACTATTTCTAACTCAAAAACCACTGTAAAGTATCAATGGAAATAAAAAAAAGAGACTCAAGAAAGAAAGAAGCACTATTTCTATTAAGTAGAATACTGAAAGCTCACTATTTGTAGCTCAAAAGCGACTGAAAATTGTATCTATATTACGAAAATCTTTTATTTCCCTTTCGGTCTGGTGCAATTATTGTAATTTACAAAAATAGAAATAATTTCTACAAGTTATCTACTGGAATCCAACATGCAACCTTCTGCTCCGAAGTTAGACATCTTAGGCATTAGACCACAAGGATTACATTCTAATCTCTATAAAAAATAAAAATATATCACAGATATATGATTCACACGCTGATTCTAAAAGCAGTCGTGAATTGAGAGAATATATACATCAAAAATTAAAATAAAAAAAAACTTTAAAAAAATTTTAGTTTTATTTTACTTGATGTAATTTGTGCGTGTGTGTTTTTTTAATAAATAACAAATTGTTTTCCGTTACATACGCGAGGCTTCCGGAGCGAAGCGACGGGTAGCCGACTAGTTGTTAGGAAAAACTTAACATTTCCAGGGTATGTTTAAATTACCGTCTATCTTTTTGAAAACATCTTAAACTCTTGGGCAAGGTAAAAAGGTGATTTCATATTAAACATAAAACTAAAACGACCCGTTATCAGTCAATTTAGAAGTGACCGCAGACTGGAAACCGTATTTTCCCATCTCTGGAAGTCCTAATCCCATAAGGCATCACTCAAGCTTGGGCTTTAGAGATATTAACGGACCGACGGAAGGATGGACAGAACCCTCTTAAGAGCTTCCCCCCCCCCCCCATTTCCCTTTTTACACAGGTTGGATAAAAAAAAGAAAAAAACAAAAATAAACAAACCTACAGCTGTTTCGGAAGAATTAATTAATACCTTCACTTTTCACAGAACAACAACAACAAAATATTGTATTAATCACAAGAATGAAATATACAGTTCTATACTACGAAAACCGTTAATGTATAATGTAATTTTTTTTTTAATAGAAAGTTATGTTTAAAAAAAATAAAAAATAAAAATAAATGAAATGCAGTAATGTGCGGGAGAAAGCGGCCTGATTTAGCTAATTATATTATTGTATAGTCAAAAGATGTGCACAGCCACGGGTCTGATTAGATCACGTTTCACCCACAGACAAATAAACTGTCAAAAAACGGATGACCCTAAAGATATTGTTTTACAAATGAAATGATCTACAATCAGATATTTACGTGATTTTAAATATTTTTCACAATCCTTTTGGAATTGCTGTTATTGTTATTAGTAGTATAGGCGTATTCAGGATTTTTTTGAAGGCGAATGTTATCCGACAAGACAACTACTAAAAAATATATAGTATACATTGAGATTTTTGGCAAGAGTAAGAATCTATATTACTAAAATCTTTTATTTCTCTGTCTGTCTGTCTGTCCGGCGCAATTTTCTGAGAGAATGGAAAATAGAAATAATTTTTTCAATGAAACATCCGCGACAGGAATCGAACCTGCAACCTTCTGATCCGAAGTCAGATGCCTTATCCATTAGACCATAGGGACTACAACTCTCTTCATATGGTTTTTTGACTTATATCTCCTTTCCTTTCCCCCATCAATAAGGAATGTATTCAATCTTTTTTTTGAATCTCAAGATTGTTTATTTATTTCACGTCAGTCAGTTTATTTGTAATTCGAAACTGACAATTAGAACGATAATTGCCGTAACGTTGCAATATTTTAAATATTCTTACTTAACCAAATCCTACGTGATATTGAAAAATATGTGGGTGTACACGCCAGATGTTGGAGTAAAGAAAACAGAGTCAAGAAAGAGAGAAGCACTCTTTTTTTGAGGTGGAATACCGAAAAAATCACTATTTGCAACTCAAAAACCATCAATAAATGTAACTCAAACGTCACTGAAAAGTGACAATTATAATTAAAATGAGAGTCAAAAAAGAATGAAGCGATACTTCTATTAGATAGAATACTGAAAAATCACTATCTGTAACTCAGAAACCATCAATATTTGGAACACAAAAGCCACTGAAAAGTGCCACTTAGAATAAAAAAAGAGACTCAAAAAAGAAAGAAACAGTATTTCTATTAGATAGAATACTGAACACTATTGTAACTCAGAAACCTCTGAAAAGTATCATTTGGAATAAAAAAAAAAAAAAGAGTCAAGAAATAAGACGCAGTATTTCATTAGGTAGAATACTGAAAAATCACTATTTGTAACTCAAAAACCATCACTATTTCTAACTCGATAACCACTGAAAAGTATCAATAGGAATAAAAAAAAAAGATAGTCAAGTAAGAAAGATGCACTATTTCTATTAGGTAGAATACTGCTCAGAAGTTAGACGTCTTAGCCATTAGACCACTAGGCCTACATTCTAATATCTGTAAAAAATAAAAATATATCATAGATATATGATTTACAAGGTGGTTCTAAAAGCAGTCGTAGATTGAGAGAATATGGACATCAAAAATTAAATTAAAAAAAAAGCTTTTAAAAAATGTTAGTTTTAGTTTCCTTGATGTAATTTGTGTGTGTGTGAGTGTGTGTTTTTTTTAATAAATAAAAAATTGTTTTCCGTTACATAAGGGAGGCTTCCGGAGCGAAGCGACGGGTAGCCGACTAGTTAATTCCAATTTTACATTGAATTAGTTTAAAAATTAAAAATACAATACAATAAAAAAAAGAAGCTTCGTAACAATCCTGTTACTCAAAAACTGGAGGGAGCAGAGCCTCACATCCCCCATATTCGCCTGTATTAAATAGTTATTTTAATTGTTACAAAAAATAACAAATGATTTTATTCAAAGTCAAACTGTACATTAATACTTCCCAATTGAATAAAAAAAAGTTATTACTCAAATTATTACATTTATTAAATATTAGAAATTACTAAAATAACAAAATACTTCGTAGTTCATTCAGATATAAAACAAAACAAATAAAAAAATAACTCTAATTTCATGGTACATTTACGACTCGGTTGTTCTTACGATTTGAAATTCAGGAATCTGAGAAATCCACAAAACAATAGCAAACCATGAAACTTTATACTTTACAGGAAAAAAAAAACCCACCTATAAATGCGAGTGCGAACAGATTATTTACTTCACGTCAGAATAAGACGCATCTAAAAAAAGGTTTCAAATTTTGTTGGAACAGAATTTACGACAGTTTTCAAATAAATAAAAAAAAACAAAAACCGTTAAAAGCTGTTATCATCTAAATAAACAGGAAAGAAAAATAAAGGTAATACTGTTATCCATTTAATATTATCTGCGGCTTAAATAAATAAAATATGAATCAATGATTATTAATAAGTGATAATATTTAGTAACGGATTTTAACATTTTGCATAGTTTATTTCTGTAGTGATATAGTTTAACAAAGAATATTCAAGAATAGTAGAATAACAAATTAAAGATCAATGTATTTAAAATTTGGATTTTTTTTTTGAAAAAAATTAAAAATATTATTGTAATTATTTTATTTTTTTTAAAAAAAATAATATTCGTATTTTAAGTTTTTGAAAAATAGGTATTAAAAGCTTACATTGTTAAATAATAAAAAATGTAATTTTACTAAGGTTTTGTAGTAATTTATTTTATTCTATTTAACTTTGTAAGATAATTAAAAATCACTTTTAAATCTGAAATATTTGAATTTTTTTTAACTACGTTTCAGCCGTTACAGTGGAAGGACACATTTTGCAAGAAAAGCACGTGAAACTTAAACCTATACCCTTCTTTCTTCATTTTTTTGGTTACCAGTTTTCTTTTTCTTTTTTTCCCTCTCTTTTAAACTATGTTGTTAAGAGATCACGTGGCCACGTGTTCGTAGTGATGACGCTTATTTTTTGATTTATTCACCTCTGAAACACGTAAACAGGGCTTTAAAGGCTACGACATAGGATGAGTAATTCCGACACCATGTGTGGGAGCGGAAGGACATTAGAACAAAACAAAACAAACAGTAAAGGACTTACCTGCGACCAGGTTGCGGCAATACTGCTTGTCCCTGACGAAGCCGTCCATGGCGATGGGCTGCTACGGGCGAGGGACTTCAAGGCAGGGTAAGAAGCATGGGGAGGAAGGCAGATTCACTACCTTATCAGGAGTGCGGTGGCGGACAGGTGGTGTGCTTTTGATTGTGCCGAATGGGAGGAGGTGGTGCGCGTACTCACCCGCGGCATCACCGACTCTTGCCGGGCGGCCACCGATAACGGCACCCGGCCTTACAATACACCGGCGTCCGCTTCAGCAAACGGGCAACCCCGAAGCATCAAACGTTGTCTAAGCACTGTCACAGACGGAAATCCAAAATTCAATGTTGTCAGATGTAGAACTCCTTTCTGTTATATCCTCAGAATTATACACACTTCAAGTCACAACTTTTGAATCACGTTTGCACTGTCACACAAAAAGTTTAGTAACACATCAATACAAAAGGGCAGGTTCCAAACAGCTGAAATAGAATTCCAAAATATTTAAAAATCAGAAAAAAATATTATATACCGTAAGATATATATAATATATTTTTAGTCATAGGAATTTACTTTTCCGAATCACTTATGTAGGACTAAACTACATATTATTTACAGTAAAAAAAAAAATACTGTAAACGTTTTTTACTTTTTCCATTTTTTTTTTCACTGAAATTAAAATATTAAAACTATCAACTATTTTTTTTAAATCTTAAAATTAGGATCCCAAATGAAATTCCTTGAATATTCTGAATTGAATTTCACAATGGTATATTATAATTAAAAAACATTCCACGATGATATTGTACACCGAGGTCATGAAATGTAGGAAGCCGGGAGTGAAAATCTATCCATGAACACGAGCACGTCACTTACCGCTTATTCATACGCCGACGCACTTGGAACTCGATGCAATAAGTATGGCTCGTCGAATTTTCATTAGACATCTTCAAAATTCAGCCAGGCTTATTGGAGTTAAGAAATCAACTTGGGGCGACTTCTGACTGCCGATGCTGGTTTGGATCTCACGAAATAGGCTTGACTGACGTAATAATGGATGGTCCGTCTCAATTTCTTCACGAAATCAAGTTCTGTTTCGCATATTTTCGAAGTTTTTCCTCAGAGAGCTGTAAGATCACGATAATCATCGGTGGGCGATTTTTTGTTTCTTCCTTGACGATTTTTACTGATTAAATATATCTCACTTCTATTGCTATCGAATTAATTTTTATAGTTTTAAACAATCGGACAGCCTTTCGTAACGTTATCTCACCTTATTGTTATAAAAACGAATTTTAAAATTAAGGGTTAGGTGTTTTCAAAGTTACTTTTGAAGTAATAATTTCACCTATAAACGCAAAACATTTTATAACTGTCTACTCGTATAACCGCAGTAACAGCCAGATTTATCGAATTACTTAATTTTAGAGTTAATAAAAAGAATGTTTTATAGCCTCTTTGTAATATAGTTTTCTAGTATGCTATGAAAACTTTTAACGATCAAGGTTATTAATTTATTAATAATAAAACAGCTTGTACTGATTATCAATTAGGTTTATGACTTAAATTACAGTATTTCAGCTTGAATTAGCATTAAAAATCTATTATCAAAGCCAAAAATAAAATAAAATTATAGTTTTTAATCAAACGTGGTTCACATTTTTAAGAAAACAAGCTTACTATTTTTTTTACAAATAATGTGCATTTAATATATATATATTTTTTTAAATTTTGTTGTTTTAAATGTTAAAATATTTTTTTTTTACTGCAAATTGTAGTCTCGAAAGTTATTCGTAAATAAATTATTTAGCGAAATTCATTAGCTATTTGAGAAGCATTTGAATTGTAATTTGTCTCTCTTCAAATGATAATAACGACCTTAATAGTTAAGAAAAGATTATCGAATGGCTGTCAACGAAGAAAAGGTCATTCATCGTGTTATAAATGGTCCGAACCAAGTTCGTGTCGTCACTAATCAAAGAGCATACTCACCACATTGACGCCCCATCTCTACAAAGAAGGAAGCCACTTCCAACTGTAAGGATAGACCCGATCTTCAGTTTTTCGACTTTGTTTAGGATGAAAATAAACTCTTAAAACGGTTCGAACTGATTAATCTGGCCTCGGCGCCGCCTTACGTCATTAGGCGGAAAGGCGTTTGCAATTATTTGCGTTTAGTTTCACCCGAGCCGTTGAAGGGTAGCGTAAAATTTCAGAATATTATCAGGGACGATGGTAATGAGTTTCGAAAATTAAAACAATGCCTGGCTTCTATACGGTGAATATTTATGGATTTTTTTTTTCCTTAGATGTTTAAAGAGGTAAGGAAAAGAAAAGTAGCAATGTAGGCTTATTTCAAAATGATAATTACAGCTTAAGTTGGATCAACGTAGAAAAACGGTTCACAATACGAGCAGACGGAGATAAGAAGGATCCTTTGGGGCCTCGAACATGAATATACAGAGGAAGTGACAATGAGGTGAGGATGGACACTTGGCTTGACGGTGAATGCTCCTACGATGACCTAATTGGTGGAACTGGTTAGATGGGAGGTGGTTTTTTTTCGTACTGTGTGGTTTCCACTGTCAGGAAAACTACAAGAAAAAAATATATATATACGAATAAAAAAAAGCAACAACTTTAAGAATGTTTTTATATGATTACAATCTTACAAGAGTTTTTTTCAAAATTATATAATGTTATTGCTGCAAAGATATATATTAAGTATATATTTATGTATATATATTTACTAATTATTATATATTAAAGTAATATATAATCTTTAAAATAAAAGCAAATTATTTCGAAAATAAAAATATTTGCTAATTAAAAAATCGACAAATTTAAATATTAAAATTTGATGGATATATATTACAGTTTAAAAATTCCTTAAAAAAAATGAATACAAATAAGAAAAAAAAAAAAGAGAAATATCAAATATGACGAAAATAAAGTTGAGAAAAAAATAACAATTCAACAAAATGAATTAAAACATTATAATTTTATAACAAATTATTATTATTATTTACTTAAGTTATAAAATTATAATGTTGTAATTCATTTTGTTGAATTTTTATTTTTAAAAACAAAATTATTATTATTTACATAAATGTAAATTTAGAAAAAAAAATATTTTTAATATTGTGATTGTGTAATTGTATGAAGATATTGCACAATTTGGAAGCAGCTATTGTTGCAAGCGGTCATTTGCATCAGAGAAACTCTTTTAGCTGGATTTGATTAGTTTAAACTAACTAATTCGGCGCAAAATAAGAACATGCATGATAAATAGTAGTCCTAGAGTGTTTATTAGTCGAGCTCGCCAAGTGACGTCCAAGAATTAGGAAGTTCCAAAACTAACCGCTAGATGGAGATTCGTCCTACGTGATCGTAGTATTAGCAGAAAAAGATATTAGGAAAAAACCAAAAAAAACCCAAACATTTCAATTAAAAATTGCAGTAATTATATATTGATTGAATGGATAAATACGATGTCTGTTTTGATATTTATTAGCATAGACTTCTGTTAATTGCTATATTATTAATGCTACAACAATAACTATTTCTCGAGTGATTACATGAGTATGTTCTGATGCAAGGGATTACAAATTTTTAGTAATAGCTGGGTTTTTTTTTTTTTTTTTTTTTTTGCATTTTTAAATGTGAATGCACTAATCAATGAAGCTTATTTGCTGAAGAAATAATCATATAATGACAGGCTTTTACAAATTATAATTTTACATTTGAAACATCAAGAATGAAATCAACTTTTTGTTTACTAAACTTTCCTTGTCTGAGAAATTGAGGGAGTTTATTTTTATACATTCATTATGATGATGTTACTTTTAATACAAATATCTGCTGTAGAGGATGAATATGTTTTTCATTAGTAAATTAGGGTTCGAAATATCCTATCTAATTGTAATACATGTAATATAGGCCTACATTTTATTTAAAAATCCCTTACTAAATTCATTACTCATAAAATGAGCAATGTTTATTATTGTGTTTTTCATTGTTGTAACAGTAACATTGCAATTTTAACATGCTGATTTGAAGCTTCAATGGCATAATTATAGCCACTGGATAATTTCTGAAATAACGAGATGATACAAGTATCGATTATTCCGTCGTATTCTGAGTGATTTGATTTACACTCGAAAATATAATTAATTTGAAGTTTAGTTAATGGTTATATCAAAAAGCAAAATTAAGTAAAAGTTTCGAGGAAAGTAAACAGTTTATAAACTTCTAAGATCAGATGTAGCCAATTAATTCTGTGGGCTTCACAGCTCTATCATGAGATGTTCAATACAATGACTTTCGTAGAGATGTATGAATTTAGTGATTCCTTAAATATCTCAGTGCAAGCAAATAGCTTGATATAACAAGCTGTGGCTGCTTTGGAATTATTAATAGACTGTTTATTTATTATAAACTGTATAAATAATGTCCCCTTCTAGAAGTCGCGTTGTAATATCGTTAAATTGTGAGTCCTAAGGGCTTCGGTTCAAATCCCAGATATGGATGTACCTTTCCCCTATCCGTTGAGTGGAACACGGGAGAAGCCTCCTCCAGTCTTCCCTTGAATTCTTCCTCTCCCCTTTTCCTGCTTTTTATGGCCTTCGGAAAGACAATGGGAAGTCACCAGAATATTCTTCCTATTTTGCCACGCACTGAAGAATTAGGATGTTCAACTATAATCAGAGACTGTAGCATTCAAACAAGAAGAAAATAATGAATCATATAATGAATATAATAACGATAAAAATAATTTGGAGGGCTATAAAAAAGAAAAGAAAAACTTTCCCTCATATTTGTTACTATTTGTTTAAAAAATTGATGGGTTTGTATATAGTATTTCGTGGATTGGTGTACAGGGATTCATTTAAACTAATGTATTTTTATATTTGTTTCAGCTTGACTAAAACAGAACAGATATTAGGAAATAGGCTTTCATTATTATTACGAATTAATAAATAAGTATTTAATAAGCCATTCGTTGAAAAATCTGTGCACGATAGCTCTGAAGAAACGCCATTGGGAATTCTAAAAGGGTTTTTAAGGATTCGGAAAAGCAAAACAGTTTTTTCGTTTCCCTAAAAGGAATTTTGTCAATTATATTTTCTAATAAAAATGTTGGCACTGTCTAAAAATTATCAAAAAACAAAACAAAAATAGTTACAAAAGAAACAAAAAACTTAAGAATTTACTTCCAATTTTTTATGATGTTTGTTATCTATGTGCTTTTTGTAGTTGGCATTTTTTATTATTAAAAAACTTAAGAATTCATTTTTTTATGAATTATATGAATTATTAAATTTTTAAAATATAAATGACATAAAATTAAAAATAAATATGGTTTGTAAACTTTTATTACAATTTAATTAATGTATATGCCTAACGTAAATTATATAAATGTTATTGTTCACTATTACAATAAATTCGTGGGATTTGTTGATATACACGATACACATAACATTGACAACAACTTCATTTTCATTATTTGATTTTGTATAGAAAATAAAATAAAAAACAGTAAAACGTCATTTGATGAAAATGTGGAAATTCATTTTACTTTTACAAATGAATCGAGATCCATGAAACCAATGCAGTTACAGGAGGTTCTGCCTCTCCCAAAAATGTAAAAAAAAAACACATGAACTATAATTTTTTTTCCCTACATTTTGGGAGAAGCAGAACCTTCTGTAACTGCATTGGTTTCATGGATCTCGATTCAAGTGCTTTTCGCAATGTTCAATTGTTAAATTTTAGCAGCTGATATTTCGTGCCCTGCTGCATGTTTTGAGTGAAATCTTGCAAACTACAGCTAGTTTCAGAAAAAGATCGGGAGTGACGTAAGGCGTAGGAATCTCTATTCTGTGGTGGCGAGATGATCGAAGCATCGGTCTTTCATGCTAAGGTTCGCTGGATCGATTGTCCTACATGGCTTTATTTGTTTTTTAATTTAATTCTCGCCAGTCAAATCACAGAACCACACAACGACTGACCTTTACGATTAACTTTAAAAGTACATTTGAGAAGACACGTGTGGAGGCAGCCATGATGTCAAGTAGTTCGACATCTTAATAATTCGATAGCATGATTGATTTTTACTAGTTTGAAAATTTCCACAAAAAATAATTTTAAATACTCTATGACGTATACCAATACAAACTTAAAGTAATTTCACATCATAGAAAACCTTTTGCTTGCAGAACTATATTTACAGAAAGGTGGAACTATGTTTCGGGCTGACGGATATGAGTAATTTGGTTCAATGACATCACTCCTGATCTTTTTCTGAAACTGGCTATAGACTTCAAGCACAGAACCCCCAAAACATCATAATCTACAACTCAGTGGCGAATATAGAATACTAGCATCAAAGCCTGTCGGACGACAGGCATAAAAAAATCTGAAAAATCAATTTATTATAAACTATCAAATATAAAGTAAATGTAATCTAATTACTGTGCTAACTTGTGAACGAAGCTTCTACGGCAAAAATGGTTTTGAGTTTCGAATCAGCGTAAACAACTGAGTAAGTATGCCAAATTTCATTAAAATGGATGCAGTGGTAACAAAATTATTTGTACATACCATATTTCTTCTTTATATCACTCCTTCTAGATATATTATTAATCATCATCATCTTCACATATCACAAAATAAATGTAAAATTAAAAATAAATTTAAAATACATTTATTTATGAAGGAATTTTCGAAGAGACTATTTCCTTCTCTTCTTCGACTATTCGCAGGAGAAGGCAATAATGCGAAATACGAAAAACAATGATCAACAGCCGCTATTATTAAAGTCGAATTGCCAACAATGACGTCCCGTGGCTTTGTTCAGAAATTGGGAAACTGGCAGCAATTGTTGTTTTGATTGTAAAATTGCAAATACCGAGGTTTATCCAACCCTCTGTAAAATTCTACCGCATGAAATTAATGCATTTACATATAAACTTTCTTTCTGCGTGAAGGAATTTCAGAAATATCTGTTATTCTGTCTGAAATCGCTGTCCGTCAATTTCAATCGACGGCAATTTATTTGGGCGCCATGTTTTTCCATGGGCATGACGTCATGCGTGACGTGTTCCAACGCTGCGCTACGATTGGTTGTGCCCAGGTTATATCGAGTTACGGACAGACAGACAGACGAACATAGCCAATTATATAAGTTAATATTTTTTTGGGGGTGCCGAGATTAATGTAAGGTTAGGTTAAGTAATTTTAAGTAGACACCCCATGATACTTTATATCAATTTTTTCTTTATATTCATTATTTCGGGCGCTCCCCCCCCCCCTTATATTCGCCCCTGCTACAACTGTGGCAAAAATAAATAAAAGTAAATAAAATCGGACTAACCAAAACGAAAATCTGGACTTTTGAAATTTTGCCATTGTTCTGTATCTTGTTCCTGTTCTTCCTGTTACTCGACCGGACCTAGAGCCAAAACTATAGCACCGACAATTATGGTTGATCAGTATTAGATTTGTCTCGTTGTCGCAGAAGGCCCTGGTCATGCGCATGTTTTTTTATATCTATACTGGTTCCCGAAAAATTCCCAAAAATATGGTATCAGGATAGCTTACAAACTTAATACATACGTAGTGATGATTTTTAGTTTTATTTCTAACAATAATAGTGACTAGATTAAAACATATTAGAAACAACATTAATGAGAAAATAACCATCGAAAACGATGGTTAGTAATTTACAGTATTTAAAAAGACATTACGGGTTTGAACCGGGATATCTCAGCAGCAGTCGGCGACCTAACAACTAAGCCACAGGATCTTAAATAAGTGCTTTACTGAATTTTAAATCAATTATAAAATGGAAAAAAAAAAAAAAAAACCTAAAAAAAAATCTGCTATATAAGTTAATACAGATGAACAAGTCCTGTTAAGGAAATAATTATTAAAAAAAAAAAAAAAAGTAATTACTGGAAACATGGAAGTTAAAAATCTGATATGACGTGGAGTAATATATTGATATGATCTGATATGATTAAAATTAATTCGATTTAGAAAACAGAAGTAAGAAAAAAATGTGGATTTAACTAATTTTTTTTCAGAAACTTTATACTATTTATATTCTGCACGTATTATAATACTTTTCGTTTTCAAGTTTTCATGACTAAGTTGGCTGCGTGTTCACGTTAGACAAGGTCATTGAGATGCTCCTACAGGACGAAAGTCGCAGGGTTTGAGATTAGGGGACTTGAAAACCAACATTTTACGAGTGATATCCTACTCTACGTGCTGTGGTTGAACACGCGATGTTGCAGTCACAGTCCGCTGCCGATACCGGGGGAAACCATATCGAATATGTCCTTGTGTAACACACAACGAATCATGTACAATCGCTATCGTATTGCAGCGCCATATATCTCCCTAGCGGCCGCCTTCAGAAGTAAACTTTCTCATGTGAAATACGAAGTCGTTCCGCTGATTTTGGTTCTCCAGTTACAGCCTTTCGAAATTTGAACTTTAATAAAGAACATATATTAAAGTTGAACATATATTAAAGCTGTAAGATTTTTCGAACTGCTTCTTTTTATAATAAAAACAATAATATTTAATAACTCCATCTTTTCAGTTTTCAAGATTGTATCTCACGAATGTAATTTTGCAGCTATTTTTTTCTTTAGGTTTATAAAGATATTGTACCGTTATTATTAATTGTCAACAACTTACACTTTTAATAAAGTGATTATCTTTATCTACTTAAGGAGGAAAATATTCATTTTTTTCTTCGTTAAAAGCCGAGAGTTAAAAATTGAAACTTTTCTTTATCTATATTACTTCAATATTATCCCACTTAAAAAGATTTGAAATACATTAAGAAAACACAGTAGGCCTTTTTTATCCTCCTTCTAATCTACGAAGATTAATGGAAATGGACTTTCACAGAAGCAATAATGATAAGGATGTTTTTAGATGTCTAATTTTAAAACTTCTGCTGTATTGTGCGTGTGAATGTTTTATAGAGATAATTTTAAGTTTAGAGAAGTGATTGTGAATTTAGGGGAGAAATAATTTATTACTATTCATTCAGCAATTTAAAATTGTAACAAATTTGATAAGTTTTTTTTTTGACAACATGACCTATCAATGTTGTCAATGTAATATTTATTTATCTAATTTTCGGAATTTTTTTTTTTTTTTCTGATCGACGTACATAGTTTGTTAATAGAAAGATCGACGAAATCTAAAATAACCCCTACTTTTGGTTTCGGAAGAAATGATGAGCTGCAACGTACTATTTCTAACAGTTTATATGTAAATATTTTTTATTTATTTGTATTTATCATTTATTTGTATTTATCTGTATTTTATTCATTTTAATCTTTACCGTTATTTATTTTAAATCATTGGTTTTCTATTTCCTAATTATTGATGTTCTGTTTATTTTTAAATTCTTTTCCGTTGTAGCCGTTTAATTAGTTAATTAATTAAAATTCATTATGTTCTTGTCCAATCACTATATATTTTTAATTTCTTTTCCAATGAAATTCAACTTTGTAAAATTTACAAAAAATCCATGTTTTCTGTTTAATAAATTAATTCAGTTCAGTTCCAAACTTGACTCGTTGTTTCTTCGCTCCTAAAAATCTCTCCCAGAAACACCATTACAATATAATGAAATTCCAAATTGTGTAATAGTTTTTAATCTTAACCAATTGCATCTTTAAATTTACAAAATACCCTAAAAACGTTTGTTAAACGAATGAACTATTATTTGATTGGGTACATTTATTAAATAAATTTCAACCAATCATAAGAATTAAAAATTAAAGGATAATTAATTGTTTTTGTTTATTCCATGATGATTTTACGGCTGAAGAAGCTCTCCAATCGGGTTGTAAAACTCTTGTTCAGTATTTCTTTCTATTTAGTCAATGAATTAATGGATTGCCTTGGAGTTAATGTGTGATAAATATATTGTATTTATTGTTAATCCGTTAAAAATATATTGTCATTATAATAGTAAGAGTAGAAGAGAATAAGAATTTTATGTTGTGCATCCAGCAACAGTTTTATAGAGATGAGGATTCTTCGTATGTGGTGTTCATCAAGGGAATTCAAACATTACGTCGAACGCCGTTTTGACAATGTCAGAATGAAAGATAAGTAATTTCAAGATCTTTATTTTACAAACTGAACTCTTGATAAGTAAAAGAATTATTATAAATAAGTACTTCTACAACGCCTCATAATATATTTAAAATATGTATATATTTAATTCATTGAAAGATATCACCTGAAAATAACTTGAAAAAGAAGAAAGTAATTATCTTCCGAAAATTCTTATTAAATATATTATGAGGAGTTGAAGAAAAAGTATGGAAATGTAAAGTAAAAGAATTATTCTTCCTCGAAGAATTATGAAAGATTTTTCTCCGAAGTGAAACATTAGGTTTATGATGCACATTGACTATATTTATTTCAAATTGTAAATTTCATTAAATGTTCATTTTTGCATTCCGAATGTTTTATTCTCTCCATATTTTTTTCTCTTTGTTTTAGTTTGGTAGCAGAGCAATCATTTTTCCAATGGGTTCAATTTTAACCACGGATCATAAGTACTTCAATGGTGAGATATTGACACGTGGTTCAAAAGGCCAAGGGATTAGAGAAATATCTAGCATCGTGGGATTAAGACTGTTCCTGGAATAGAGGTCTCACCTGATTGGTCCTCAGCACAGGCGCACCCAGGTGAGATTGGTTGTGGGAATTCAAAGCTCTTGTATATATATGTACTTCTGTTGTTGTAAATAAAGTGAGTCAGGAAGTTAGTAAAGTCAATAGTTACCTGTTAATCTGTCTATGTCAACATTAATTGTACCAAGTAACATTGATGCCGAAACCCGCCGGTTCACGGACGACGACGACGATTATCCTCAATAATCAACGCCTCCGAAACAACCAGGCCACATGCTGAGAACCCGCACCCTTCTCAGACTGCTCCACTGACCACACTCGCCTCGTCCCGGGATTTCGAGCGCATCGACTAGAATACCGGCCGTCCTCGAAATCCGCCATCCAATTCTGCCGCCGCCAGAATTGAACGAAGCAGCCGCCCTCGACTGCTCTCATCACCGCAGTCCTCCAGACGACGGAACGGAGTTCCGAACAGACCTTTTTGACGCCCCGCCCCGTTACAACCTGACGCTGACCCATCTGTGTCCAGCGGCCGCAACCAAGATCCTAGCCCTCAATTATGGACAACATGCCCTCCTAGCCGACCACGCAAATTCCGCCGTCACAGCCTTTCTCAGCCCCATCCCATCCTAGTCCTAGGACTGGACTCGTCATGGGCTAGAACCTTTAACCGGACGATGCTAAGAGCCCCACCCGTCCCTGACCTAAGAGCCGTTACATAACCCCGAATCGCCGCTAAATAGCCTGATACGTAGCCCTGAACTGCCGATACAAAGACCCGATTTGCCGCTAAATAGACTCGAAGTGCGATGTGTAGACCCCGACCTGCCGCTA
>JAFIDM010000004.1:19157960-19208949 GCA_023159025.1 Thereuonema tuberculata | reverse complement strand
ATGTGAGTCTTGGCAACTTATTTTACATGAAATGTTTTGGGTGGGATATACCTATCTGAAATTGTTATATAATAAAGAACCGGAACCCCTTTATGAGGGGTTGGAGGGTGCCCTAAGAAAGTTACGGGTTTCTTAATTTTTTTTGTTGTTCGTGTGCTAAACCTAGCCAGCATACCAAATTTCAGCTTTCTAGGACTTCAGGAAGTACCCTAGAGGTAGTTCGTCTGACTTAGGTGGAGCAATCGTTTTCATTTGGCCGCATAGTTGGTCATATGTGGTCCTATCTGCCCACCCGTATGTCCACCTCCATGCCCACCCTACTTAAACAAACTGGGAGAAAAAGAATGGCACATGATAAGTAAACTACAGCCCATTCCAGATGCAACAAGAGTGAAAGACGAAAGCGAGCTGTTACAATATGATCGTGTGGTTAAATCGGCTCATGGAGAACACTTACCAACAGCTCTTTGTCTCAGAACTCTAACAATTGCTTGCGCAACTATGCGGCCAAATGAAAACGATTGCTACTCGAATGATTACCCTAGAGGTTTTGATGATCATCAGTCAGTCAGTCAGTCAGTCAGTGAATCATGGACGAAATCGACGTATTTTAGATATTAATAAAATCTAAAGTATAAAAGCTAGATAAATGAAACGTAGCGTACTTCATTAGTCTGCTAACTGCATCTTATCCTGAAAATTTGAGATCTCTAGTATTATTTAGGCAGAAGCATTGAGGGTACGACATATTTCAGATCTTAATAAAATCCAAAGTATAAAAGCTAGATAAATGAAACGTAGCGTATTTCATTAGTCTGCTAACTGCATCTTATCCTGAAAATTTGAGCTCTCTATTATTATCCAGGCCGAAGCTATGAGGGTTCGATAATACATAACCAGACCCCCCCCCCCTTTATGAGGGTTGGAGGGTGAAAGTTACAGATTTCTTAATTTTTTTGTTGTTTGTATGCTAAACCTAGCCTGCATACCAAATTTCAGCTTTCTAGGACTTCAGGAAGTACCCTAGAGGTTTTGATGATCATGAGTCAGTGAGTGAGTGAGTGAGTCAGTGACTGAATCGACGTATTTTAGGTATTAATAAAATCAAAAGTATAAAAGCTAGATAAATGAAACTTAGCGTATTTCATTAGTCTGTTAACTGCATCTTATCTCTGCTCTCTAGTAATCTCCAGGCCGAAGCTATAAGGGTTCGAAAATACGACGAAACGCTTCGAGAAATGATACGTAGTGCCCTTCCTGCCTTCGGCTCGTCTTTGCGGGGGCACTGCCGTGCCCCCAGATACAAATAAGACTGCGGAGAACCGAGAAGGTTCGATAAAAATACTTATACTTCGTCTTGAAAAAGATCGTTAAACTCTTCAACTTTATTATACTCAAGTAACTTATTTATTTGATGATAACTCAGAAATAAGGTTGAAATTGCAGAAAGAACTTTCTACTTCCGAAGACGAAATTGGCGAATGAGATATAAACATAAAATCTACCTTTTTGCTATATTTATTACTTAAGTATTTCTATTACAGTCGAACCTGTCTATCTCGAATCTCACGGGAAAGGAAAAAAATTCGAGATAAAGAGGTTTCGAGTTATAGAGGTTTTAAATGCAGTCTATTAAAAAATCGTTTTAATTGCTTTTGTTTTAGAAAAATACAATGGTATGATCGCAGATTAATTATACATAACATTTTTTTAACACACATACGTACCTTTAACAATAAAAATAGTCTTTCAATGACTTTTGACGTCTAACTTTCTTTGTTTCTATTAGCCTTCTAAGGTTAGCAAGAGCTGCAAATCCCTCGTGGCCAACATTTTCCTGAGATTCAACCTGTTATTGAAGAAGGGTGGTCTTTGGGTATCGATTTTAGTAATTTACACTATCCGAAATTCGACATACAGAGGTTTTGAAGGAAATTTTTTCGAGATAAACATGGAAAATACATGTTCGAAAATAGGTTCGAGATAGACAGGTTTGCTTATGCAGTCAGTTGTCGGAAATTGGCGTAATCGCACAATATTTTATATTTTTATCGCATTTTTTTTCTCTTCAACGTTGCTTTTTGCTTAACAAAAGATTTAGAAGATTTAATCATTATATTTTAAAATATAAAATATAAATATGTTGTTTCTCGGATTTCTTGCAGGAATGCACTAATATAATGCCTGGAACACAAAAGTCTCAATTCACAGCTTGTAATAGAGCTATTATCCGTGGATTTAAGCATCCTGAATGATATGATTACATTTTTTTATCACTAAATTAATACAAATCTATTTTTTAAAGAAAAAAAAATCGTAAAGAATCCTTGAATTTGTTATTCGTCAATCGTTCGATTAAATAGTTAAAAAGTTGAGAGGCGGAGGGAATATAAGGGATTCAGTTGCAAAAAAAAGATTCTGTAGAAAAGAATTTAATTTTCAAATAAGACAGCATTTGTAGGTAGGCTTTACATGGTGGAAAACGGGTGATTTCGTACAGGAGTTTTGATGAAAAATAGCAAGGAAGCCAGTGGAAATCAGTGGTCATTAATATTTAGAATAAATATTTTCCACGGCCATTAAGAAAAAAATCACGTGAAGTTCTCGTTGTCCCCGAGATTCAACATGGCATGTCGAATATCGCATTGACACAGGATTTTTTTATAAGAGATGTTTCTCGCTTAATTAGTATATCTTTCGAAAAGAAATAGTGTTATTTTCATTTTATATGTCAGATTATGTCACAGACTACTTTTTTAAAGTTTTAAAGAACGTTTTAAAATTCTTTAACAGCTATGAACATTCATTAAAAATACGGTAACTTCTTTATATTAAAATACGTACATCATAATCTTCTGGCAGATGAAAAGAGGTTTTTTTTTGTTTTGTTTTTTCCGAATAACAGAAGATTATGAGCTATGAAACTAGTTGAAGACACTGTATCCAAAATCCTTTGCGAAATATGACGTTTTTGCAATATCCAAAAAGTCTATTTTAAACAATTAAAAATAATGTTTGAAATCTTATAATGCATTAAATAGATAGCAATTGGTAAAACAATGAGTCTGTAAGAGTAATAAGATAATATGCAACAATTCTTCGTTTATTGATAGCGCAGAGGACAGTTGGCCCCAGTCATGTTTTTTGTTGAAGAAGCGCGTAGTTCGATGGATCAATAAATTTCTTTTCAGTCTTTTCAATAAATGAAATCAAATAGGCCTACAGACTACAAATTTCTCAAAAATTCCGCAAATTGCTGTAATACTATGGCACTATGTGTCACCACTGGTACTATCCAAAAAATGAATAAAGAAATAAATACTCACACCACAGACACAACTATTATGAATTTAGAATACAATCTGCAGTCTAACAGATGGATGTTGGCGATCTCGTTTGCGTGAGAATTACGGAAAACACGAGATTTGGCCATTAGCTTCTTCAGCAGGTCTCAAGGATTTTAGTATTTTGAATGTCTATCACTAGGAAAATGCTAACTAATGAATTTATTGTTTGTTTATTGACTGTTTTCAATTTATTAAAACTATATTAAAATGTAGTAAAAGTCTCATGCATTTCCCCTTATTATAATTCATTTAAATATTTCAATTTACTTCGCCATTTTGTGAGAAGACATGGATAGAGGCTATTCTCGCTTAAATTACGTGAAATCACGAAAATACGAGATCGTCAAGATCCGTCTATTGGACTATACAAACTGAAGGAACTACGCGTTTTCCATCCATGTACAGCTTGTTGTAATACTTCCTCCGCATGTTGCAGCTTTCAGTGCAATATTGCAGTACTGAGCATGCGCTTTCAACATAGTATCACCACTATAACTAAAATAAAACAACAATTAAATAAAATTAAACATTTAAACTTTAATAGCTTGAAATGGATAAAGACAAAGTTGACTGTCTAATTAGTACTGTTAAACATAATTGAGAGAACTACCATGTTTTCGCTTTAAGGCACAACTGCGATTCCGACGATAATTGAGAGAAATTAAACTTAATTGTTTTTTCTTAAGAGTTTCGTCGCATCGCTTCAGAAGCCTAGGATATATAACGGAAAATACATTATTTTTATTTATTCAAAATCACAAATTACATCAAGTAGACTAAAAAGTAAAACTAAAAATAAATCAAAGTTTAAATTCTAAATAACACCTGCAATACAATATTGAAATCCATTGGTAACAGTCGGAAATTTGAGTTCACTATACCACAAGACTCCTGTTGCCTAGCAACGCGCGTGCGAACTTCAATTGCGGACGTAAACAAACATATGTGGTATTTTTATAAACACAGATTGACGTAGTAAATTGTGAATACTATTTCTTACTGATTATATTACGTCAAACTTTAATTTATTTAATTTATTTTCTTAAGGATAACTGTAATTGTTTTTAATTATTTTTCAGATAAAGATTTCCGCATTAAAATATATATTTAAATTAATAATAGCACTTAATATAAAAATGTGCATCTAAATGATAGATCTATTTTGTATCTAGAGGAACTAGTAACTTCAAAACAGAAAATAAAAAATAAGTTTTGAAAAATTGAATTAAAAGCCTCCACTTTAATGTGAAAAAGAAAAATTTGAAGGTCCATTCCTATTAATTTTTGGATTACTAGAGGGATCTTCTTGAAACTTGATAGGCATATTCGAGGTCTACGAACGATCTAAGATTACATTTACATTATCCAATGTGGTTCTTATCAAGAAATCAGCGCAAGAAGATGACAAAAATTCTCAGAAATGTTTTGGAATCTAAACAATGGATTTCTATTTTATATCTATTAATATCTCACTGTCTTACATAATACACAAGAAATAACATTACAAAGAAAGTAGGTTTAATTTTCTTTCGAACTTCTTCTGTTTCTTTTTGTCTTTGATGAATGTGCATTTAAATTTAATATATATTAGAGGAAAGGAATATGGAACCTCCAAGAATCAAACTAAAAAACAAAAAATACACATTAAAAATAAAATTTAGAAAATGTGCCAGCCTCCGGTAGCCTCAATAAATCTATCATGCGCAATTAAATAAAGCGCCTAAACATGTAAATACATTAGGCGCTTTATTTAATTGCGCATAAAAATTCATTGAGGCTAGCGGAGACTGGCACATGAATTTTCTATATTTTATTTTTAATGTGTATTTTTTGTTTATAGTTTAATTCTTGGAGGTTCGTATTCCTTCCCACTAAGATAATAATCATCTCCATATTGTGAGACCTTGTTGTTTACTGGTGACTATTCCCAGCTGATGATCGATGAAGAGTGTCAAATAGCTTTGCTGGGATGTCACCTAGTGAAACACTGGGTCTCAAACCTTTTAATTTGTTTAATATATTTTCTTTTCCCGAATTTTGATAGTTACTTCAATACCTACAGCCATTCGTTTAGTGAGGGAGTCTGTGCTATTGTTACTATACCACCAACCTCCTGTATGTGCACAACCACTACATAAAGTATCTCTGTCCTTCGTTACGAACTTACTGTTATTAACCAACCATCGACCGTAAGTATCAATGTTTGTCTCTTCACCAATTCTCAATGTATAAAAGCTGTCTTCTGCCTCGACTTGGACAGATCCTACGTGAACGCATGTGCTTGTCTTACCACTGTTTTTGTCCTTTATCTCAAACATTAATTCCACAGGTTCTTCCTTCGTAAGTAAGTGAAGATTATCATTTCCAATCCAGAAATCTCCATCAGGATTCCCAAATCCACGTTTGTATTCATCCCAGGATGCATCGAAAATGTAACCATTTTCCATGAAATTCCTCAGGATTACCTGCAGAAATAAAAAAAGTAAGAAGATTTGAAAATAAGTAAATACAACGATACTACAAATGAAATACACTCTTGAAAAAAAGCTAAATATCGAGAATGCACAATATAGACCATCACGCCTTTAGGTGTTATCAATAGTCATTGGGAAAGCTGTTTCGTCCTTATTAGGACTCATCATCTAGATATTCCCATTGATGACCAACTCAGAAGGCGTGAAAAGCTATTATCTCTCTCCCGCTCCCAGGAGTGTACCTGCACAAAATTAACAACACTGGAATAAACAACATTTGATTTTATTAAAATACTTGAAATATAGTCTAAATATTTTTTACGTAATTTTTTTTTTATATAAAAATCAATAATACTTATAAGACACAAATGTAACATTACAAAATATGTAGTTTCGTGGACTTAGTTTATTGCTACATTTAATAATTTTGTCTTACTTTGGCATTACAGGGCTGATGAAATGTTCAATAAACTTCCGTATAAACATTTAAATTATTAACAACTGTTTTTGGTCGTTGATGGTCATAGATCAGAATAAAAACCTGAAACATCTAAGACTAAAAAAAAAAAATGAGTTTAACGTGCTGTCAAATCTATTTGTGTTGGGCCTAACAGTCACTTCCAAATCTAAGACTAAAATGTATGAAAAATATATATGAAAAATATATATATATACTGTGACATTTATCCCTTTTTTCAATATACGGTAGTTTCTCCTCCATGAAATTATTTTATTTAGCTTTATTTAGAAAAGCAACATTATTTAAGTAAAAAAGGTCTCTTAAAGCAAGGAATTTTAATTTTTTTTTTTAATCTTTGGGACGCAATCTGGTTTTATCAGACTATTGGGGGGGGGGGGGGGGGGGGTTAAATTTTTTTCCTTTTTTTTTCTTTTTTTTTTTTGGGTGTTGGGGGGGCGGGGAAAAAATAACCGGCAGTTAAAGCTTCTACATCCTGTTTGCCGTCTTTTCATTGGATGATTGGGTGACCTGTAAACATATAGCCGAAGTCTTGAGAAATTACGCAGGTATCTCGGGAAGAGATGTGTCTGAGAAGTACAGGGTTTTTCGCTGAGATGTTGGACTACAAGGTGATTTCTCCTTGTTTCTCGAATCCCTGTGGTCCTCCGCATCACGTTGACTGCACAAGGAACTGCTCGCCGTACTTGTAAAGGCCTGATAATAAATAAGTATTTGGTAAACGTTTGCGCACACAAACGTCTCCCATGTTCCGTAACGACTCCGTTCCGACGACTTTAACGTCAAAACACAACGCACTGGTCCGTACTCCGTTTCTCCGATCCGTTTACCGGAAACAGAAGTTAGTAATATCGCGCTTCCCTTACAAAATAGCGCCATTTTCACATCTGATGTAAATGATTTCAGTGTTTTCTTTTCATCTTCGTTATTCTACATTATTATTTAATTTTATTATTATATAAAAATGAATGTTTTTTTTGTTTGTTTGTCCTTTACGCGTTCCTGTAGCATTTATCATATTGCGATGAACTTTGGTGAGTTGTTGTGGGCACACCCGCGAAGGTTTCTGAATTAGTAGAACCATTTTACAATATCTGGTGCGCGAGTCGTTTCAACAAGTGTGGTGTATTTCCGGTTTCAACGTTTATAGTTTCCGGAGCGACTCGCATTTGCAATGACCATCAACAAAGCCCAGGGACAATCGCTACAAGTATGTGGATTAAATTTGGAAAATCCATGCTTCACACATGGACAGCTGTATGAGGCCTGCTCACGCGTCGGAAAATCTTCCGAATTATTCGTGTATGCACCAGACGGAAAAACAAAAAATATTGGGTATCCAAAAGCACTTCAATAAAGAGAATTAAAACACAAACACTTTCTTTCTTTGAGTGACATTGCAACGCATGCCGGGTACAGCTAGTGATTGATAAAATGAATGCTATATATATGGGTGCTGTAAAGTGCTTAAAACGCTTAACTGAAATACAATGAATTGATAAAAAACGATTTTTGATCATTTCACTTTAACTGCTACTCGTATCGTGAAGAAATAACTACTGAAGCTTTTCTTTGGCTGAGTGAGGTAAAATCTTTTTTTTTTTTTTCTTAACTCTTTTAATTACATTGTCTTACAAGTCCAAACAATTGCTGTAATTCCTCAGAACTCTGCAAATAATTCTTCTGCTTGTTGTAAGTGCAGAGAATTTACAGGAACTTAGTTTGCAGCAAGATCTGTCTTCTAACACAGCCAGTATTATTTCAGCGTAGCGTATGATTTTTCCCACTGTTTAGTTTTCTTATTATCTTTCCATTTATTACTATTACAAGTGCGGTTTTTTTATTTTTTAACTTTGCATTTACTTTTTGTAGCAACTAAACCCTGCTTATACATTGTCTTTATTTTGAAAACAACGTGAATAAATCAGAAAAGGCGAATCTAAACATTAACAGCAAGGTAGTATGGGCCTCTTCCATTGAGTGTTTTTCCTTATCCAATGTGGGAGGTTTTTTGAAATCTATCTATTAATAAATATACTCAAGCCCTTACGTTAGACATTAGTGGTGTAGATAGTAATGACAGAATCTACTTGATAGTAGCAAAAAAAATCAAATTTTAACTTAGATATGACCTGTGCCCCTTTTCCACTGGGCTCGTAAATTATAGTTACACTTTGATTATCACAAGTGTATCTTTAAGTCTAACCCAGTGGTTCTCAAAATGTGCTGGTTCGCGGTGCATTATCAGGAGTATATAAACGCCTAGAGCCTTCCTCCCGAGATGCAGGATCCTACGTACTCCTGAAGTAGGATACTTTAATTTACAATTATTTAACATGCGTAAATTGATTAAAATGATTAAATTTAGATCGAACGCACAAATATTTTAAAAAGGTTTTTTAAAAATACAAAATATAAGAAACACAACGTTTCGACTTGCCTGCAAGTCATCGATCAAGGATCGATCCAGTGGAACAGTGGGTTTATATAACTTTCATTTACATACAGCTTCACCTCATTTACATACAGCTACGATTGGTGGATGAGTTATATAAACCCACTGTTCCATTGGATCGATCACTTGGTCGATGACTTGCAGGCAAGTCGAAACGTTGTGTTTCTTTTATTTTGTATTTTTAAAAAACCTTTTTAAAATATTTGTGCGTTCGGCCTAAATTTTAACCATTTTAGGATACTTTAACTTTGAACTTTAATTTTCTTACTATTTGCGGCAGACCTCTTGTAGCGCACGGTTTGAGAATCACTGGTCTAGGCAACCGTTGACAAACAATTATGCTATGGGTTTGCATGCTAGATTGAGAGTTAGTAGGGGAAGGTGTTGTACCTTGACCGATTGTAACTTTGACCACCCTTGCTAGTTTTGCCATCTATCGGCATACTTTAAAAGCTTTTCTGTTTAATGTGTAATATTCCCACTATGTGCGCCTTTAAACCTTCAGTAGCAGTTCGATCTTTGACTTGCAAGGAGTGAAAAATATTTTTCCAATTCCATCCCCGAAAAGTAAGTATTTTGCAAGTGCATGTTTCTTTAATAATATTATTTGTTTTCTTTTGATTGTTATTTTAACAATAATGAGTAATAAATATATGCCTATAGATTTATTGTTAGGACTTTTAAGATGACTGGATTAACCTAAAAATTGTAGCATGGCGTTAAAATTAATTTTATTCAAAATTTTATCCAAAGAAAGTAAACAATCGATTGTTTGTCCATGACTTTGAGTCTGTATTGATTATTCATCAGGGGAAAGTGTTTTCGATATGTAGATGAATGCCATGAGTTGGAGAAGGAATTAAACTTTGAAAAAGAAGATTTAGTTGAAAAAAGTTATGTCCTTGTCAAGCTGACAAAAAAAAAAAAAAGACCAAGAAATACTTTGTGGCCTAAATAAAGGAAACAGCATGTGATTATTTTAAAGTTAAATATTTGAAAAAACTACCAAAGATGGCGAAATTCATCCACGAAGATAACCAGCACATATCATGACATAGAATCTACATCTATTATGACATCTATTATGACATAGAACTACAAGATATTGTGTCCAGGCTACCAAATCCAACCATAGCTGGCGGCACAGCTCGACTAAAAGAATGTCTATTTTTTGGAGATAGACGTTGATATTTCATTGAATAACGTAGAGTAAACGGGCAGGAGTAAGCTACTTAAGCCATTAGAATTTATTTCATGTTTTATTATTCTACTTTGAATTGCATATATTTGCCAAATGTATATATTTCTAAATAAAAATGTTAATTAAAATAACTTGTATCTAACTGTCAGTTTCTACTACCACCTGGTCAAAGGTACAATGCCCTCCGGTCCACAAGGTATAGTTTTTTTGTAAATTAAAAATAAAATACTTATACTCAAAATATAATATATAAAACATATGCAGTTGATGGCAAGATGCGTGAAGATCACATGTATCCATTCAGGTAAGGATTTACTTGAGTACAGAAAATTGGAAAATTCATTTAGTGAAAACTGGTCAAAGGTACAACACCTTCCTCTACATTCGAGACAGCTACTCTACATTTCAGTTTAAGTTAACAAAATATATTAGGTGCGAAAGTGCTCTTTTTGCATTGTTATAATCTGATAATCCTCATATGTTTTTTAAAGGGTGACTTTTGTTCAAGGTTTCCAATTGGAATGTACTTTCAGATACGTCTCAAGTATTGAAAATTCTGAATCATCTTTTCTATATGATACGTCATTTTTTAAGAGTTAGACAAAAAAAATTAAAAGCCTATTCTAATAAGCCTATTCTACAAAAAAGTACTGTATAGTTAAAATAAAAAAAAAATCATAAGCTTTCAGGGGTTTCTGATGGCCAGCTTCGAGATAATGCATAACTATTTAGCTCAAAACAAGTGGCGCACCATTATGTATATCAGAAGCACATTTACAAGTCTTCAGAGAAACATATGTTGACTGATAACTGTTTTAGTACTTTCCATGACAACGATGAATTACGTTGAAATCTATATTATACTAATGACAGAAAGAGTAAAGTAGTAATTGAGAAATAAGACTTCAAAACTGAGGATCTCAAAAAACAAGGTAATTAATGCTTTTAGGCAGTGTCAAAAGCAAAGCGGCCCCATAGTATGCATAATTTTAAATATTGATTTTAAAATGCTAAAATTCGTTTCGGATAAACGAGTTTTTAGTGTATTGGACCACTTGAGGATAAGCGGGGCTTCGTAGTTATAAAATACCCCACCAGGCTACTCTTTGGCTTGTGGGATAAACAAAGCCATGGGCATCGTTTTAACCCGTGTAGATATAGAGGCTGTCTTAAAAAATTTGATTTGGATGACACGACTCTCAGCCTTTCAAAATTTTCATATCAGATGTAGAGTTGATTACAGCCTATTGAAGAAGACGACAGCAATATATTATCAAAGAAGGATATAATTTAATGGACCACTTGAGGATAGGCGGGGCTTCTTAGTTACAAAATATCCCATCAGGCTACTGCTTGGCTTGTGGGATAAACAAAGCCATGTGCTTTGTTTTAACCCGTGTAGATTTAGAGGAAATATTATATTAAAGAAGGATATTCCAAGCGTTTTTACAATAAGGCACTGAACCATTCCATCTTGAAATATCAAACATCGACGATTTTTTTTAGTAATTCACAGTAAGTTGTATGTTTGTTTATCCCATAAGATCTCGCAGCATGTGCTTACACGTCATACGTGACGTCGGTAGGGGCGTAAACCTCAAGTGGTCCATTATCCATTCCTATTTTTAGGCAGCTTACTAGGAGCTGAGTTTCAGAAGTAAATAACTCAGATTTTTACATACTTAAAAATATGTAAAGTACCTAAGTTTGGGAATGATTTTGTAATGGTTTTATTACTGTTCACTTTCTATAAGTTGTTTATAATTCTAGCTGTAATAATGTTACTACACTTACCGTCCATCCACTGACATCGCAGTACACAGGGAGAGGCTTTCGCTGATCAAGAGGATAGATAGTGTACAAACCATCTTTGTAAGAGGAACCGCCATATTGCCTTTCCTTGTTTAGGAAGGGTATCTCTGTACAGCTTCTAGGTTTGCAGATAGGAAAGCAGATAGCATTACGATGGTGTTGACAAAGAGAGCAGAGTTTTGCCGCTGTTATCTGATCGCTGATATAAGCCATACGATTCATCAGCAATGACAACTGCTTAGCATCCGTTGGCGTCTCCGCCGGACAGGAAGTGACGGAAGACCGATTCGAAGTAATATCTTCTTCCGCGCTGTGAAAGACGTCCGGCGCTTCATCGGAGCATTGTCTGGGTTTTCCCTTCCGTAAACTGCATTGTCCCCTGGAATGACTCTTTCCCAATAACGTCAGTTCTAAGTGCTGAATCGATGCCGTTAAATCCAGAAAACAAAGAGAAAGCGACGTTTCCAAGTCAGCCATCTTTTTCTCATACACATCAAACTTTCGATGGAGCACTCGCAGAGAATGCTGAATTTCTTCAAGACGTCTCTCAGCTGTTAAACCCAATGCATTTTGGTGAAATACAAACAAAATTACAGGAACGAGCTTTATCTCCATTTCGTTTGGTTCCAGTCACGATGAACTTCGACCTCAATTTTTTTAATTGGCATTTTTATCTGCTTCGTAGATTGAGACATCTAGTGTCATATTTACGAAATGATTCTCTAATTTATCGAAGGTCAATATTTATTTTTTTAAGACTTTCATTTTATTTTAAAAATTGAAATTTTTAATTTTTTAAATTTAATATAAAGCAGCAATTTAACATACACACAAAAACACACATACACTTGCAAATAATATATATACTACACTAATACTATAGTATATAATAATATATATATTAGTGAAAAAGTTCTCGTTTCTTTAGCCTATCGAGAAATGTGAAGCTCACTGTATGTGTATGTGTTTCTCTCCCTTTAACTTTTTAACCTCTGGATTGATCTTCTTGAAACTTAGTATGCATATACAGTCGGACCCCGATTTAACGAATTCATCGGGACCGAACATTTTATTCGTTAAATCGGGGGTTATTTGTAATATCGGGGTCCAAAATAAAAAATTTCTGCATTTACATTAAGGAACAGCCCTAATAAGCAACTACAAAAAATATCCATAATTAGAATTTGTACACTTTTTATTCAGCAGCTAATAATACAGCGAATAATTACGCACTAGTTAATTTGAAATTTTAAAGTTTGTAGGCCTGCTGAGTAATGTTTGACAATTTCCTTGATTCCTGATTCGAAAAAGTTCTTTTTCGACTTTATGGAGAGAAGAAAATACAGCGTCATTTATATCCTGCTGCATTAGGTATGTTTAGGTATGTTTAACCAAACTAACAACAACAAAAAATTGTTTTTCGGCTGTTGAAATAATTCGTTAATTCGGGGTTTCTTATTCGTTAAATAGGGGTTTTTGCCTTCATTTTAATCAGAGAAAAAGAAAAATTCGTTAAATCGCGAAATTCGGTAAATAGGGGTTCGTTAAATCGGGGTCCGACTGTATAAGGAATTGTGACGATCTGACTTTATACTCGAAATCTCCTTTAAATGGGTCCTTGTCGAAAAGGCGGCAAAAATTCCAGTAGAAAAGCATTGGATCAACAAACAATGGATTTAAACAATGGGTTTTAATCTTTTTAACATCCATTTACGGATAATTTAATACGATAAAAATTTACATTTAGACAACTTAATTATATAATGCGGATTTTATTGTTATTTTTTTATAGAAAATGGAAAACTTGACAACTCTTTGTGTTCAGTAAATATTAGAATTTGAAAACGAACGCAGGCTTTTCGTTTTTATCGAATAACTTTTATGCAACTTTGAAAAGAAATTGTAAGGATTAATAATCTTTAAGTTTTTATAGAAACTTTTTGTTTCTTTTTAAACTAATTCTTGTTAATCTTAATGCAGATGCGCCAGGAAACGAAGTTTTAGTTTTACATTACAGGCATGTCTCGTTTTATTTGGCTTTTTATAAAAAAAAAAAAAAAAAAAAAAGCAGCGCTCAGGGTCTCTGTAGCCTTGTTTTGATAAGCCTCGTAATATTTCAAACTCTTTCATTATTATTAGAGGTAAAGGTGGTAATATGAACACTATATATAAGATGAGCCCCCTACGTATCATTTAAATTATGGCACACAGACAAGTGGCAGCAGCCAAAACCTATAGTCATAGTTCGTGGATTCGCCGCTAGGTTGGTCTGATTCAGTTCCAATGTGGCTGTCGGGTGTAACGGATTGGTTTCGTTTTTCATAGTGAAGATATGTATTTCCTTTGATATTTAACTGATTTCTCATTCACAGAGTTGTTTTAAAATTAGCGGGCATCTTTCTACAAGGATAAGGATTACAAAACCGTAATTTTAGTTTATTTTATTTTAGGGAATAGTATGATTTGAGGTTTTGTTTCCAAATATGGCGAGGGTTGTAATATGAACCCTCTTGTATGCTCATAACAAGAAGAACAAAAACGAAAAGAAATGAAAAAGAAAGAAAAGGAAGACTTAAAGAAGCACAAAGATGATCAAAAGAAGCAGAAAAGGGATAAAAAAAACAGTCGAATAGTCCTACAAAACGATCATGCAAAAGGAAACTTAAACTCAGAGGTGATTTGGAAGTGACTCAGATTCAGACGATATTAAGTCTATTGATTCAGGGGAATCAGTGATGGAAATGGAAATTGGCGTGGAAAACCCGGGAGAAGATAACGCTGTATGCCTGTTTTGCGAATCGCTGTTCTCTGAAGACAAACGAGGCGAGCTTTGGGTGCAATGCCTTGACTGCGAAATTGGGTCCATGCGCAGGTTGTGAAAAAGACCAGTATGTCTGTGACTTTTGTAAATAGCTGCAATTCAAATTATCTATGCAGTTTTTTGTATTCAAATAAAACTTATTTTGTTATTTGCAATACAGTTTGTAATTATTTACAAGTATTTTTGAATATTATTACTATGGGGGCTCATATTACCAACACAAATCAAATTTTATAAAAAGTGTATTGCCCTACAATTTTATTTTTAAATGTACAACACCTAATATAATTGTACAAAATATAATTAAACCAAGTAAGTAACTTATTAGACTACATCATTCCATAAAAAGAATGGGTAAATGTTTAATTATTAGAGAGTTATTATACAAAAACAAAATGGGGGCTCATAAAACCACCTTTACCTCTATATCTGTTATGGTGATCTGTGATCTTTCGATGAAGGTTCAGATTTTGGTTGGCATTTTTAGCCATAAAGTATTTCTAAATTATATACTTTGTTTTTGTTTTTTAAACATTATGCTGCTGCACATTTTATAGAATACAATATGGTGTAAACAAAACTTTTATTACTGGAAAAACAAAAAAAATATTGTAATTCGCTTTATTGAGGTTCACAAACTCCGCACTCATATCAGGGGGAGGGGATTGTACTTAAGAGTGACAAAGTGTGACCAGAAAGGGGTCAGATAATATCTGACGTCACATTACATTTCCATATCGCATATTTAGAAATTAAAAATATCTACTAAGAAATTAAATAAAACTCCCACAATTATCTAAACTTTGAAAGTTCAAACGTAAATATGCTTGAATTTTGTAAACTTTGTACGAATAATTTAAAAATATTTAATATCAGCATATTAACTAGCAGTATGTTAAACTATATTGAGAATTAAAATATATTCAGACTTTTATTTATTTTTGGTTGTTAACTAATTGCCTAGAGATCAACAGACACAATTGATTTTTCTTTTGTTCCGGGTCTTATAGGGTCGTTTTTGTACGTATATTTTTAGTCATTTTAGATCCCCCCCCCCCCTTGTGCTTACGTAAGATTTGCCAAATCATTAACAGTAAATACAACTGAACAATATATTAAAACACTTAAAATTACATGATATTCACTCCTTAATGAAAATATAACAAGTTTAAAAGTACACATAAAATACTGAGGAAAAGTCTATCTAACGCTGCACACTCTCTCGCGTGCATGTTTGTCTGTCTTACGTAAGCATTGCTCTGATCTTGCCCTTCCCCCTTGTCAGCAAAAATAAGCAAAAGCTTGAATATCCTCCTTCCCCTTGAATGCTTACATAATACTTGAACGGCCCCTAATGAAATATGCAAAGCCCCCCCCCCCCCCCCCCCCCCCCCCCCCTCAGACACTGTAGACGAAATTTTAAATAACTCTCAGAAACTCAAAAGGGCCAATAGGAATAACCTCGGGGGTATTTTGTTTCCCATGGACACCCGAAACAAGTTTGTCCTCAATATTTACGAATGAAAATAGACACTTAAGTATTTCAGGAAACTAATTCCAATATATTATCGAAACACTGAAGGTAAAAGATAGAACTTCAATTTTGAAACAAACAGTATTGAAAGACAGAAACCAGGAGTGGGAGCAATAAATATAATTACCTATCAGTTACTTACAGGAATACCTAATTTAGCATTATTCATCCAAGGTGTGTGCAGTACGTTCTAAATGTTCGGCGTTACGGCGGACAAACCGTTCTTGCTAATTTTCTACCTTGAGGTGACACGGCCAGGAAACTATCAGTTACTATACAGTTTATATTCAAACAGACAGTGACGTTCGGACACGCTTTATTATTGTATGGAGATGTGGAATGTTTCACTGTTGTGAAAAACTCTTCAACACATCACACTAGTATTTAAAAGGTTTATTAAATATTAAAAGATAAATTTCAGGAATTGTACACATTCCTTTTTTCAAGTCATGAAGCAAAAATTAGAATAAATTAACAAACAAAAACGGGTAGAATAGCATAACATAATTCAAAGCCATGAACCATCAACAAATTTAATTGTTGTTACAATAATAAGTTAGCCTAAATAAATGTCAATTGTATTAATAAAAATTAACAATAATTACTAATTAATAATACACTCATTAATAAAAAAAAAACGACGGACATAGAAGGAGTTGTCCGATGGAGACAAAAATTGGTGGAGAGGAAGATTATGTACAGAATAAAAAATGATTAAAATTTCAGACAAATTGAATGATTTATTTCAGAGTTACAGAGTTACAAAGTAACGAGCTCACTAAGGTGTTGACCCACCTCTATCCTGAATGCAAGCTGCCACACGACGTGGCATAGAGTGATAAAGCTCCCTGATGGTCTCCTGCGGTATTTCTTGCCAAATTTGCTCCAATTGTCGGGCTAGGTCATCCACATTCCCTGGTGGATGCAGTCGCCTTCCTATCATATCCCAGGCATGCTCGATTGGACAGAGATCTGGGGATCTGGCTGGCCAAGGAAGTGTTTCACAAGCTGCAAGGCAGGTCATAGCAGCACGTGCCGTATGTGGTCTGGCATTAGCTTGCTGAAAAATAAGGCCAGGATACTGCAAAAGGAAGGGTAGCAAAACAGGTCTCAGAATGTCGTCGACGTACCGCTGTGCTGTAAGTGTGCCGCTAATGACGACCAAAGGGGTTCGGCTATCCAGGGAAATGGCACCCCAGACCCTAACTCCTGGTTGAGGGCCTGTGTGGCGTGCAATAGTGAAAGCAGGATCGGCACGCTGCCCTGGGCGTCTCCAGACACGTCTGCGACGATCGTCAGGACACAGTTAGAAGCGGGATTCGTCGCTAAACACTATACGTCCCCAGTCAGCATCATTCCAACCGGATCGGACTAAGCACCACTGTAATCTGGCCCAGACGTGAGTGGCAGGTGGCGTAGAGGTCGGTACGAGCGTAGATGTCGCTCTCTCAGCCGTCTGTGAATGGTCATGGTGGACACTCGTGTGTGGGTCGCACGTCTGATGGTTGATAACGATGATTCAGGCGCTGTGAAGCTGATCTGACAATCATTCTATCCTCCCGCTCTGCTGTGGCCCTAGGTTGACCGTTACCTTCATGACGCTGAGATCTGCCATTGTCCACCCATTCCTGCCAGCATCTTCTAATCGCGGCATCACTTCGACCCGTATGACGAGCGATTCTCTGATTTGCCCAACCTGCCTCTTTCAATCCAATGATACGACCTCTTTCAAACTCTGATAGTTGCATGTAATGAGCTCGAATCCTGCGGTGAGGCATTTTTTCAGTCGTTGAAAGGTATCCTAACTCGCAATGCAACAGAAAGTTTGACCATCAGATTGAGAATCGCTTCTTATATACACCTGCTGAGTGCGCAGTTCCGATGCGCTGTAGCTCTCGCTATTAATTCATTGGACATCAAAGTTCAATCATTTGCATGGACGGTCCCAATGTCTTTGCATACGAAATTTCATTACAATCGGACAACTCCTTCTAGGTCGTCGTTTTTTTTTGGCAATGAGTGTATTATTATGCTTATTAAGGATTATATAAGTTTTGATATAAAAAAAATAGCAACTTTTGAAGTTTTAAATTATTAATACTATATATGATTGATTAATTAGTAATTATTGTTAATTTTTAGTAATACAATTGACATTTATTTATGCTAACTTATTACTGTAACAACAATTAAATTTGTTGATGTTTCATGCCTTTTAAATACTAGTGTGATGTATTGAAGAGATTTTCATATTTGTCTGACATATTTGAGATGGAAAGAAGGAAGATCGTTGAAGAATTTGTTTCACTATTGTTTGTTTTGTCCAATATTGTATTTAAGCTTAGGAGAGCGACGATTCTTCCCTGCTCAGTTTGTATATTATGCGCGGAAGGTTAGTATCTTCCGGATGCCAGAATATTGATACTTTAATGTTCGGGGAATTCAGGGAGTCCTGTTGTTACAAACTCGTTACTTCCGCCTACTTTCCAACATGAAAGTGAAGCTTAAGAAATTAATCAGTCTGTGTAGTGGGTGTCATCCCTAGTTAATAACTTTTCAACTGCTTGACAGAAATTGAAACTTAAGCCCATTGCACATGGATCCGAAAATCGGATGATCGGATCCACGAATCGGACGTATTCTCTTTCACACGGCCATGAAACTCTCTCTGACGTCGTCTATACGACATGTAATATTCAAATCGTTCGTATAGGCGACGTTTTGTGGCCATGTGAAAGAGAATACGTCCGATTCGTGGATCCGACCATCCGATTTTCGGATCCATGTGCAATGGGCTTTAGTATGCATAAGCTATTCAGGGAATAAAGACGAGATCTAACATTTATGTTTGAAATCTTTTGCAAATGGGTTCTTATCGAGAAATTAGCACGAGAAGGCGACAAAATTATCATAGAAAAGCATTGAAATCTAAACAATCCTATTTCTGTTAAACATTGTTTTAAGCAATCAATTTTAAATCTTGGCTAATCCAAAGCCCACTGTTTGATACTATTATAGTTAATCCGATTTAGCAATTGATATAAGGGATTTGAATTTAATAAGTTTTTAGAAAGCAGAAAAGGAGAATGGGCAGATCTGCCCCGCCACTACAGCGATAAGATACATACGTAAGGAAAGATCTCCATAAATAGACCAATTATTATCATTACGACTTGTCTCAATTATTAGTCCGTTCGGAGTTATATAATTCTAGATATGACTTATGTGGTGAGTGTGGGTTACAGGGAAGCCGAGCACCGCGACCGTTGATATGACTTATCTAGTTGACATCTTAATGGACCACTTGAGGATAGGCGGGGCTTCGTAGTTCCAAAATATCCCACCAGTCTACCTTTTGGCTTATGGGATAAACAAAGCCATGTGCTTCGTTTTAACCCTAGTAGATACAGAGGCTGAACTAAAAGATTTGATTTGGATGCAACGATTGTAAGCCTTCCAAAATTTTCAGATTGGATGTAGAGTTGATTATCGCCTATTGAAGAAGACTTCAGCAATATATTTTCAAAGAAGGATATAATTTAATGGACCACTTGAGGCTAGGCGGGGCTTCGTAGTTACAAAATATCCCACCAGGCTACTGCTTCGCATGTGGGATAAGCAAAGCCATGTGCTTTATTTTAACCGGGGTAGATATAGAGGAAATATTATATTAAAGAAGGATATTCCAAGCGTTTTTACAGAATTATTACAATTAGGATCTGCACAGTACTGACCCATACGTCTTGAAATATCAAAACTCAACGATTTTTTAGTAATTCACACAAATTTATATGTTTGTTTATCCCACAAGCTCTCGCCGCATGTGCTTACACGTCCTACGTGACGTCGATTGGGGCGTAAACCTCAAGTGGTCCATTCCCGGATGTATTGATTATTTATCATTTAATAATTATTATCAGTAACAGTAAATGTTATTTTCATTTATTACGTGTAAATAATTATTATTTACTTGAAATAAATGGTAATACAGTCGGACCTCTATTTAACGAACCTCTATTTTGCGAATTTCTCTATTTTGCGAACTTTTCTTTGGAACCAAGAACATTTTGCTAATTTCTTCGTAAAATAACCTCCAAATAACGAAGTGCATTTTCTATTTAATGAACTTTTTCGAGGATACAGTTGAGGGAAAAAGAAGAAATTAACGATGATATGCTGATTGATGATTATCTTTCACTTGATTTTGAAGTTGAAACCTCGGAAACACTAACTGAATCGGATATTTTGGACAGTGGAAAAATAAAAACAATATAGCAATGAATTGCGATGAAGATGAAGATGATGAAAATGGAAATGATCTTGATGAAGAAATCAAAAAACCTTCGTATGATGAAATACTAAAATCATTTGTAACAAACCGACGCGGATTACAATTTGAAGAAAAGAAAAATACTCCTGAAAGGGTTTTGGTGAATTGCAAAGATGCGAAACGTATTATGAGCGAAAACACTTTTAAAAAAAAAAAAAAAAAAAAAAACTCACAAACAGACAAAATTAACAGACTTTATTAGTAAAATTTAAGTATGCATGTGGTAATGTATGCTTTATGTCATTAAAATTATTATTTTTTTTATTAATATTTATTGTTTATGTATTTTAAATCTGTTTTATGTAGTTTAAAGTAATATAAAAAGGTAACTCTCTATTTAACGAATTTTCCATATAACGAACTTTTTTTCGGGATTTAGCGACTTCCTTAAATAGAGGTCCGACTGTATTAATTATTAATAACGTGTAATAATTATTAAAAGTTAATTACGATGTCAACTCGATAAGTCATATCTAGAATTATACAACTCCGAACGGACTAATAATTGAGACGAGTCAGGCAACTTCCCATAGAGTTTTGCCCATTGTCCTTTGTACTGGTTTTTTTATTCAATAAATATTAGAATTTCAAAGTAAAGGTTTTTTGTTTTCTATCGTTTTCACACACAAACAAAATAAGAAATCACACTGTAAGGAAAGTAGGCTATCAGTTCTTCTATGTATTTATTAAAAATGGCGATGGCGTATTTGTATAATATACGTAATTGTAATTATGTTATTAAAATAAAATCAGGTTGTCCTTTTTCTTTTCAACAGAAAACAATTTCCGAGCTCGAATTTGAAAGAAAATATTAATTTATCTGTCGATAATTTAGTTTCGTATCTGAGAATCGGTTTTGAACCTTTATAATTCGGAATATGTAAATTGAATTAATTATATCACTGCATTAACTTTTTAATGGAAACCAAAGGTCATCCAGTAATTCTTGTTATACAACAGCTGTTCCCAAATTTTAGGTCGCAGGATTTCTTCAATTTCCATGTGTTATTCTTTCAAATGACTTTTCAGTTATTACGATATAAATACTTATTTATTAAATTATTTGGACTTAACTGCTTAATAAATGGAACCACCCTGTAAAAATAACTGAGACACTATGGAAGCCATGAACCGAGAACGTTTGGGAACCTCTGCTTTTCATCCTGGCTATCCCTAGTTTCACATAAAAAAATATGCAGATAGATTTTACTTTATGTTGTTTTTGTGAACGAGCTGTCGTTTCTTATGTAATTTCACATGAAAATGGAAAACGAGTTGTTGTTTTTTTTTTGTTTTCTTGTAATGCATTCAGGGCTTATTTAAGTTTTTGTTATTCAAAAACAATGTCTTCTTAATGTCTTACCAATAAAGACTTCTTAATTTCACTGAGGATCGATTTTTTGGTGAGTTTGCCTTTATTGTTTTTAATGTCATCGCCGGCTGCTTTCATTTTTATTTCATTCTCTTTATCGTATATGTGTGTATATATATATATAATACAATAGAACCCCGGTAATCCGAACCCCGCAAATCCGAACAGAATCTATGATGCAGGAAAAATTTAAATCTCACCTGCAATGTACAGGAAGTTCAGTATTTAATCATAGCACTGTACATATTAAAATAACAGTTTTTATGCTAGTATTTAGAGGAATACAACAATCACTACAGTATTTTAATTTACGTATCTGTATTTTTATGAACTGTTTAACAATACGTTCTTTTTAATTATGTAGCGCTCACGTTTATATTTTTTTTCCAGTCACTGATAGTGGCTTTCCCTACACCAAATTCAATAGCTAATTTTATAGCACTTTCTCCCTTGTCCAGTCGCTTGAGAACTTCCAGTTTTTCTTTTAATGTACACGAGCTATAACGGATTTTAATTTACGATGTTACAACAACGAAACACTAGACAACCAACTCTATATCTTCATTTGTCTATATACGAAAACTCATAACCAAAACGATCTTCATCACATCAAACTTCAATATTTCGTCTTTATTTCGAAGACTTTATCAAGATCTCTATTTACATTTAAAATAATTAAAAAATAAATATAAAGGAAGGAGAAAAATGTTTTTTCTCAATCCTAATGAACTAATATGATAACAAAATCTCTGTAACGAGACCTTACAACGTGAAATTAATAATTAAAAACAAATTAACAATCAAAACAAATAAAGATTGGTGAACAAACACGTGAATAATATCAAATAAGTTTTAAAATACTTTTTAACCTTCTGTTTTGCAATAATGACTTCCTGTATACATTCAAAGAAACTTTGTTAACTCTTAGAGACTTGTTTCTATTGATACATGGTAGTGGAACACATCCGGGCATATCGGAATGGAAGAAAAAACATTTCAGAATGGGCAGATCATTGTCTCATAAAAGATCATAACCCAGACACATTTAATTTACAATGTTAAAGACGAATATAAGAGATTCGCCTTAGAGTCTTGTTTGATAAATTGTACCTCATGTATCAATAAAAACAAGTTTCTAAGAGTTAATAAAGTTTCTTTGAATGTATACAGGAAGTCATTATCACAAAACAGAAGGTTAAAAAGTATTTTAAAACTTATTTGATATTATTCACATATTTGTTCATCAATCTTTATTTGTTTTGATTGTTAATTTGTTTTTAATTATTAATTTCACCAATCTTTATTTGTTTTGATTGTTAATTTGTTTTTAATTATTAATTCACGTTGTAAGGTCTCGTTACAGAGATTTTGTTATCATATTAGTTTGTTAGGATTGAGAAAAAAGATTTTTCTTCTTCCTTTATATTAATATTTTAATTATTTTAGATGTAAATAGAGATCTTGATAAAGTCTTCGAAATAAAGACGAAATATTGAAGTTCATGTGATGAAGATGGTTTTAATTATGAGTTTTCGTATAATGAAACACTAGATTTGTATTCACTTAATTTAAAATTAAAAATGATAAATACGTAACTATAAAACGTTCAGCTTCTACTCTGTATTGTAGGCTATTGGTAACCGAAAAGCCAACCGAAAAGTATGCAATACTCCAACGTACTGCAGATACGAGTTGTTTACAAACTCAGATGTCAATAGAATCTCAGAATTATCCGAAGGTATTAGAGTATCACAGTCTGGGTAGTGAAAAATTCCTAGAAGGTTATTTTAAAATGTATTCGAAAAAGTGTTAAAACACAAAAAAAAAGAATAATACTTATTAGTAAACACTATTTATTTGAAGTAATACTCATTTAATAGTTAAGCATAAATTACATTCATGGAAAATGAAACAATAGTTTACAAGTAATAGTTTTACATTTAAGAACTTTTGTCTCAGCACAAGAAAGAATTACATTTAAATTTTATGAAAATGACAAAAAGAAGTTATATTTTTATGTTTTCTGAATTCTTTTTGTAAAAGGAATAACCCATCCAGGAGATTAAAACATAAAGTATCATGAGGATTTCAAAATAAAGTTCAACCCATAAACTTAGATATAAATTCACTGCTTTTAAATACATTTATTTCTTTTTCTGTGTCCAACATATATTATGTTCTGAAAATTAAGAATTTAACATATATTATTTACTGTTAGAAATTCACTTCCTTAGCTCTGTTACAAAAAAAGTTAAATTATAAATAAAATTCAATTTTTTTACTAATAATTAACACAATAATACTATTTCACAAATAAGACTTAGTTTATGGTTATTTACATTTTGATTAATTTTTGTGGGTGTGACGTCATTTGAAATGGTCCGTTTGATTTTGTTATTATTAAAAGGTAAAAAGTCTGTCTCAGATTTCTGTAGATCATTGTTAAATCGTCTTACAGTGAAATTGAGGATATTCACAGAAAACTGAAACAATTATATGTTTTACTATTTTTAATAATATATACGTGACAGTGATTATGTAAGCTAAAATTTATTATATTTTACAGAAAAAGCAAATATTTCACAGTTGTTTTGGAGGAAGAACTATAGAATTACAGAATCCGTTTAAGATATTTAGGCCTATTTGTGTGGGTAAGGAGGGTTAAATGTGTGGTTTGGGAAGAAAGATTGATTGTGGATTTCTGCTCGATAAAAATATTGTGAATTTTCAGGTTTTTTTTTTTTAAGTTATCGGTCGTGTAAGATTATCTCAAATGACGTCATTGTGTTACCCTTAAGGCAAATTTGTTCCCACTAATGTATAGATGTCAGTAATAGATATAACAAGTGTCAAACACAATCGGCTTTCTTCCTTAAAACACTTGAGAACAGAAAGAACTGCTTGAAATATTACTAAACAGAATTGACCCATCAATCTAAGATCTGTAGAAAGCTGGAAAAAACTGTTAAGATGTAAAAAAAAAATTAGGAATAAGCGAAATTCATTGAGCCAATGTAGGAAATTAATAGAAAGTGATTTTTAGATGACAACCGAATAGTTGACACTGAAGAGCAAAGAAAATGTAATGTGTAAAGAAGGTAACTCTCATAGGCTCAATGAAGAATTGATGAATGGGGTAAAAGCAGCCTTAGAAACAAGTAGGCTATATTTTTTTCTCTGGAGCAGTAACATTATTGTATTTACTTATTTTATATTTCAAAGACTTTTTATCTTTATTTAAATTCCTTTAAAATGACGTTAGTGAAGATTAATTTGTGGAGTTGTTGTTGTTGTTGTGTCCAATGAAGATATAATATCCACATGCCACTTGCACAGCCTTGGCGCCATCGCTGGATCTATCAGTGAAAACAAGCTCTCTTAGGCTATGTTCCGTCTTCCGTAGTGCCACGATTGTAGCTGGACAAGAGTAAATACGATCGGTGTCAGCTGAATTATACTGTATATTAAAAATAAGAATGAATATCAAAATATTAGATTAATATGTGAGGGCGGTAAGAGGCTCCGGTACCTCAAGAGGTAACAGATCTTGTAATCACGCGTGTGCAGTTAATTCACTTCCGGTCAAGATATCGCTCCTACGAAAACTCTTGGGAAAGACAGCTTGCTTTCACTTCAATATTTTCTCCAAACAATAGAGTCGGCGAAGACTTTCCTCTCTATATACATTACTTTTTAGGCTTCTGAAAGAGCCTTATATCCCCGGTTTGTCTGTCTGTGGACAAGTATCCCACAATGCAACGCACAACAATCGCAACAATTGCACCTTTTGCATTCGCAACAATCACATCTACAATACAACTCAGCAACAATCATAATAATCGCAACATTTGCGCCTTTGGGATTCGCAGCATTTACATTTAAAATAATCAGGAAATTAAAGGAATAATGCAACATAAATGACGTTGCGAAGCACTGTGATAGGTTTACTAATCGCTATCCCTACCTTGTTTTGTTGAAGAAATAGCAATTTGGAGAATTTATGTAGATAGTTTATATAAACAGATTAACAATAGTAAGTATGGAAGACTTTTTACTTCAGTTTGTCCGCCTTATCTAACAAGAAATCTTGTTCAAGTAGCGCTAAACAGAACAAAAGTAAATGGAATACAGTGGCTAAAAAGAAGAGGATGTTATGTCGGAGAGTTAAGAAAAAAGAAACAGGATATAAACAGAAATAAAGCCAAGACTTCGAGAACGATATCAATGAATGTACATTTGATCTAACTAAAAGGACACCGACACACAATTAAAAATTAAAAAAAAAATTAAAATGACTACAGACCGATTTCATCGTTTCAACAGGGCATTTATCAGATCCGTCTCCAGGATGAATTCCTGACCAATAGTGACGCAGCCTCACTGTTGGTTACAGCATTCAAGATTCTGTTGATCCATTTCTACAATTCCATTATGATTTATCTATTTTTATTGGCTTCAGCTTGTATTTCATACTTGCTTTTTGTTGTAATTTTATCAGTCGAAAATGTCATGTTGAAACGACGAAACCGGTCCTGTAGCCATTTTAATATGCTACAAATGTTTTATTATTATTATTATTATTATTATTTATTTTATTTTATTTTGTAAATTTAAACATTACAGTCCCACTAGGTATACTCATGTACCTGTGGTGCTGAGAGTAGTTAAGTATGGTTGTTACTTAATAAAGAGTACAGAATTACAGTGTTCTTATCTTTTTTAATTGTGTGTCGGCATCCTTTTATTTATATCAATGAGTGTACTGCGGTTAAATTGATATCAAACCAAGAAATAAAACCGCTATCAGTTATAGTTACTGGTTCAAAAATTGTTATATATTCACGATGATTTAATGAGAAATTCTTAAGTGAATAATATGAAAATAGCGTTATATATGCAGTATGCAATAAATAACAGAAACTCTGCATAGAGAATGAGAAGCTGCTAAGATAAAAGTTGCAGTGGTCCTAATAAAACTGAGAGGCAACGTTAGCTACAGAAGAAACAAGAAATTGTAAAAACGTACAAAAGACCAACTGAAAAAAGAAGACGATTTCTGGATTTGATGGAAGAGAGAAAATACGAAAAAGAAGAAATCAAGACAGACTTATTTGGCTTCAAAAAAGCCGAGGTTCTGGCATTTAGCAGAGACTTAAGAAGACTGAACTCGTAGGAAGGACAGTAGGAAGTTCAGAAACACAAAAAAAGATTACAAACCATATGTCCGCATTCACGCGGGTCATGGATTAAAAGTTTACAATAAGTGTTCTTAAGAAAAAAGTCTTGAAATAGTTGTATTATGGCTCTTCAGTTAAGCAATTCTCAGCTTCAATTTGATCTTTCCCACTTTTTTTATACTGATGGTATAAAATTTAAAAAAAAGTTATGTGCCTTTAATATTTTTTTATTAGAAATTTCATAAATTGGAAAACGTCGTTACTTGAAATTATTTGCAGTAAACAGTCTCTTTATATCCAGTTCCACTGTTATTAGAATGTATGATGATCTATGATTACAGCTGCTTCTATTTGAATAAGGTATTCTTCTATTTAGGTCTTATTTTAACTACGTACAGATCATCTGCTCTCGTAGCAAGGGAATTCATAGAAACTGTGGAATTGCTTGCGTACCACCACCCACTTTGCTCCGCACACCCACTACACGACAAATCCCTGTCTTTGGTAATGAACACGGTGTTATTGGTAAACATTGGGCCTAACTTATTGGAGACTTCTCTGAGAAACCGAATCCTGAATGAATTCTCTTCGGAATCAAACTGAACAGACTCCAGTAACACCTTTTGCTCTCTCCGATGCCCTCGAGGAATCTCAATCACTAAATCCATTGGTTCTTCCTGGGTAATCAAATTTAGGTTCTCATTGCCAACCCAAAATACTCCTTCGGGGTCACCGAAGCCATTCTTGTATTCGTCCCAGTTCCGATCGAACATCTTTTTCTGACTTTTTCGATACCTTTGGATAACCTGCAAAAATAAGTGCATTTTTAATAAACCTGTAAACCTTAACAAATGCAATTTTATTATTAATAGTGAGACTAAATAAGGGCGGGATTGAAAGCAACTTGTATATATCGTTATTTAGTGTTATGCAGGTCAAATATCTTTGTGACTTTAGTCACAAATTAACACTCTTTAAATAGACAGAAATCAAATTTCGTATTTTGAATATCATACAAATGGAAAAAACATAAGATCTTATTTTACGTAATATTTAAAAGGAGCATTATCATTCATATTGTTCATGACCGTTTAGAGGATGACATGACATGACTACCATACGACATCTGACATACCTTCGAAATAACCAACTATGGCTGTAAAAACCTTAAGTGGACAGCTCCTTTCCAACACTGATATTTCTATTTAAGAAGATACTGATTTAAAAAACTGAGTTAGTTGGTGAAACTTGTAATTGAATTTCTATATTTTTTTTTTCTTACATTGGTAAAATACTGTCTTTTTTACTAATTGCTTAATTAACGAAAAAGTTATATTCAGTCTTGATCTTATTTACAAAAGGTTATCGAAATTTTTCCACCTACAAGATACTATAATATTGCAGTAATATTACATATAGTATAATGGTATTGTTATGCACTTTATAATAATTAAGATGTAGGATGGGCTCATCAACATAAATCATTCACAACTGGCTACGATCATTTGCGTTACAATAGTAATATATTATCTCAAATATAAACTTAACTACAGTTGCTGCTATCAAAAAAAAAAAAAAATGCCATTTAATCATTATATCACTTAATCATGCCTGGAAGCCCATATCACTGTAGTTATTCAAAATAAGAATATACAAATAAATTAATAAGTAAAATTGATATTTGATTTTTTAAGTTTTCGTTTGAATTTACAATAACTAAATCTTAGAAAGAATTACATTCATTCACAAACAATTTACAATAGTTAAGTTTGTCAATAATAGAGCTCACTAAGATACCTGAAATGATTAATCCATTACAACTTATCACATCCATTCACAAATTTTCGTGAAATCGATCTTAGTTGATTTACTCTTCAAGGCAAAATTTCATTTTGTCAATAAACGCAGCTTTAAAATAGATTTAGATTTTTTGTCCGTTGATATAAAGAAGATCATATTATACACTGTACGACATACGAAGGATGCGTCCTGTACAACGAGAATAATGTAGAAGGCAAAATGATAGACTTCAATATTTTGTTATAAATATTTATTATTTAGAAAATATCCTATAAACAAGCAAAATTGAGAATAAGAGTTTTTTTTTTTTTTTTTTTTTTTTTTTAAGAGATAAAAAGAAAGGAACAAGACATGGTTTCCAATAAAGTGATTAAATTACCATTACGTTTTAAATTAAAATGAAAATATTAAAGATATTTGCAAAGAAAATAATATTAGAATAGTTTATTATAAAGGCAATAAATTGCTTAAAAAAGAAAGGCTTATTAAAGGAAAAGGTATAGTGTATAGCTTAACATGTAGAGATTGTGGAGGTGTATATTTTGGAAGCACAGGCAGGACCATGAAAGAGAGATTGTCCCAACACATTAGAACTTGTAAGAATAAGAAAAGGAAAAATTTCTGATTGAGCAGATCACTGCACACAAATGGGCACAATCCAGATCCTAAGTTAAAAATTGAATCTAAAATTTCTGATGAAAAGGAGAGGTTAATGATTGAATCTTATTTAATTAATTGGAAGAATTGTATAAATAAAGATAAATTCCTTAAAGTAAGCAATATTTCTATTGGTTATATAAAAGAATTCATGAAGAAATACTGTTATTATTAGCATATGAAAATAAGTTATTGAATTAGTATTATTATTGATATGAGATGAATTGTTATTATTATTATGTAGCATTAGATAAGATATGAAATGTCTGAATTGTTGTTATTCCAATGAGTTCTTTTTGTAATCCAAATGAATATACGAAAAACACTACGTAATATCTACTATTGATTTCATTTGCAATTTCATGAGTAGTTTCATGCTATTTAATGTAGTTAATTCAAATGTCCAAAGTATTTAATGTCAGTCTTTGGGATCAATTTACTTGAGAGACAATCAATTGAGACAGCATTAATCATTTTCTTAATTGTCTTATATCTCTTTGACTGTTTTGTGCTATACCTCATTCAATCAATCCCTTCCCATCATAATACTATCATTTCTCATTCCTCCCTAAGCAGTCTTTGATTCTTCTTTAAATCTTGTGATTGTGTGGCATTAACAATGTGCCACGAATACGAAACTTGTTTCTGCACAGAAGGTCATTCCGAAATGTTACCACTGAAATTAACTATAAAAAAAAAAAAAAGCTATCAAGTCAATTCTTGAAGTTTAATTTAGCCTTAGAGTAACACCCAAGAAAACATAACTATGGCGTTTAAAGGTGATAAAGCGCATTTTATTATATTTTTTATATCAATAAATCATTAGCTGGTCAATAAAGTAGAATATCAGTTCGGAATAGACAGATATGAAGATCAAAGAATCGAAGTAGAAAAATGAAACAATTTATAGAACATCAGCAATAAAATCAACGCGAACAAATTCTGCAACACAATGTCAATCCCTTGCGGCCAAATGGCAGCGATATTTGGCTACTTACAAAGACAAAAAATTACAGATAACGGAATGGAACTCCTTGACTGTATTCTTCAATAAGGAAATATAGAAATAAGAGAAAAAAAGTTGAAGTCAAAAATAAACAAGATTGATAATGGAAGAAAAGAAAAGGTCACATAAATGTAATAAAAGATCATAAATTTATGTATTCTAATGTCTTCCTAATTTAAAGAATCAAAGCCTGAAGTCAATTGATTATTACCACAAATTATGGAAAGATCAGAAAAAAAGTGATGAGACCTAAAGCTCAAAACATGTAAGAGCCAGAAATTACTTTGAAATTGAGGATATCTTTTGTAAAGAAGAAGTGATTTTACAAACCACCCTCAAATAATGGCATTCAGAAACGATTTTAAGCATTTTTTAGGCAAACTAGGTTTAATTTGCATTTTTGGGGATCTTGTAAGGGAAGGTGTCAATTTGTTTTGAGTTGGATGCGTGAGATCACCTTCAAATTAGTTAAAGAACAAGGCCCCGGACAATTTAAAACCGCCTCTGATAATTTTCATATTTGAATAACCCTGAATGGTTTAGATTCGCATATAACTATTCTTCTGATTTTTTTTTTTATTTTATTCTTACCGTCCAGCCACCGCCTTCGTTGTTCAAATCACAGTAAACCTTAACTGGCTTTCTTCTGTCCGGAGGGTATATTTCAAACACACCTTCGCCTCCTTCTTTCGTGTAGTGAACTATCTCCATACAACTTTTAGGCTTACAGACCGATGCACAAGTCCTGCTGTAGCGATCCTGAGAACAGATGGAACACAGTTTAGAGGCCGTCACTTGGTCGCTAATGTAAGCCATGCGATTCAGCATCAGGGGCAAAGCTGCAGACACGAGAGACATCTCAGCAGAACAGGGAGGCGGGGAGGCAGATCCCGCCGTCGTCGTGGCTTCAGTGCTCGGGGACTCTTCGACCACTGCCTCTGTTGGTTCGCCTGGTTTGTCGGCGGTTGTTTGTCCGTCGTTGTCGCGCTTGTACCGAGGCAAGTCCTTCGTTTCCACGAGAAGCTTCTCGAGACTCTGCAGCGACGTCGTCAAAGCGGAGAAACACATGGAGAACGAAGTTTCCATGTCACGAATCTTCTCTTTTACATCGAAGTTTCGACGCAGGATTCTCAGCGAATGCCGTAAATCATCTATTTGTTCGTCGACCGAAGTTAGGCATCCATTACGAAAGAACATCAAGAAGAATACGAAGATAATTAGCATCTCCTTCGCGATAACAAAAGCAACACCAATGTTAATGAACAAATCAATGCAAAAATATGAACAATTCGCAACCTCTCTTTAAAAGGCGCGTTTCGAATTCCACAATAAATCGTCTTGCTAATGGGCAAATGAAGGAAATGACGTAGAGGTCTTAATTCACGGCTCTTTCAGTGACACTAAATACCATTTGGAAGACAGACAGATGAGTAATGACTGTGCAATGTATTGAATAATAAGCAAAGAAGACTATAAACGAACAAGAAATAAACTCCAGGCAGTTTAATTGCTAATAAAGTAAAGCTAATAACGAAACTAAACTATCTGTATGTCATGCAAAGAAGTTTTTTTTTTGTTTTTTTTGTTTTTTTTTTGTGCATCTACAACTTCCCAAAGTGTGATATAATTTTGATTCTGCATTTTTAACATGCTTTATTTTATATCTGCGAAAGTATTTCCATCACAGAGTTCAGTTTTAAATAAAGATATGCAAGTTTGTATTACCAGAACTTCACTATTTACTTACCGAAGGGAGAGGGGGACGGTAGTTGTTGGATCTTAACGGCCCTCTCCCCTTATCGGAAAATGGAAGACATCCAGCTTTTTTGTTTGATCCGAAAGCCATTATTTCATTTGTAAACCCGTCCCCTACTCACGAAAAGGAAAATAGCTTTTTTTATTTTTAAGTTGAACAACTAGAACCATCATAATCCCTCTTATTCCAAATTCCTGGGCGCGCCTCTGAACTAGATAGTTATTTGAAAATTATTATTAGAAAACCAAAAATTTAACTGTAAATTTAATTCAGTGTTTCACAAGCGATAGGACACGTTGACTAGAGAATCTTTTGGGTGGAGCGAGACTGGGCTAAAAAAACGAAGAGAACCTATTATTCGCGCCAAATATGACTTTATCCTGACTTTAGTCGACTAATTGTATGTACTAAAGCGTGGTGTCTACGTAGATGATCAATATTAATTTTACTAACTCATTAGTTCAAGCCCAGGGAAAAAGAACCGCCATGAACTGAGAACAGGAATGACTTAACAAATATGGAACCACTTGGGAAAAAAAATCATAATTGTTATGTAATCTATGTATACGTTAGAAGTTTGTTTGTTTATTGGTCCGTAATTTATAGTTTAACACTATTAAGACTGTATACAGCTATTACATAAAGTGCAATTTGCATACATTGCTGCTGGGATAATCGTCTTACAGCAAAGCACACTTCAGCCAAGAGTCGTCTTTTGAACTGAGTTATGGTCTGATTTTAATTGAAGGAAAGCTAAAATGTTTTTCATATTTTCTGTACAACAAGTTCTGAATACCCTGTTCAACACTGATAGATTTTAGATAGTGAAAAGCTTTCCCCTCACGGACATTTTATGATTTTTATCAATTAACGAATCTTGATCATGCGATTAACTTCAGATCATGTGATACTAATTTCCTTAACATTCACTTTACAAAATCTTTTGATGTTTCGATTTTGAGAACTAGTATTTCAGGATTTTGTTTGACGCGTAAAGCAATTTCTTGCTAAAGTGAGCAAAACAGTAATGAAGGAATTATGGTCATCGATCATTGAAAGATACGCAGGCGTTTGAAATTGGGAGGAGGGGTGAAATGGGAGGGTCCTCTCAATTCAATCAAAAAACTGAAGTGACGAATCCTTATGTTTCTTGGCCCATGTGATCTGCATTTTGAGATTACGAATAAGTAATCAATAATTCATTATGAAAATTAAGATTACCATATTTCAATTGTCATACTCAGTAATGATCATTTTTAATAGAAAAATTAAATTCTATACAAAACCACAGAAGTGATGGGATGAGCTGTGCAAATTATAAAAAAATGAATAGCAAGGTAATATTTCCTGACAAATATTAAACTCACACGAATAAAATCACTTCCCAATCCAAAATAACGTCTTATCCTCTGAATCTGATTAAGACAAAAGACAAGTAGTGCATCTGTTGGATTTTTTTTTTAGAAAGTTTAGGAATGTCCAGAGAAGTCTTGGCTGAAGTTTGTGACAAGAACTTGGGTTGCAAAACAGCTTCACTGATAATTAGAAAAAAAAGTTCACGTAGCATTATATTAAATTTATGTGTTTTCTGATCTGACAATGTTTATATATTTAAAAAATATCAACAAATAAAGCAGTTTTCATCTTCAGAAGCTGTCCAACTCCAGCTTGTGACAGTACACGGGAATGAGAAATCACCTTCTGTGAACAACTTTTTTTTTTTTTGCATTTACTGTACATAAAATTTTCAAAAAAAAAAAATTATACTATTATCGTCGCGGTTAGAGTTGAACCCGCAAACACATTATCATTGACTAATTTCTCCAGTATCAATGCCGAAAGCTCCGCAGAAAATATCAATCTCACTTATCAAAAATAGGAAATATCAAAAATCTCGCATACATCTTCTTGAAATCGACGAGCAACGTTAAGAATAATTTCCCTACTTGTTTTTTGAGACCTTTTCCTCGTCGAAATGTTGAATGTGAATCCAACGACCGCCATTTTGTTTTACATTTGAATGTGACCGACAGGCCAGGAAAGATAAATCTATCATCTGCGTTGCATTCTGGGAGGTTCATTTCTCGCCGCGAGGACTTTAAACAACAGTATATTTTGTACTTCAATGTGTGATTCTGAAAAATGACAATTTTTTTCAAGAATTTTCAATTTATTGTTCTGTGACACAAAATACAGGTTTTCTATAGATTTACTCAACTAATCATCTAAACAAACCGTGCAGATATTATTTTCTGTCACGTTTCTCTAATCCGAGTGTTCCCAAGTGCAATTTTGGTTGTATCTTATCCATTTTTCCCCACGGTGGTCTTTGGAATATTTACCCTAACAGTCTGGGCACTCAGCACCATGTTCTTCGTCACGGTAGCTTTAAAACAAAGTTTCGGGGGCAGGAGTAGATTTATTACGAACTCTTTTCAAAAACAGCTTCAACCATTTAGAGCTAGCTGGTTTTTTTCGTCTGTGAGAAAGGATGTTTAAAGTTGTTACCAAGAGCCAATTGGAAAGCCATTCTACGGAATTACTGCAAGGGTCATTAAAAGATTTTCTTTTTCCAATTACAAGCAATATTCAACTAAAGAATCCTCCAATTTCGGTGTGAGCGTTGGTTTTCTGTCTAAGCTGTTACTTATGTGCTTTTCTACAGTTTTCTCTGACTTATTGATGTAATGTTTAAGGATTGAACGGGCAAATTAAGTGATTTTGCTGTTAGTTTGTACCCCATTTCCTTTTTTTGTACAGCATCAATAGCTTCTTTCGTGGACTCCTGGTCCCAAGATTTACGATGACTCATCTAAAATAAAACAAACAAGGTAATTAATGCTTTTAGACAGTGTCAAAAGCAAAGCGGTCCCATAATATGCACAATTGTATAAACAAAATAATTAAAAATAAGAGCATATTAATGCAAGACCGTTCCTTTATGTTTTATAGGCAAGCTGTAACCTAGGGGCCGCTAATACAATGCTTAGTGCATCATTTGGATATGTTAAAGAATTTATGAAACAATACGTTTGTAAATATTAACAATGACGTCCTGTTGGCAATTGTTAGTATTGTTACATATGAAGCATCAGTATTATTACCGTGTTAATTGTTATCATTATTACTATTACTATTACTAACACTGCTATGGAAAACCCCACTGCTATTTTGGGGGTTAAGGAGGGGTCCTACAGGTCTAATTTTTTTTTACGTGGTCACCTACTTTTGGATGCTGAACACAATGGTGAAGGTTTCATTCTAATATCTCTAACCGTTTAGCCGCTACTGAGTGTGACATACAGTGTGACAACACAAAAGCAAGAGCGGATCCCTATGTTAACTGTAACACGGGACCGCTAAAAATGACTAAAAGTAATATGCAGTATATTACAACAACGCTTTCATTAGAACGAGTGTAATAATCTAACAATCAAAGGAACATGTTCTAATATCGACTGGGGACGGTATTAGGCAAATCTCGTTTACAACAATGACACTTTTTTAAATTTATTTGTTTGTGAAAATGGAAGTATTATGAGAATTAAAATAGATGTAAGTAAAGCTGATGTTAAATATTATCAAACGACTTCTAAAACAACAAGGTGGAATACTATCTAGGAGAGGACCAATTTGGTTTTAGGAAGAACAGGGGAACAAGAGATGCAATTGGAGTGATGAGAACAATCTATGAAAGACATATTGAAGTTAATCGAGAAGTTTATATTTGTTTTATTGATCTGAAAAAAGCCTTTGATATGGTGAAATGGGATAAACTGATGAAAGTACTAAAGAAGATAGGTGTGGATTGGCGAGATCGTAGAATGATTGCGGAACTTTATATGAATCAAAAGGCAATAATTGAGTCAAAAGGAGGAAGCAAAAAGGAATGTATAATTGGAAGAGGAGTGCGACAGGGTTGCTGCTTATCCCCTGTGCTATTCAATATCTTTTCGGAAGAAATGATAAACTAAGCTTTTGATTGTGAAGAGGATACGGGAATCAGTATTGGAGGAAGAAGAATAAAAAGCGTTAGATTCGCGGATGATTTGGCTATTTTTAGCAGAGAGTGAGGAAGATTTACAACACTTGCTGAAAAGATTTAATGAAGCCTGTCTTAAATTTGGAATGGAAATCAACGCCAAGAAAACAAAAGTGCTGCGAGTTGCCAGAAATGCTGAAAATGTATGTATTAAATTAAATGGAGAAAAGGTGGAACAGGTCAAGCAATACAAATATTTGGGAAGCATAATACAGGAAGACGGCAGATGTAACTTAGATATTAGAGATCGAATTCGTAAGGGTAAATTTGCATTCTATAACAGAAAAAACTTGTTCACAAATCAGATGGATATTGAATTAAGAAAAAGACTTATAAAATGTTACATTTGGAGTATATCCTTGTATGGTTCAGAAACTTGGACTCTGAGAAAGAGAGATGCTGGGATGCTAGAAAGCATTTGAAATGTGGCTATGGAGGAGGATGGAGAAAATTAAATGGACAGACAAGGTGACTAATGACAAAGTTCTCGAAAAAATTGGAGAAGAGAGAAGTTTATTAAAAAACATTAGAAGAAGAAAAAAGAACTGGATTGGTCATGTGCTGAGAGGTGAAAATCTCATGAAGGAAGTATTGGAGGGGAAGATTGAGGGAAAGAGACCAAGAGGAAGAAAGAGAAAAATGATCCTGGATGACCTATTGGTTACAAGTGGATATCAAGGCCTGAAAGAGGAGGCAAGAAATAGAACAACTTGGAGGAAGAGACATTGCTGACCTTATTTGCTGCTTGCCATTGGACCTGTCTACGACAGAACACTGATGATGATGATGAAGTAAAGCTCCTCCTAATTTGTTAGGATGGATCGTAAAATGGCATAAGCAAATAGGAAATATCATTCTGGTTGAATATGAATAGGAGTTAGGCCTACTAAGAGATAACTACTTTCGCGAGTGGACACTAACTAAACGCTAGTGATGCAATATCACGCCATGAAATGTCGTAGTTTGTAGGCTTCGATATCATGAAGGGCGATATTAGGTCGGGGGACGATATTTGGAGATTGCACCTTATTATTTACATGATATTAACGAAGCGTCGGCTTCTTGAGCAAGTATTCATGATGATTGTCTTTTGTAATTTTAAATAAATATTTTTGCTTAGGCCCAGTTCGTTTATGCTTTTGCGCAGTGCGTATAGTATGACCCAAGTTGATGAAATAAAAATAGGTATTATTTATACTTTATTCTGATGCCATATTTCTTTGATTTCTTCGGATAATTGTAAATATATACTTTTGAATTTTTTTCCAGAATGCTTTTTATCTAGGTTAGGAGTGTAAAGAATATCTATATCTGTAAGATACTGTACATATGTTGTTTTGTTGGTAATGTCTGATTGTAATGTCATGTCTATTGTGTGTTCTGTTCTGTCCGTTATTATATCTCTATTCCAGTACAGTTTAACTTGGCCATTTTTCATAATTGTGTTAGGTTTGTGTATGTATCATGGTACAGTTTCTTTTCTATTAGGTTGTGTTTTATAGCGAGGGCTAGGTGTATTTGTTTGCAGACATTGTCATGTCTTTGAGTATGATCAGTGGCTGCAAGGAAATTGCATCCGCTTGTAATGTGATCTAGTGTCACTTTTTGAGAGTGGCATCGTCGGCATTTCTATCTGTCACTGAAGAATCCTTCAAAATATATTTCATGTAATTCCTAGTTTTTAGAATCTGATCTTGTATCTCTTACACAGTTTTCCAGATCTGTCTGTGTCTAATGCACTTCCGTAACGCACTTCCTCTGTGTTTGGAAAATAATGTTAACTTCCTGTGAAAATAGAAATAATTTCAGTAATGAAACATCCGCGACAGGAATCGAACTTGCAACCGTCTGATCATTTGGCCCCAGATAGGCACATAGCCCAGGGAGGGGGGGGGGCGAAATCTAAACAAAGAAAAATCTCTCTGCATTGAAATCAAAGGAACTAATCATATCAATGTAAACTTTTCACCTTTTACGATATCAACGGACAGATAGGGAGTGTTGATATTCTTACTACGACCGATCACCTTTTTTTTTTCTAGGAATGAGCCTCTTCCCCCCAGAAAGAAAATTCTGGCTATGGGCCTGGCCACGGGGACTACATTCGAATTATTGTTAAATATCTCTTATCACTCCCTCTGTATGTGTGTGGTTGTATGTGGTAAGAGAAAAGCCAGAGAAAAAAAATAACTCTTTAATTTTAGCCTACTAGATTAAAATTTAAATTTCAATGTTCATTTCCTTAGCCTACTACAAGTGCAGGCCAAACAAGCATTAGATGCAGAAGCTCGCCCTCAGCGACGAACTGAAGAGTTGTTAGAGACATTTTTCAACATGAATGAAGAAATTAGAAAGTAATATCTAAACACAGAATAAACTTCTACTTAAAATACTCTCCTGTCACATTATTCCTGTCATTGTTGATGGGGTGTATACCGCTAGTTGCAATAATAAAACCTTCTGTTTCGGTGAAGAGTTGATCCTTTTCAAAACATTTATTAGAAGCTTGTTTGTCAATATGTAGCTGTGAGAATTGATACGAATATTTTCCAAATAAGGTTTTGCTTTTTCAGGTCTCTGTTTTAAAGTCAATTGAAGTACAGGTTCATTGGGATTGAACTCTGGGTTGCTTAATTTTAGTGATGAATTATTGTTATCTATAGAGATTGATGTACGTTGCTGTCTGTTCTTGGGTAAAAATATTGTCTGAGGTTTTGGAGTTGTTTATAATATCTATTCAATCTCCTTCACTTCTAGATAAAATAAATCTTTCAGTAGCTCAATGTTCATGATGAATTCTGTATTTACTGCAAATTACTTTTACTATTATCCGCACGCCCAAAGATGAACCTCCCAGAATGCAACGCAGATGATAGATTTTCCTTTCCTGGCCTGTCGGTCACATTCAAATGTAAGAGAAAATGGCGGTCGTTGATTCACATTCAACATTTCGACGAGGAAAAGGTCTCAAAAATAAAGTAGGGAAATTATTCTTAACGTTGCTCGTCGATTTCAAGAAGATGTATGTGAGATTTTGATATTTCCTATTTTTGATAATTGAGATTGATATTTTCTGCTGAGCTAATGGCATTGATCCTGGAGAAATTAGTCAATGATAATGTGTTTGCGGGTCCAACTTTCGCCGCGACGATAATAATGCATTTAATGAATCCAATGCAGTTTCAGTCCATTTGATTATGCCAAAAGAATAAGTTACAAGTGGGATTGCATAAGTATTTACAGCTGTTACTGTATTTTTTTCCCCCACTTAATTCAGTTTTGAGTATTTTTTCCTAACCTATTTTTAAATTTGTTTTTGATACGTGTTTTTACCTCCATATGATTTATGATTGGGGTCTGTAAGAATCACTAAATATTTATAAACCTTATATCCTTCTTGTTGTCTTAATTTCCCGTTCTCTATGTAACATGTTTTTCACTTGCTAATTCTGAAGTGCTTTTTTAATATCATTGCTAAATGTTTTTGGTGATATTAAAAAGTTCAGCTAAGAGTTGTTGATTAGTACACTACAATCTCGTTTATCCGGCCCTCGTTGATCCTGATCTCCGGATAATCCGGATCAGATTTGTAGACATTTTTTTTTTATTTATTTAATGTTCACATAGATAATAATTTTAACTACGATAATCAAGAACATAACTTAAACTATAAGTACGCCAAACACTCGCTTTTTATTTTGATTAAATGTACAGTTCCTGCATAGATTGTACAATAAATTATGATAATAAAATGCTTTTTGTCGAGTTTAAGAAAGCTTTACTAGCGCCATAGTGTCATAATAAACTTATTTAAGGATCAATAAGTCGCTTATTTAAGGATTTGTTTTGCTTACTATCCCTATTACCCGGATTATTCGGATTGTCGATTTTCCGGATTGTCTTTGATCCCAGTTAGTCCGGATAAACGAAATTGTAGTGTACTTGCAAATAATTTTAGATTATCCAAATAGAATAAATGGTTATTTTCGTATTGTTTTCTTGCTGTGATGTAAATCTTTTGTAATCCACAAAATTTTTTTTTATTTTTATCGCATAATTTTCCCACCTCTACTTCAACGCGTTTCCAACATGACCTTGACTGGCGGTCAACTCACGACGACTCGACAATGTACCGTTACTATCGCATTTCTCTATCCCACGCTACTTTAGGGGAAGATTCCACCCGCACCCCGGTCAGTACAAGAGCAGACTCCTTCTGAATCAGTACAACAATTTCGAGTGTTTTGTGAAAACGTGAAGTTCGCGAATAAAGTTAAGTTTTCTATTAGCAAGCAGCTGATGCTGACGTCATGCAGTGAGCAGCTATAAAGATGGCGGGCTGCGCTGCGTGAGTTACGAAATTACGTCACAGTCGCACACACACTTCCGTACATGCCTATTGCTTAACTGTACTTTGAAGAAAAAATAAATGTTGAAATGTAATTTCTTATATTTTAAATGTTGCATATTAATAAAATTGTTGTTAATTACATTTCTTGCTTTAAAAATCAATATTTAACATGGTTTTCCTTACACTTTCACCATATTTTTTTTCCTCAAATTGAAAAACATCGCGTAATTTCCCCACCCCCTTTTTTTTGTCAAAATATTGATGAAAAAAAAAAGGAAAATTATGCGAGTAAATACGGTAATAATAGTGAATTGTGCATTAATGACAATTTCTTCGATGGTCAAGGAGACAGCCACCCAAAGCAAGCGACGCCTACAGAAGGAGAAGCAAAAAACGACAAGAGAAGAGAAACGGAAATAAACCTGAAATTTACCACATGTCTCTGTTATAATCTCAGAAAAATGTTAAAAATCGATTGAAAATTTCATACACAAAGACTAAACAGCAGAAAATAATTATTTAAAAAAATATTTTTTTAAAGATAACACGTTTTTAAAACGGTCTAAAAAGTATAAATATTTTTTTCTAGCCCCTTACAGATTCCTAACCACATACAAATAGTCCTGAAACTTTGTGATTGTAAATTTTTAATACCCCTACGAAAATACTTGTAAGATTTAAAACGAAAAACTTGCAGTAGATTATTGAGACGGTATTGAAGGAGTATATATTATCTTGCGCCCCACGTTTTTCGTTTTAAATCTTACAAGTATTTTCGTAGGGGTATTAAAAATTTACAATCACAAAGTTTCAGGACTATCTGTATGCGGCTAGGAAAAATTATTTTATACTTTTTTAGTCCGTTTTAAAAACGTGGTATCTTAAAAAAAATATATATATATTTTTTAAATAATTATTCTTTTGGCTTGAGATATATAATTCCTTGTGTAAAGAATGATGGAAAGGTGAGTGGGTTCTGTACAGCTTCATTTGAAAGTTTTGGTAGTTTAAACTCCGTCGCTCTCATGATCATCGAAGTTAATGTTAGAGACCATTACATATATATTTATTTCTTTGATTTTATTACTTCATTTGACAATTTTTGCTTTAGATATCGCTATTCTTTTAAAGGTAAGAGATACAACAAGAATGAATTAACTAAATAAAATATAGCTTTTTGTTTTTTGACTTTTTAAATATTAAAAACGAAATAAAACAGAAAAGACAGCTTAAAAAGATATCACATTTAAACGTATGTATGTATGTATTTATTTATTTATTTATTTATTTATTTATATACTTATTTATTGTTTCTATTTTTAATCTTTTATTATTATTTCATCCGTCAAAATTAGAGTACAAATTACATCAAATCTATTAAAACATTTGCAGCTTCTTTTTTTAGTCTGCTATGCAATTATCTATTTTAATGAAATTTCTTATTATAATAATATGAAAACATGGTTTACATTTAATATTCAATTCAAAATAAAGCCATATTAAACAACTATTTCTCTGAGGACCGTAGAGATCCTATTCAATATTCAATATTGGGATGTGCTATATTTTGAGAATCTATTAGGATAGGTATAGTTCATGTTTTCTCCGCTTGGTGATGTCATTGTTCTTCCGGAACCGGAAAATGACTAACCCGACAACTGTCATGGATGACTCTATTTGTAACGGCGAAATATAAGATCGGAAATCCTTTCCAGTTCCCTAATACCTTTATTTTTTGTGATATGTTTTCTTCTCAGTTGAATATATGAGGAGGGCATTTTAGATTCCGACACAATTTGGGCTCGGAAATGAATTAAAACCAATGAAATAATCGACCAAAGGAAGAGAGTGAATGACTCAGTCTCACGTGGGTTTGAGGTTAAATTGTGTTTAAATTGAACAACATAAAATTTAATACTTAATTTTGTTTACATTTTCAAACGTGTTCTCTTTTTCAACAGCATTTGAAACATTATACGGAAATATAGACAAGGGACAAATTAACCTCAAATAATGTGATTCACAATAGCTCCAACGTGGAAGTGATCTCATCGAACATTAGTCATTGTTTTGTTTGTAAAGATATTTGTTATTGCCACTAAAATCGCTGATCAAGAAAGAGAAGGTAGACTTTCGACTGTGAGTAACGTTTGCAGTGAAGAAGAAAACTTCGGAGTAATTCAATCCTCTCACTTAGAAGTTAATCCCAATTTTATCAGGTTTTGTTTATATTTGATTTTATAAACCAAAATATTTATACGTAGTCATTGTACTTTTGTGTTGTTTTTAGATTTATTTCTGAAAAAGATCGTGAATAGTTAAAACTCACTAAGTTATTATTTTGCCAAGATTTACTTAATAGTTTCAGAACTTTTTGAGTAGTTGGTTGGGGTGTGGATATGCAATCAAATTGGTTTATTATGTGAATAATTAATGTGCGATACGAAAAAAATCGCTCCCTATTTATGTAATACAGGGATTTTAATCACTTTGGAAGCGAATGCATGAGGATATGAAGATGATAAATTCATTTACTGTACATCTTGCAACAAAGACAGCAAATTTTAATGACAAGGAAACTTAGATTTATGAAATACACCCACAGAACCTACCCAAATTTTGCACTTTTTTTTTCCTGTTCATTATTACTAATAGGTTTTCTCTATTTCCTTGCTCAAAATGATAGGCACTAAGAATTTTCTAATTATATAAGGATAAACATAATTAGAATATGTTCAATAAAATCTATTATATTCGCTCATGATTAAAGTTTTGGTAGTTTTCTACCAATTCAGTGCTATTGGTATTGCTCTCTATGAATACAATAATAGAATACAGTTATATATTAACAATAAATTTAAGTGTCCCTCAAATTCTCGCAATTAAATGTTTGCATTTATTATATTTTTTTTAATTTTTTTTTTTTTTTTTTTGCAACCATCTTAATCAGAATAGGGTTTGCTGAAATCAAAGTTTTCAGTTTTCGTAATCAAAAATTGGGATTTTTAATGAAAAGTTATGAAAAGGATTTTTTTTCCACATCTATCCTGAATGAGCATAAACTGTAGTGGCATAAAATTTGATGTCAGTGCCATGTTCTTTTCCATTAATAATTTTAAAATTTTCTTCATCATATTAAATGTTTAGATTATTTGTCTAGTTAAAAAACAAATCATTGTACAGAATGTGTAAGTTTGAAAATCCCACAACAACTAAGCATTGTTATATTGTTATTAATAACTTTAATTTACATGAATAATTTATTAATAAACTTATAAAAAAAAAGAAGAAAAAGTGACTACTCTCTTTGAGCCATTCAATGTTGTGACTTGAGAGTAGATGTTTCATTCTCATTTCGAGGGCTCTTGACATAAAGGCCTAAGTGACAAAATCTCCATTCCGAGTTATTAAGGGTTTTATGTTTGTATTGCCTTGCCAGTTCTATGGAAGTAGATTTTTATGGAAGCAGAATTCTACCAGTTGCAATGAAATTTTCAGTTAGGTCTCTTTTTCATATGAAAGATATGGTTCTCGGATTTCACTTAAGACGTGTAACTCAATTTTTACAAAAATGTCACTTAGGCCTTTATGTCATAGAGCCCTCGATTTAGTGTTTTACGATTCATTCATCAATGTGGCTTTGCCACTCTTGTAATGATCAGGTTTTTATTTTCTTCTATACACTATAGATGATTTACTATCATCTTACTTTGGACACTACCTGTTCTTTTCTTGATTACTGTCCTTTCTTATCTAGGCAATTCGTTTTCTTTTCTTTTCTTTTTCTTATTCTAATTTTTACCTTTCTTGGCGTAGCCACAGATGCTTTTGTGCCATTAACATCTACTAACCAACCAACCAATTGAGTGTTCTTTAACAAAAGGTATCTATAATTCAGTGGATCAGAAGGAAGTGTCTTTTACTTATAAGAGAATCATGTGACCATTTGAGAGATGCTTTCTTCTGATCTTATTTTCAGACATGAAAATTGTAGCTGATATCAGCACAAAACGATTACCTTTAGAAGATTGTTTTCAATTTGTATCTATTTTTACCAGTTCACAGGCTTTTCATCAGTGACAAACATCTTCAGCAATGTCTCTCTTAAATACCAAACTGGCTGATTTTGGACCTGACTCAGGAGGTCGATTAAAGGTGAGACAGAGTCTTGTTCCTGCACATGCAGAAAGTTCGTTTCCCCAGAAGAACCGAGTTGAGGTAATAAGACTTTACAACTTTATTTTTCTAGCACATTGTATTTGATGGCCCATTACACCCATATGTGATAATAATGAAATGGCAAATGCTGCAATGCAAAAGATAGTTAACGCAAAATTCCAATTTTTCAAAGAACTTATTTTCAAATTCATCATTTAAAAAAAAAATCTCTAATTCCATTATGGAGCTTTTGATTCTAATTTGTTCTAAATACAAGTACACTGAAATTAAATTATGTAGAATGAAAAGGTTTGCTTGTTTTCATTTTATAATAATATATTAGAAAAGGCATTTACTAAATGAACTCAACATCATTTCCCGCAGTAGTTATTGTATGTAATAATTAGGAATAGCAGGCAAATTAATAATGAAGAAGTTTACTGCATTGCTATCAACTATTTTTTTTTTTTTACCAGTTTGATCCTAGTAAGAATTTTTTTAATTAAAACACATTATAAATTAGACCTAGTGTTTATAAGTGCAATGTGACGCCTCAAAACAGCTGTTTCTCGATGTATTGCTGATCATCAGTTGAGAGTAATCACTATAAACACTTAGGTCCTTATTATGGAATTTAATATTAGTAAATGTAGGGAAAAGAATGGGATCTCCAAATCTAAAGTAAAAAACAAGAAACAACAAGTCTCCGCTGGCCACAACGAATTTTCAATGAGCATTAGTGAAGGGAAAAGGCACCTAAAAATGCTTAAAACACATTAAAAGTTAGACCCAGTATTTATAAATGCAGCTGTTTTGAGATGTCATGTTGACTTATATAAGGTGACCAGACGTCCCGATTTTTAACAATTTGTCCCGTGTCCTTCAGCGTTTTAAAAAAGTCCCGATTTTTTTTTGGGTTGTTGAACTGGAGATTCCAGTTTTAATTTTTTTTTTTTTTTTTTTGGTTTTTTAACTTTTGGTTTTGTTTTTTTTTTTCCCCCCCCCCCCCCTTAACTTATAAAGACTAGGTCTAACTTTTAATGTGTTTTAAGCATTTTTAGGCTGTTTTTTTTCCTTCACTAATGCTCATTAATGAATTTTTCATTGCGAGCAGCGGAGACTGGCACATGAATTTCCTTTTTTTACTTTTATTGTGTTTTTCTTGTTTTTTACTTTAGATTTGAAGGTCCCATTCTTTTCCCCATCTTTAATTTTTTTAATTGTTTTGGCAAAATTAAAGCTTGCTAAAACTCAGTAAATCATTTTTTCCATCTCTCCCCCTCCCCCATCTTACTTCTACTCAAATTTACCAAATATTAAATTTTGTGCAACAGTGCAAGAAACATTTGTTGATATTTTTCCTCTCCACAACATTGAGTTTCATCTCAGTCCCACGAACGGTTTTCATTTAGTTGCAACAAGATTATTGGTAACAAAAATCTATCGTGACTATTTTACATACATTCCCTAATTAGTTTCCTGATAATTTAAGTGTTAGTCCTTTCTCCTGCAAAATTGTAATTTTGTAATCTTTTTGTTTTGCATTGCAACAATTGGACATTGGTTGATTGTAAAATTTGATTAACACCTTCACAGCACAAGTTTTCTGCATGAAAATGTTTAGGTTCACATTAACACAAACTGCAATTTCTTATTTTCTTTCTCATTAACCTGCAGTGGATTTGAATATTAGTATTGCAATATTTGAAAGAAATTGTCCGAATAATATTTACAAATTTTCTTTAAAAAAAATCGACTTGAATAATTTATCATTACGATATAATACATCAGTAAGTTTTCAAGGATGACTAGAAATGAAGATGGATCATACAACAAAGATATCCAGAGATTAATATATATCATCCTCAAGATGGATTGAGCTTTTCTGATTGTGATTATCTCCTGTAACAACATTATCATCTGCCATGCAGCAGCGTAAAAATTTGTGATCAAATTTTTTATATTTTTAAATAAATAATAATGATTTGTAAAATAAGACACTGATATCTTTGAAAATTACACATAATAATTAAAATACACATTTGCCTTTCATTTCAACATGCTCTCCTTACGTTTTCTGACATTTAAATAAGAAAAAAAAAAGTTTGATCATCGATGTTTGATATGGTCTTTTATCTTTTTCACCATTCAACCATATTAGCAGCCTTTTTAAGAATATTTTATATATCTTGGTGGAAATAATAAGTTCTTGATTTATTAAGGTTCGAATTAACAGAAAAGTACAAAGTAAGCAGAGAGTCAAAGTCATCCTTGAAATTTGAATATCTCCTTACTAGTTGCTAGTTCATCCTTGGATTTGTCACCTTGCCTCTCAAGATCAGAATGCTGTAAAGGTTTTTGGTGGATGCCATTTTGCTTTGATCAATTCGAAAGCCGTGGTAGTTTCATTTACATAAATCTGCCTGTGTCTGTACATCGCAGATCTCAGAAACTGTTTGTTATAAAGAAGTGGAGGAAAATGTTCTTAGGATACTGATAAACTTAGGATTTCTATAGTTTGGTATATAGAAATCCTAAGTTTATCAGTTTAATATATATCTCTTTTTTAAATAAAAATTTGAAAAGTAGTAGTGGAAAAACTATGTCAGGCCTACTAACTTTCCAATATCAGTGATAAGATCGAAAAATAATGGTTGAAAGGATAGTGGATAATATAAATTACTACATATTTTCAGATTTTATCAAATTAGTGTTTTACTATTGTAACTAAAAAAATCGTACCACTACAGATCTTGCAGTCCCTTGACTGCATGGGAGGTTTAGGCTCCCAGTGATTCTCGACCAATGGGACTAGTTGAGATCAGACATTCAGTCTGATGATCTGCTGCTTTTAACACCCCAAATAAGAAATCTGAAATCCATTTGGCAGAGGGTTGGATGAATCCTAAAGCCCATGTGGAGGAAAAAGAATGAAGCAAAAATTTTAGACCACCTTCGGGAATTGACCTCGGGTTCCTCAAGTCCTCAGTCCAGTACCTAAACTGGACCCACATCATTGTAATTGTGGGTTTTGATTCTAAAATCCTCAACTGAAACCATCAATTTTTGGCAAAAATCAACCGAAAGCTTCGTCAATAGCACAGATTGAATTGCACCAATTATCTTAGAAAGCTGAATTTTAATAAATCGAGTAGATAAATGAATAGCAATTGATTTCATTAGTTTTCGGTCCATCGTATCCTTTTTATAGAACAAGAACAACAACCCCAGACCCATTTCTTGTAAGAAGATGGCAATACTAGGAATATGAAAAGAAAACAAACAAACAAACAGCACTTATTTAGTATAAAGCTAAACACTAGTTTTCTCTAACCTTGCACATCACCCACTTGTTTAATTAACAGTCATTCAGTTTTTATTTACTCCAACAGTAATACCCAGATATTGTGAGATATTCTTCTATTCCACCAACATAAATGCATAAAATGATTTGAGCAAGATTCTTAAAAACCATTTCAAAAAGTCTAATCTATCTGAAGATAAATCCAGTCATTACTACGTTTCAGCCATTCCTCTCAACGTTATTCATTCTGAAACAGTAAATCAGCCACTCATCTCATAAGGAAACAATTCAAAAAGTTCTTTTCACCAGAAGAGCAGAAGAAATTGTCATTGTCACAGATGCAGAGACCATGGGGCAAAATGATATGGGATTCTAAAATTAACCACTAAACTTGTTACATTCTTAGAGTTCATAATGTTTGCTTTTAAAAAAAAATAAAAATTGTTGTGTTCGTTGGAACCTACCCTGTCCGGCCACTTTATTAGTTACACCCCTGCTGTGCGCACAAATGCTGTGTCTCACAATAACTCTTCAAGCTGGTGGGGGCAGTGTCATGGTGTGGGGAATGTTTTCCTGGTATATGTTGGGTCCATTGATACCTCTGGAGGCACGTCAGGATGCTAGAGCGTACCCAAACATCGTAATTGACCAAGTGCAATCGTACAGGTTAGCAGTTTATCCTCATGCAGATGGTTACTTCCAGAAGAATAATGCGCCAGTGCTCAAAGCCCGCATCACTGTTTGATGGTTTGAGGAACATGACGATGACTTTTCCTTGCTGCAGTGGCCCACTCAGTCCCCGAATCTCAGCCCGATTGAAAATTTGTGGGATGGGCTGTTGGCTCCAGGCCTACACCACCATCAAATCTTCAGGAACTGCGTGACACACTCATGTCTGCATGGTACATAATACCGCAACAATGTTTTCAGCATCTTGTGGAATCCATGCCTGGACGAATTCAGGCTGTTTTGAGGGCTAAAAGAGGCCCAACACACTACTAGATAGCTGTACCTAATAAAGTGGCCGGACAGTGTATATCTACACCAATAAGGAATTTAAAAATAAAATTGAAATTGCACTTTATTTTAATGTGAAACTAAGCCCAAAACAGAACTTTATTCTCAAATTGGAATCCTAAAAGTAAGTCGCAAAATATTGTGTGAATATGTTACAAAAAACAATCCCAGCTTCACAGCAGAAATATTGATTATGAATACACCAATTTTGGTATCAACCTAAGTAGTTTAGTGAAAAGAGATAAGGTTAAAGTATCAATAGACTCTTTGCTTGGCTTATTGCGTCTGATTGTCTGAAACATCTTGAATTCTGGTTGGGCTCTATTTTTATTTTATACTTGAATTTTCTACATAAATTATCTAGCAGAACTTAAGTAATTTTGACCAGTCAGCTACTTTTTGCATTTTAACTTTAACTTTTAGTATCTTTTATAGGATTGGACAAATTTTATAAAACTTTGTAGCTTACATTAAAGCATGCAAGTAATGTTTTTATAAATCTATGTAATGACAATAAGCATTATACCATAATAGCTTAGTCTCATTCCTTCCAAAGATAATTTCATATGGGCAGCTGTGGAATTATTTAGAGTAAAAAAATATATGAAAATCATACCTTACCTGTTCTATGGATTGTTACGTGCTTTAGGATTCCTCTATGACAGTAACTACAAACACTTATTCAAACACCCACATAAAGAGCTTTCGGTTGTAAGTATTTTACCAAGCCAACCTACAGTATGAGATCCTTAAGAGCAGTTACATCTTTTCCTGCCTAAAATGCTTGTTTATGTGAAATCACTGTGTAAGTCTTGTTATCTAATTTCCTTATTATATTAATGATGAATAGATGTTAACACCTTAAAAGGGTCTGAATTCTCAAGGTAGGCAGTTGAGAAAACTATTTACGTAAACCCTTAATGTAAATTATGTTTGCTTTTCATTATTTTTTTGTGTTATTGCTTTCTTTATTTCAAAGCGGCTGTTACTTTTGCTTGGTTGGATTTTAAAATATGATTTATAATTTTGCAAGTCTGTGTCTTAGTATTTGTAAATTTTATATATCTTAAATGTATCAAAATAAATTGTATCTTAAATACATTTAAATTAATTGTAGATGTGTATTGTTTTTCCTTTTATATTTTGTGCTTTAGTAACTTAGATGAACATAAAAGCTTATTACATTTTCTTTATATCTTTATATTCTTATCAGTTTTGCAGTAATTTAAGTTTCTTAATAAGAATCCACTACTTTACTTCATTATTAACAGTATTTCACTTTATTTATTTATTTATTTATTATCTGAATTTGGTTTTAGGGTGTTGTCATTGTGAAGCCCATTATTTACGGAAACATAGCTCGGTATTTTGGAAAGAAAAGGGAAGAAGATGGACATACACATCAATGGACTGTCTATGTGAAACCTTACAAAAATGAAGTAAGTTGCATTCTTTAGTTATTTTAATGTTAGCTGAATCAGGTAATGTACTGGAATCTATGTATTTGAAGCGAGAATGTCTTTTTGTAATTCACATTAAAAGAAATTCAGAAAAATAACTTGTTAAGCTAAAACGTAAATTATCTTGTTTCGCTGTGTTTATGATAAATTTACAACATCGTAAATTGTAAATTTGTAAAGTCTTATCATTATTCTTATTTATTAATTCTGAAACTAGAGAAAGCATCATTACAATGAAAACACTTTTCAGTATTTCATCAGTATAGAAACAAAATAATTAAAGAAAAAAAAATATCTGAGTTTATAAATCAATGACTGGTGTTCATTGATGTGAAAAACAGACACACACACACACACTTCAGGAATTCAAAAACAAACTGTATTCATAGTATTACAACTTACATATTTCTTCTTATCATCATATATATAAAAATTGA
>JAFIDM010000004.1:19076990-19142968 GCA_023159025.1 Thereuonema tuberculata | reverse complement strand
AAATTCATCTTTAACCATATTCACACACGTTAAATTTTTATCCTCAAGACATATTCATGATGAGAACATAAGCATAGGATAACACTACATAACAAATTTTATATGCATCCTTTGTTTTTCTTGTTATATAATTCATAATTTTTTTGATCAAGTCTGAATTAAACAATCAGAATTATTGATATTGTGATCTTCCCATAAAAACTTAACACATATTAATAATGTATTTTGGGAATATAATTTCAGTTATGTCTTTTCAATTTCATTTCTTTTTTAAGAAAATATTGACATTTATAAGTAATGCAACAATTAAATAAAATCTGACTTCATATCTTATTGTCCTAAAATTATGTAGAAAACCACATCTATGTAAAAAACCACAATGGTTTTTCAAACTATTTTCTAACAATAACATTGAGTTATTGATGATATTAATAACAGTATTAAGGCATGTATATTGGAACAAAGTAACTCAACGTTATTGCTAGAAAATGGTTTGAAAAAGCAGAATGATGTAGTTCTGCGAAATATTTCAGATATTAAAAGAAATATGTTAAAGTGATGTGTTTTTTTTAAATCTGACTTTAAAAAAATAAAAAAATAAAATTTTGTCAGCAGCTTTTCATTCAGAGTTTCAGAGGTTAATTATTGGTTTGGTGAAGATTTTACAGGTAGCTACTTTTTTACTTGAAAATACAAAGGTTAAATTAGAGCAAATTTCTTGTCTACTGAAATTAGGGCAGTTTTAACACATTTGTGTAATTGTGTTTCGTGCTTACTGAATTGTTATTGCCTTCTTCAGTTCTTTTCAAATCAGTTTGTTGTTTGGATACATTGTTTAGTTGCTGATTTCAACAGTATTTATTCAACCCAGAGCATTTGAAGCATTTATTGAAAACTGTTGTGTAAGGAATTTTGTAATTTTGCAGGGAATTATATAAATTAAAGTGTATATATTCAGCATTTACTTTGCTGCAAGAGTTGAAGAAAAAGAAGTTTTAATAACTGCAAATTCATGAATTTTATGTATTCATTTCTTCAATAGTTAGAGAGCTTAAAAAATTAGTTTTAATTAGCTAAAGCAAATTGACAGTTTCCATTCCTGATCAAATGTAAATTAACACTGAAATAATAATTACACTGAAATTTAGAACTTCTTCAATCGTAATAGTTCTAGAAGTAAATGTTTTTTAAGAATAATTTGCGTACAATGTAGCAAAATTTATCAATTGCTTCGCAGCAATTCAAAATCAATTTGAATCTGACACTTACATTTTGGTGATCATTATTAATTGGAAAATCAGTTTTCAAAAGAAAGAAAAGGAAAAAAAAATTATTTAGCAAAAAAAATAAATTATTTTTTCACTGAAAAAACTCAGACCTATATTGTTGAAATGGCAGTGATATGTCATTTGCTTGATGTGTAAAAGGGCCAAATCCTCCATCTAAGCCACATAAGTGGCGCTTAGATGGAGGATTCAAAAATCCAAAAGAAAAATAAATGTTTATAAAGAAAAAAAATCAATTTAAGAAATAATCATTTCTTAAGCAAAGTTTTATAATTACCATTATAATTTCAGTATTAATTTACATTTAATCATGAATGGAAACTGTCAACATTTTAAGCTAATTAAAACTAATTTTTAAGCTCTAACTATTGAAGCAATGAATACATAAAATTCACAAATTTGCAGTTTTATGAGATACTTCTAAAACTTTTTTTCTTCAACTCTTGCAGCAATGCAAATGCTGAATGTACACTTTAATTTACGTAATTCCCTGCAAAATTATGAAATTCTTACTTCTTTCCACAACTGTTTTCGATAAATGCTTCAAGTCATGTGGGTTGAATAAATACTGTGAAATCAGCTACTCAACCCTTCACCATTTATCCAAACACACTAAATTGATTTCAATAGAACTGACGAAGGCAATGGCAATTCAGTAAGCACAAACACAATTAACAGAAATATATTAAAACTGCCCTAATTTCAGTAAATAAGAAACTTGCTCAAATTTAACCTATTATCCTCCAAAAGAGAGATGGCCGGCGGAAGTTTGAACTGCACAGCCCTTCCGGTAGCTGATCAATTATGTTTTCCTGTCACAATGGACGATGACGTCTGTTTTCACTGAGAAAGACATGTTGATAACGCCAAATTAAAACTTCTCTCGACTATTTAGCGTTATTTCAATACCAGTTGCTAACAGTAAGTATTTATATAAATAAATAAATATATATTATTTATAAATACAATGCTCTTTTGCAAAGTAACAAGCGATTTACCGTAATGGCGGCGTCCTGTCATAAAATCAGACGGAAGTGCCTGACCAGACTAATCGATCATACATGCGCAGATCTCACAAAAACAGGGCGGCCATCTCTCATTGGGAGGACAGTATGTTCAGGGTCTCTTTTTTATATATATCTGTCCTTTGTTATTATTTGTATCTAAGTAAGAAAGTCGTTAACTTGGGGCCTTTTGAATCAGGTCATTTTAATTTATAAATATTACTTTTTAAATGTATTCTGCACTAGTGGTCATAATTGTTACTGATTTTACAATATTGCTGTTATAGTGATACATTATTATAATATTGTGTTATTACTTTAAGCATTTTGGAAGTAATAATTTATATTTACATTTTCAGCTGTTCATAAGCCTCCGTATGAAGTAACGGAGACTGGCTGGGGTGAATTTGAAATTGTCATAAAAATCTTCTTCCAAGACCCTAATGAAAGACCTGTAAGTATCGTATCCGAAAGTACCTGTAAATCTAATGTTAAGATATATTATTACACTCAAAATATAGTCTTAAGTTGGTCTGAAAATGTTTTCTGGTTTTGAAGTTAGGGGATTTGTGCATGTCATAGCAAGCTCTGATATGACCGCTTTTGCTAATCAGAAGGGGCTCATTCTTTGCAATTTGAATGAATTATTTGTAGAATTCAAAGAAAAATATCGTGATTGCATAATAGGAAGGTCAAAATTCATAGAGCTCAGACCAAATTGATGTGTGATTGCTGGATCCTTTGGGATATACGCTGTTTGCTTATGTATTTACCATCAAAACGTTAAGTAGATGGTTGATTGAGCAAAGCTGAAAACAGACTACAAGGACCTTCTTGGTATGCTGGTTTGTAATTTGCAAAGTTGTAACTGTATGATGGGAAAATGTGATCAATTCCAGGACAGGAAGATCTCCTAGAAATGCTTTAACTGCTTGAAGAAAGTGATGCCATGCCAGATAATGTAATTTTCAAGCAGTGGGGCTGTGATTGACATAGCTGAAATGATCACTGTTATTCAGCCTAAAGACGAATTCTTTCAGTCTCTTCTTGAAAAGCTTGAGACTCTGAAAAAACATCAGTACATTTCTAAAGTACAAATTCAATTTCTAAGAGAAAAGAAAGATGAGCCGGCAGAGACAGAATCCATTATTCTAGTTGATTTTGCAGAAAATTACACTTTTGTAATCCAGGATGAAATACAGGGTCATCACTGGGTGAACAATCAAGCAACTGTCCACCCTTTTGTTTACTATTATACATGTGACGGTGAACTTTGCAGTCGCAGTGTTTGTATTATTAGCGATCACCTAGAACATGATGCGGTAGCAGTGCACACATTCCAATCTCAGTTGCTGCTTCATATGAAAAAAAAACTTCCTGGCTTGGAAAAAGTAATATACTTCTCAGATTGAGCAGCAAGCCAATATAAAAACAAAAGAATTTCATTAATCTCTGCTTTCACAAAAGAGATTTTGAGCTTAATATAGAATGGAACTTCTTTGCATTGCCACATGGGAAAAACGCTTGCGATGGGGTTGATCGAACTAACAAGAGGAAGGTGACAAAGACAAGTCTGCAAAGAATGTCACTAATCAAAAATTCTTACTCCTGAAAATATGTATCTGTGATGCTCAAAAAAAATACAGGGAATCGCGTATATTTACGTGAAAAAGAGGAAGTAATCACCCTACAAGAGAAACTGAAGGAAAGATTTGACAAATGCCAGCAACTACCTGGAACTCGGTCATTCCACCGATTTATTCCACTTTCAGAAAGCATGATGAGATGCTTCACCACATCCAAGTCAGAAAATTACAAGGATATCTTTACCACCAAAGCTGTGACGCTGACTATCAGGAATAGTGACATTGTTGCCTGTGTTTACGATGAACAGTGGTGACTAGGAATCATTGAGTACATAAACTTAGAAAACAAGTATGTCTACGTCAGGTTCTACCATCCACATAGACTAAGAACAAGCTTCAATATATCTGAGGTCTGAGTGGGGCTTCTTGTGTAATCCGAGCTCTCCACAATAACCGGTAGCTTTCATAACATATCATCAGCATTATATGAAGCTGTTACAATGTTTCTAATCAAGAAATGAGATAGAGGTAAGCTAATCACAGTTCATTTCTTGTAAAATAGCCAGCAGTTTAAGTCTACCCATTACTTCAAATTGTAAGCTAATTTTCTTCTTAAATAAATAAAACTACAAATTCTTTTCTTCTTCCAGATCAACTTACTATAGTTCAAAAACATCAACTGTTTTTTTGTTTCAAAAACCACATGTTTTTGATTTGATTTAAGGAAAAGAAACTCATTTAGTTTTGCTCCATTTACGTACCTGATGAAAAAAACAGTTGATGTTTTTGAAGTATAGTATGTTGATCTGGAAGAAGAAAAGAATTTGTAGTTTTTATTTATTTAATATTTACATAGTTGTTGTAAGTATAATTTTCTTTTGTTTACAACCACAGCTTTTATTTTGTTTAGTATACGTCTCAAAACCAGAATCACATGATATTTGTTTTTCTGTGCAATAATATATTTTAATATTATATTTTGACAGTTTATATTATTCTGTATTTATAGTATTTCTTGTTTACAGTATTTATGCAAGAATCACAAAATAATAAAAGTGAAGTGTAGCTTCACAAATAGGATATTCGTGCATTTTTGATAGGTTTTCACAATGCCGTATTTCCTACACCAGTTGAACCTCAAAGTCAGAATTTTAACTCAACGTTAGCTCTTATAGTACCTTAATATGTGGAAATTTCAGAATTTTAAACAACTGCCCATCAGAGATATTCATACCTTAAGTTGGGTAAATTTACAAAAAATCGTATTAACGATCCTCCTGAAAAAAAAAAGCACTTGAGTCTCAAATCTCCAAATTGTTTTACAAATAGTACCCTTAAAAATTTTAACCCTTAAACAAGCTGCCTTGCCTTCAAAAATTATTATTGAAAATTATTGACATTAATGCTTACAAAGGGGAAAAATGGCATGTGCGGGAGTCCAAGTAGTCCAAGTTTTAGAGTTCCAATGAGTCCAAGTTTTATAATAAATGTAATATTTGAACATCATATATTTATTATTAAGAATTTATTTTTACATCTTTGCTTTTACAAAATGTAACTTATTTTTTCAATAGTAAAAAAGGCTTCATAGAAACAGTATTGCAAAGTGCTGAAATTATTGAAGATAATGATGGATTCTTAATTCTACTTCCTCTTTTTAATAAAAACAGCTAATTTTAAAGCTGCTTCAAATGAAAAATTTGAAAGAAAAAAAAACGTGGACTCCCTTGTAAGTAATTTACATACAAATCAACCTTCAGATTTCAAAAAAAATTTCTAAAACATAAGGTCAGTTATGTACTGAATATAAATTGCATAAGATTATACATTCGTAAGATAAACATCACTGTTAAAGAATCTTCAAAAAAATTTATGATTGTCAAAGTATGTTGTCACTTTAGTTTCTATACATCGTAGCATTTATTTTCAAACATTTAAAATAATTGGAACAGTTGTTGTTTTATCTGTTTTTTGTTTTTTTATTTTTCTTTTGGTTGATGAATTTTATAATTTTGTAATGAGAAATTTCAATAATTGGAGAGCTAGTGTTTTTATGTTAATTTAATATTAAGATTAATATGGCTACAAGCCAAAGATAATGTGAGATTACAGTGCAAAGCTTCCGCACTTGACTGAAAAATGAACTTTAAATTACAATTAAAAATGCACACTACATCCAGAGTGCTGATTGGACATCCAAAGGAGAACTCTGAACGCAACTAGCAGGGTGCATTTTTAATTGTATTTAAAGTTCATTTTTTAGTCAAGTGCAGAGGCTTTACACTATAATCTCAGAATATCGCCCACACGTTAATCTATGTATTATAAGCCAAAGAAAATCTTTATAATGTAAAATCCAATTAATGATTTTTAAATATTCATAATTTTGAGTTATTATTACATCCAATTTTTGTTTGTTTGTTTTTGTTTTGCTCTCTGGCGGTTAAGTTCTAGTAAAAAAAAAAAAAAAAGGACAATGCATATGGAAAAATGTGGAATTGGTTCCATTATTTCCAAAAGTAATTTACAATTTCTAAAAATAAAATACACTTTCATTTTTAAATGCATGCATATGTGTGTGTTTCATCTCATAAATATCCCTAGAAATAAAATCATAAATTTAATAATACAGTTGAGACTTAAAAAAAAAAAAAGTCATTAATTCAGAAACAAAAACAAAACAAAAAGAAGATGTTTTTGATAACATAAAAATTGAAAATAGTAACTCATTTCATTCAGTGTTGTTGCAATCATTTGTATAGGGCCAGTGCAAATTCAATTTCAGTGCGCAAACATTTTTGTGTATGTAATGGTGAGCTCATCTTGATGGAATCTTTAACATTTACTTGTGTTGTTGAAATTTTATTAGTTCTGAGAAGAAATTTTGGTAACCAATCACTGCATTTTCTTTCATTTGTGTGATTCTTCATAATGAGTCTTACAAACCTTTGGATAATGCTGGAACTGCACAGCTCATTCAAAATCGTAATCCCATGAGATAATGATTTCCCAGTTTATTGACTAAAGTTGGGCAAACCAGAGAATGACTTTGACCTTGAACGAGACCAATGATCTCTTAATCATTCCAGGACTAAGAGAGAGAAGATTAAAAATGGCGACTCTCCGACACAGAAAACCGTTGGAAGCAAAACAACGGAAGTTATTGCTAACGTTACTTCTTATTTCGCAAAGGCCTTATGACATGCTTTCTTATGGCACATCAGAGAAATTGTTTTCGATCCCAGTGCCGTGAATAAAAGACGAGACGTGAGTAAAAGAAATCCATCTTCGTCTTCGTGTTGTCGATCTCAGGGATGCAATGTCGTTAAAAAACCAATTGGGAAAGGTAGGAGACTGATTTTGAACGAATGAATAAAAATAAATTTTTGAAATTATATTTGATGAGAAATCAGAATAGTTCAAGAAAATAAATATCGTCTTTTTTTCGTAAACTTCAAACTCCCTAAAGGTTCACTTTCCCGCCATAAACACAGACATATACAATCGATTCAAATTCTACTATTGCGACATCTGGTGGCCACGGTCGTTCTTTGGTTTGCCCGAATATAGTTGAAAGTATTACATTTATATGGGATTCCTCCTATCAAATCACATTATAGCAAAAAAAAAAAAAAAAAATCTATTTATATCTGTGTTTATTTTTCTGGACCATATTATATCAAAATCATTTAAAAACAGAGAATTGAGTGTATTACTTTTTCTTTTTACTATATACTTTATTTGTGGTATTTTAATAACTTTAATCTTTGTTTATTTTCAGGTAACTCTCTATCACATCTTAAAGTTATTTCAGAGTGAAACAAACATAATGTTAGGCAAAAAAAATCTTGTTTCGGAATTCTATGATGAGCTTGTAAGTATTTTGGTTTTCTTTCGCTTATTAGAAATCTCTTAATCAGTCTTATTCTCTCTCCCAAAGTCACAGTACATAAGTCTATTTTTCTTTGTTCTCCAACGTAATATAGCTTAAACATTATTACTAAAAGTACTAAAATTATTTAATTATTAGCTCTATTTCACTATTATTTTTTTGTATTATTATTATTACTATTACAGAATACTCTCATGTTAATTGTACTTCTGGATTTTTCAAATTAACTTTTGTATAAAATTAACAAGTGGATTAAAAAATTGTTTGCAATAAGACCCCTCTCATGCGGTGGGTTAAGTTCTGGATCTCCACTGAAAAGCAAAAACTGAAAAAAAAATTGGAACACACCCTTTTTTTATTTTCAAAAAGCTAGAAAAATCTTTACTAATATATTAAGTGATACTAATATATTAAGTGAGTAATAGAGCTAGGCCTAAAAGAAGTGAATATAAAAGTAAAATAAATATACACCAGCGCATTACTCATTTTAAACTATTTTCCTCAGTTTATAGTTCATCCTAATATTGTAATAGGGCTCTTTGATTCAGCTGTTGAGCTCGTCATGCCAAAAAAACATTAAAAAAAAGGAACAAGTGCTAAATGTAATGAATATGGATGTTATATGAAATTGTTCCATACTTTTTTTGCAGCTCTTTCCTCCTACAATATCTATTATAAAAAATTTTCAATAATGAAATCAAAATTAATGTGCTTACATTGTTAAAACTTCAAAGAAAAACTATAGAAAACACACAATAACTAAACAACAAAAATTTTTTCACTGAGCTAATTTTAGATTATTTGCTGGGGACCGGAGATGGTGCCGTTTTGGGTTTCAACACCCTCTTCAGCCCAGTCCCACCCCAGCATAACTCAGCTCAGTGAAAGGGACAATGCATCAAACGGACAAACATTTAAACAATGACCCCTCAGTTCACTAATATCAAAAAATCAAATAAATAATAAAAGAGGTCAAAAACAAATTCACGCTAGCAACTCGCATACCTTATTAAGAATTTGTTGTATTAAAATATTAATAATGAAATCAAAATTAACGTGCTTACAATGTTAAAATTTCAAAGAAAAACTATACAAAACACACGATAACTAAACAACAAAAATTTTGTTATTTAGCTATTGTGTGTTTTCTATAGTTTTTCTTTGAAAAAAATCTTCAACATCACTCAAAATAAATGTAATAATTTACATTTATTTTCAAAAGCAAATTTTCGAGGAGAATACTCGTCTCCTCTTTCTCAAGCCTATTTCCATAACAATAAGTTTGCGAAATTTAGAACAACAACATGTCTACTTACTGTAAGTTACATTGTATTCACTTTTTGTTAATAGCAAATAATAACACTTTTAAAAACTTCTATTATTGACAATTTTTGAAAAAAGAAAACAAATAAGATGTATTTGCAGACATTACAAATACGAATAACTTACATATGTAGACATGTTGTTGTTCTAAATTTCGCAAACTTATTGTTATAGAAATAGGCTTGAGAAAGAGGAGACGAGTATTCTCCTCGAAAATTTGCTTTTGAAAATAAATGTAAATTATGACATTTATTTTGAGTGATGTTGAAGATTTTTTATAATATGGATGTTATTGACAACTGCTGTATTACCAGAAAGCCAAAAAAAAAGTGGAGCTGTTCTGTATCTAATTTTCATATTTAATTCAAATATATACAGTAGAACCTCATTATAACGGACTAATAGGGGCTGAAGGTTGTCCGTTTTAATGAAAGTTCGGTTTATAGCAAATAATTCTTATGGCGGTGTAATGCAGAAGGGTGTACATCAATGAAAGTACAATAGTTAGCTATAAAAAGTGTTTATTATACAAAAAAAATAAAAAAACAGCCTTCAACATAGTAGGTTGATTTGAAAAAGATGTGTATGTATACACTGCATTAATCTTCAGGACCTTCTTTTGTTCATGTTGAATGCTTACATTCATCGGTTTGAAAAAATAATTTATTTCTGCTGGGTTTGTTTGCTGCTTATTTCTTCAGTTAATAACTGACGGAGGTGCCGTAAGTGTTCATAATATGCAAACACATTTTCAAACACATAAGGTTGGAAATGTAAAACTTGTCAGATAAAAATAATCATCCTTTCTTCTTCTTTCATCGACTTTGGCCAACTATGGACCACAATGTAGCCCTACCTGACAACGTCAGGGTGAGGTTAGAAAATTCCAGATAAGCATCCTTTATTATTATTATTACAATTTTTTTTAAAACTGTCCGTTACAAACGACATGTGTTATAGTAGGGTCCGTTATAATGAGGTTCTACTGTATATATATTTGAAATAGCAAACAGTGTTTCAAACACAAATTGTCTTTTAAATTTAATTTTAAGAAATAATTTGCTTAAAAGCCAAATGCTTGTGTTATATTCATTTGCTTTAGTAATACTGATATAGTATTTAAAGAAAACAAACATATTTTCACTCTTCTTTTTGCAGATATTTCAAGATCCTACTGCATTACTGCAGCAATTCCTGACGAGTAGCAGGCAAATTACATTAGGACCATATAAACACGAAACGGACTGTAAGTTAACCTCTGAAGTCTTTTCCGTGTTAAAAATAAAAATATTTATAACATGAAAAACTATGTAGGAATATTATTATTAGCAACCATCAAAACACACTATAAAATATCGAAAACATTTAAAAAGCTTACTGATAAGATGTTTCGAGGCTCATTTGTAGCAAGACCTCTTTCTCAATTAAAATCCATCTGGAGCACCACAGTGGATGACCGTGGAGTCGTAAAAGTGTGTTGCTAATAATAATTTAATCTGCACGTTATAAATGAATGAAATATGTAGGAGTTTAATTAATAGTATGGGAAAGGGACAAAAAAATTCAGCTTATGACATTTTAGAAAAATACATTAGGTGCTGGTGTTTGTATTGAGTTTACACAATGGAAATTGAAGCATCAAGTACTTATATCTAATATTGTTTATTAATAGATTAATTAAAATATTTTATAGTAACAGATATTAATAGTTTGATTATTGCTTTACACTCAAACTGACAGATTTTCTGTGAATTACAACAGTTCTAATTAAAATGATATAAAATAATATTAATGAAACTAAGGAGTCCTAAAAAGACTAAGACATTAAAAAAGAAAAAGTTTCTCAAAGAATCTTGGAGTCTTGCTCCTTAAAAATGTTTTTTTTTTTGTTTTTTTTTAAAACCATACGAATGAGTAGGATGTTTCTGCATTCTGAATCATCAGATCACTGTAAATACAGACAGCTATCATCAGATTTTTTTTTTTCGTTTGATCACATACTTTGGTATGTGAAATAGGGCAAATTTTTTGTAATTGAAATGAACCCAAAGCATCTCCTGTATTGCCTGTGATCCATTGTTGACAGAAATTTATTGTTCCCTGTTAACAAAAATTTAATTGTTTCTCTTGCTTTTTCTGAGAGTTTTTTTTTTTTTTGGTCATCTTCATTCATTATTCAATTCACGGAGACATTGTCAAGTGCAAGTGGTAGATTCTTTGGCCTCAAATAAGCATGTCTTTTTTAGTTTCAAGAAGATCATTAATTGCTTCAGAAACTATTTTCTGGAGAAGGAGTGACGCATAGACAAATCAGAAACTCGTATATAGGTTCTCAAAGAACCAACATGTAAAATTATGACAGTGTGGTAAGAATAAGTATGTGGTGCATCCACAAATTAAAAATAAATAAATAAATAAATAAATAAGTACAGAAAAAGGAAAAAATACGTATAAAATGCACTTACTTTGATAATAGACAGAAATTGTGAGCTGTATCAATAGGTTTCGAAATATTAGGCTTTTTTCGTCCTCAGAAGAACAACACAAAACAAATATGATAAGAGACAACAAAATAATACAGTAAGTTAAGATAAATAGGTGTTTTGTTTGCTAGTGATAGAATATTGGGAATATGTTTCTTATATGGCACTATTTTATGATCTAGTTATTAAGCGATTAGCTCCTAACTTCAATAAAAGTAAATAAATTAATATTTTAGATAACTACCGTTGATTAGTTTGTTTGTATGGTTGCAGATTTATATCTTTTAATTCTGTAGTATGGTAATATTAATATTCAAGTTTAAATTTCAGAGAAAAGGTAAAAATCTAGCAATATTATTAATTGAATTGCTAAAAAAAAAAAAAAAAAAAAAATCTGTTAAAAAGTCAATTTAAATAATGGAAAAAAAAAAAAACTAACCAAAATTTGTGGATAGTAGAAAATAGATTGCATAGCATTTTAGATATTGTACATTAACGTAGTGGGAGTAGGGACCTATTGACTTTTTTGGAAACATTTGGGACCTACTTTTCATTCCTATTTTTTATTCGTAATACTAAGCAGCTTTATTTTAAACAAATAAATGTAAAATAACATTCTGTAACATTGAAAATCAGTTTTGGTTATTAGAATCAATATTTTAATTAAAAAAATCTAACTTATCCATTTGGGGGGCCACTTAGGTTATGGCAAATCAAATGTCCCCCTATAAAAGATGCAAAGCCAGCATAGTAATCACTTAATTATAGGTCTATTACGAAAATGATGATTTGTGCACAGGATTCCCCTTCACTCAGCGTGAGTGAAAATTGTGCCTCTGATTTGTAATAGCGTTAAAATATATTTATTTATAAATATTTTTTATTATATTTTTTATTAAAAACAACTTTCAACCAATATGTGTGTCCTAAATGATTTTTTTTTTTATCTTTTCAATATTAAATCTAGTCACACGTTAAATTCTTTTTAGCATTAAAAAAATTAGAATTATATATATATAAAAAAAAAAAGACATCATTATTTTTATATGTATTGTTAACTAATTGTTTAACTTGAGTGCTAATAATATATTAATTCTAGATATAAAACTCGATGAAATAATATTAAACATAGATGAAGTACTTATACTGTAATTCTACTTTAAATACTTATTTTAAAGTATAATTACTTATAATATCATAAGTGTAATTTAAAAAATTATATATAATTATATCCATAATTATATTCTGCCAAAATTTTATATAACAGAACTTTGGAATGTAATTAAAAGTATGTAGTTAGGTTCCCCAACAAAGATCAATAAAAGTTACAATGCCACGAACTATTCATTTAAATTAAATTTTAATTAATATTGAACTGAAGATGAAAACTTTTCATCAAATATAATTATCTTCCAATCATAGAAGTTAGATTTAAGATTACGAAAAAGACCTGCCTAATACGTTAAATTAAATATTATAATTTGAAAATTTGCAAAATAATTTACCCAAATTTTCATATCAAAAATTTATATTTCATCCCATAAAAAAAAATTACGAATTTTTTCGCCATTTTTTTTTAACTTATCTCAACAGCTTATAACGTTAATTAATTGTTAATACCATTGTAAGGATTAGATTAAATGATCAGTATTTTCCTTGAAGATATATTTTTTCTTCAATAATTGCTTTATATTGATTTTTTATTTAAGTCTTATTGTGTTAATTTATTGTTTTGTTTCAGTTGAAGAGAAAAAGGAAAAGACCTACAACGCTATCGTGATGGCCAAAAATAAAATTCGCTATGAAATCAATGATTTAAAGGAACGATTAAAACAAGCCAAAGAAACAATCGCCAAATGCCGAGAAGAAATTAACAAATTGGAAAGTGATCATCCGGGACCCTCAGAAAGAACAACTTAGGACCTTTTTTGTAAATAAATGGACACATGATAAAGAGTTGGTACTGAATTCAGTACGAAAATAAAAGTATACGGATTCATTTCGATAAATTTAATGAATCTCTCGCATTTAGAACTTTTCTATATTGTTTTGTACAATAATATTTTATATGATGTAAACTTATCACTTATTATAATAAAAATAAAAAGTTGTAAGAATCTTTTAGTTCTCATTTCGAAGTTCTTCAAGTCTCAAAACAATCGAGTGATGTGGTTTTGAAAAAGCCGTCTTCAAACTTTTCAGTTAAAAACTTGAAAAATTTTGCGCATGTGTAAGTTATCGGGGAACGCTCGAGGTGAAATTTGAACAACAGCGCCATCTGGAGGAGATTTTTTTTTCTTTTCATTTTTACCGTTTTATGACCTATTCAATGGTAGAATGATAAGTACTACTTTTGTTTGAATTTTTGTAAATTAAATATTAGAATAAACTTTGTAATAAAACATTTTGATAAATACGAAATAATATTGAATTGTATTAATAAAATAATATTAAATTTATATGTAAATTTGTTTTAAAAAGTAAGTGATTTTTATTAAAAAAACTTTAAATTTGATAACTCCATAATGATCGTGTTGATAAATTATTTTAGAAAATGTAAATATATTGTTGTTTATAGTATAAAATCTACTTGGCAAGAAATTGTGCGGTGGTGTATTCTAGGTGAATTTTGTCGTTATTTCAACATTTTTTTTTTTTTTCGCCAAGATTTTTTTTTAAAAGGTTAAACGAACAAATAAATTAAAAATCATTAGAAAGTCTTTTAATATAAGTATTCTGAAACTACGCGAATAAAGATTTTTTTTTTTTCTTTCTTAAATGTATTTGATTTTAACTTTTATCGATTAAAAAAAAAAAAATCCTTTTAGTTCAGGGATGAGGTTAGTCTGAGAAAGCTTATCTATGTGAGGATATTTATCCAATATCCTGAAAAAATTAAGCCATGTTAGCCTTCGTATGAGTCGTCTGCTTTATTACGGTTCTGCTGAGCAAGGGCGCCCAAACAAATTTTTCCAGGGAGAGGGGTGTGCAAACTATTTCGGCAATGTGTTTTACATAACTACAATAATTTTTACACGTTTAGATTTTTAGCCTTTTAACGAGGAGTAATGGCGCATTAATTTAATTACAGTTCACATAAATAAAAGTTATAGCTTAAATTATAAAAATTAGTCTATTCATTTAAATAAATATTTATAATTTTAATAAACAATGCTAAATTATGTAAATCATCAATATTTCGAACTCTTAATTTTTTACCCTAATTGCTTTTTCAGTTTTTCTCCTTTTTAATTAGAACAAGGTAAATCACATAATTTTATATTTAAAAAGATAAATATTACATTATTTTAATAATTACATTATTTTATATTTATCTTATTTGGAATTAAATTTAATCTCATTTTTCCTCATCCATTACAATTTTCTTTATTTAATATTTTACAATCAACAAACACATGGAACTGTGTTTCCTTTGATTGTCAAAGTACAGTTGAACCTCGCTTTTACATTCCTGCAAATAACGTTTTCCCGTCACTTACAACATTTTTCTCGGTCCCTTCAATTTTCCTATTACTATGTATTTTTTCCTCTGTATTTACGCTGTCGTTATATCAAACTTTCCGCAATTTACGTTGTTTCCGCCGAATGGAGTAAAAAAAAAAGATGGCGTTCTTACGAATATCAAATGGCGACTACTAGCGTAAATTTCGCAATAAATATGACCAAATATATTCTCTCTCCCTCCAACGTCCACCTATTAGTATGCTTTGTGATAGCAACTCGCGAGACCATCGCAATTTCGATATATCGATTGTCTCAACACTCGATGTCTTCATTCTGTTTCGGCTTCATTCTTGTTACCTCATCATTTGGTATTCTTGTTACTTTGTCATGTTTCGTTTGAAATGTGTGTGCAGGCCTTATATTTTGAGATTTTATAGTGATTAAAATAATGTTTACGATAATTTTCTGTTTCTAAATTAAATATTTAATAATTGTAAAATTTAATATAGTGCTGTGTGTTATAAAAGTTCCAAGCATTGATTACAAATCATTCTATGTACTGAATATTGTATCTTTAATGTTGTTGGTATGCGGAAACCATTTCCTATAATTTACACTATCCCTCAATTAACACTATTTTTTGAAAAGGGAAGAAAATCTATAAAAATGCTCAAATTCGTTAGAATTGTTTGCTTTTCACGCATTGAGTCATCATCGATAGCAATCTGGGACAGCTGTTTCGTCCTTATTAGGACTCATAAGCCAGATTTAGCTTCGATGATTGAGCTCCGAATGCGTGAATACCTATGATATCGTCTCCCGCTCTCGGAAGTGGGACCCGGTTGAAAGCAAACAACAAAAGAAAAATCGCTGTAACCAGTACAGGAAAATTATCTCGGCTAGCTTTGCGCTGAGCTAAAAAGGCATTTAATAAAGGCATAAGACCTAACGAAAAGTCGAAAACTTAATAATAAAGAAGGTTTAACGTGCATTAATGTAATATGAAAAGGGAAGAAAATCTACAAAAATGCACAAATTCGTTAGAATTGTTTGCTTTTCACGCATTGAGTCATCATCGATAGCAATCTGGGACAGCTGTTTCGTCCTTATTAGGACTCATTCGGAGCTCAATCATCGAAGCTAAATCTGGCTGATGAGTCCTAATAAGGACGAAACAGCTGTCCCAGATTGCTATCGATGATGACAATGCGTGACAAGCAAACAATTCTAACGAATTTGTGCATTTTTATAGATTTTCTTCCCTTTTCATATTACATTAATACACGTTAAACCTTCTTTATTATAACACTATTTTTTCAGAGTCCCTTGAAAAGTGTAAAAGATGGGTTTGACTGTACTCTTAATCTACAAAGATTTGATTTACCATTTAACCGGTACATCTTTTACTTCCTTCCAGGATTAAGGTTTTTTTTTTTTTTTTTTTTTTTTTGGGAGGGGATGCTAAGATATTGTAAAAAGTCCATTCGTATGTAGGTCTATTTATAAGTAAATTGTTTCAAACATCACTTTCCAAAATAATAAGATACAGACGCGTTCGATCTGTTATTATTTTCCTTTCACTATAACAACTCTTAAAAAAGCCAACTTTACTTTTTCTTTTTTTTTTTTCTCCACATTCTTTATTAAACCAATTTTATATATTGTATTATTTCTACTGAATTCTTCCCTATCCACTATATACCCTTTACAACTGTTTCTATAAATTAAAAACTGTTTTCCACTATTATTGTTTCTACAAATGTTTCATTCCAACTATTTACATCGTCTCCTAAACTCATATTAATCTTAGTTTTCACTAAGGGTTTTTTTTTTATTTTTTTTTACAATTTTTAAATTTTCCTTATTCTTAATAATACATTTGTTATCTTATTCTTTCTCCTATTTAATCTCATCCCTACGATTTTTACCTTTAAAATATTTTTCTAATTATAATCGGATTACGATCTTAAATGAAGTTAGTTAATTTAAACTCTTCCACTACGTGGAATAAACCTACGTGGGCCTTGGAATCACGGGAGCTTAGGCTTTTGACTAGGTTGAGGTTGGGTGATCATCCAGACGTCTGCCCGCCTTTAATCCCCAGGAAAGAAGCCTGAACCAATTGTTCAGAGGGCTGGGTAGACCCTATGATCCGTATGGCGGTGATTTCGGCGTGGAAAAATCCCCATACTCCTCCGGGGATTGAATCCGGTTCTTCCAGCCTGCAATCAAGCGTTTTACCACTTGGCTACCAGGCCTATGTAATCTGATTTGAGTTTGATAAAATCTCATATCAAAATCTATTTTTTTTTAAGAATATGCTATTTGAGAAATACAAATTAATAACTAATCTCCCTTGATTATCAATATATATTTCAATTAAATATATTGATTTTCAATTTCCATCCATTCTAATTTCCATTGAGTAGTTTTAAGTTAATTTCTCTAATCCATTCAATTAATTTTATCGTTTTAAAACTTTATCTTTAAAATTTCTAATAATCCACCATCTTGGCGATGGAATTTTGTTTGGAGCAAAAAAAAAAAAAAATACTTCCAAACGTGGCCTCTACGGCGATATATGGCGCTGTAGTGGAAAATACAAGTGACAAGTGAGCATGCCACGACACGTGATTGAAAACTGTTATAAAAGCAGACAAGTGAGGAATGCGTCACTTCATTGCATACCGACAATATTACGAAATTACTGAAAATTGACATCCAAGCCGAAAGAAGTTCCGGCGATCGAAAAAGCGAAGGCTTGGAAACAGATTTCAAGAGAAGCGTTTCTAAGTGCCGCAGTTGAAGTATAATTGAAGAAACATTTAGTCATTTTTAATAAGAAGGTGTCTTTTAATAGGATGGTTTGTCTTGGGAGCCAATTCCTAATTCAAATTTTTACAATATTGCCGTTCTTTCCCAGACATGTATAACAGTTAAGAATATAATAAGATTTGGACTTTTGTTATCTCGTTTATTATACAGTTGAACCATTTGAGGAAGGCAGTCCCCTCAGGCGTTGGGACTGAGAACTTGAAAAAATAGGGGTGAAAGGGTATCAGGGTATTGTTACGGAATTAAAAAAAGGCCTTATATGATCCTTTTTTTAGTATTTTGAGAATTCAGCTCTTCGGAAATATAGTTACTTAAAGCCGATAATAATGAGGTCAAGCTCTGCAAACACTGTTGTAATCTTTCTTCCCTAATAGGCCAGTCAATAAAAGCATTGAACATCGCAAACGCGCATGTATCTACGATTTTTTTATATGTTGTTAGGATCCCTGAGAGTAGTTTATATCCAAGTTTGCAACCCTGAAAACCCTGTGCTACTCCTGTGGTGTTCGAAAAACTGCGAAATTCGGCTACCTGTGTCAGTTTTGTCGAAAAAACCACGTGAAGGAAGCTCTTGTCGGATATCTTTACTTTATACTTTTGTAAAGCAAATGAAATTTGCTACAATTTGAGTTCAACTCAAGCTCTCTAGGTGTATTGGTTGCGGAGATATAGCCAGTCAAAGATGGGCAAGTTTTTCCAAAAAGTGGAGAGTTATCGGTAGGATCATGTTCCAAGACATGTACCGGCTAAACTAATGGTTCTAGAGAAAGATCATGAAAAAGGAAGTTGTAGAGAATTGAATTAGCTGCAATTTGATTCCAAAATGGAGACTGTAGGCCTCATAGTTTCCTCAAAAACGAAAACATAGTAAAACATCGGAATTTGGAAAAATGAGGAAAACATTGTACTGAATCATGTTGGTAAGTATTTCTTTAAAAACATGTGCAAGAATGTGCAGTTAACATTGTAGATGTAACTTATGGCTTCAAATAAACATACACTAAACAAATAAACGTAAACATAAAATAAACAACGGAAACATAAATGTAAACAAGAAAATTCTATGTACACAGTCAAGCATAAACACCTCAGTAGTTTAGAACTTCGCTCTTTTGGAATAACCGGGTCTCATCCAGTCTGGATCAGTGGGGGAGGGAGTGGGAGGATGGACGACGTTTTCTGGATTTGGAGACGGGTCGTCATATGGTGTTCGTTCGTCCACATCCTCATCCTCCTCGTCCAGGACGATAGGGGTGACGTTTCTGCAACTGCGCTCTTGGCAAAAGGAACATAGGATAGAGCACTTGAGCCCTGCCTTTCTGCAAGTGTACGACCCTAAGCGCTCTTTCTTGCATTTGCTAGCCACCATTCTAAGCAGGGTCTGAGGAGCGGGCTCTGCGCACATTGTGATGGGCATGAGACCTTGCTCGCTGGTGGCCCATCCCCAATCATAAGGGTTTTTGTCGACCCCCAACCATTTTTGCACCTGGTGGTAAGTCCTCCACGAATTATATTTTGCAGCCTCTTTGGTGGGGGCGAGGCGGGCAAGGTTGACTTTGGCCCTTGCTGTTGATTTTACAAATGCTGAGTATCGCAGGGTTTTCAGCGTTCCCGCATCTCCGCCGTACAGGTTCATCAAGATCTTCTCACCAGCATTTCCTACTTCGTCGGGTTGGAGTTTCGATCAAGAAGTTGCACCACTTCATCTTGCCTTGCCAGAAAAAGGCAGAGGTCGTGTCACACCCACTGATGGCATGCAGGAACCCAACCATCCCTCATGGAACCTTCATTTCTCCACATTTGAAGGAATTTGCTGTGTAGTGAGCGCACTCTGACCCACCTCTGCCGCCTTTCTGGAAGTATACGTTCATCTGTCAACAGCTTAAGCTGTTGAGAAGGACTAGTAGGTCGACGTCCTCCCCAATGATGAAAACTTGGTCGAACGATGAGCTCTTGGAGAGTGCAGTCATCACTATATCAGTATCGGCGTCTTTTTGAGATTGATGTACCTCGATACCCTGCCTCTCAAATTCAGTACGCATCATGGCGATCAAGCGGCGTTTATTAGATTCATTGGAGAGCAGTTCTGCCTGGGGAACTTTGATGGGTGTTGATTCATCAAACACTGCAGGAGAGAGAAGCAGAGCATCGCAGGCGTTCAGCTGATTTAGTGCTCCTCATAGATGCATCGTGTGGGTATCCATCAAACACCACAGCTACGTTTGTACCAAAGTGGTTGAAAACGTAGTTAACGTATCCCGCCACAATGGCTCAGACTGAATCATTGCGATGCCAGATCACCTTGTTAACAATGTTGGGCCAGATCAAGTGTTAACTTCACATTCTTGCACGTGTTTTTAAAGAAATACATACCAACATGATTCAATGTTTCCCTCATTTTTTTCAAATTCCGATGTTTCACTGTTTTTGTTTTTTGTTTTTGAGGATACTATGAGGCCTACAGGCACCATTTTGGAATCAAATTGCAGCTAATTCAATTCTCTACAACTTCCTTTCTCATGATCTTTCTCTAGAACCATTAGTTTAGCCGGTACGTGTCTTGGAATACGACCCTACCGATAACTTTCCAGTTTTTGGAAAAAGTTGCCCATCTTTGACTGGCTGTATCTCCGCAACCAATGGACCTAGAGAGCTCGTGTTGGGCTCAAATTCTAGGAAATTAAGTTTGCTTTACAAAAGTATACAGTGACGATACCCAAGAAACGCTTCCTTACGGTGTTGTTTTCGACAAAACTGACACAAGTGCCCGAATTTTGCAGTTTTTCGAACACCACAGGAGTAGCACAGGGTTTTCAGGGTTGCAAACTTGGGTATACACTACTCTCAGGGGTCCTAACAACATATAAAAAAATCGTTGATACATGCGCGTTTGCGATGTTTGCCTTTTTTTGTGTCGATATTGACTGGCCTATAACCCCACTTACCTTCTACCCTTTCTCCCCTATTTTTTCAAGTTCTCAGTCCCAACGCCTAAGGGGACTGCCTTCCTCAAATAGATCAACTGTACTAATGACTGGTTTACACGAAAACTTGTCTTAAATAGATAAATTGCTCGAAAAACTTGCCACTTGCTCTAAATAGGGTGTTACCTGCTTTGAGGCAAGGTTAAAAGCAACTCGACACTACCAAGTTTAACTGCGGGAAAAGTTTATTTGAAAAACTACGACAATGCTAACTTAACTCTGAAATCTGGGTGATCTTTGTTCGTGGTTTCCATCCACAACTTGATTCACCTTCTTCTATGATCCTTTTTTTTTTTCTTTTCCTTCTCTGTTGTGGGATGAGTTGAGAATTAACAGCTAAACTAAAACTGCAAAACTAACTTCTTTGTCTCTTGGCCGAACAACATTTTAAAATCGCGATGTTAACGAGAGCAAAACGAGACTTGCCGCTGGCTTGTGTAAAACGAGCTGCAATTGGCAAATTACAAGTTTTAGACAAGTTTTCGAGTACGTGTCAAGGAGCCATAAGAATAATAACAATACAATATTTCAGACTAAAGTAATTACTTTTAATTACTTTAAAAAAAAATTCGTCAGAAAATTAAATTTGAGACTCCAATCTGCAGTCTGAGTTTGAATCTCTAAATTAAATCTGTCGAAATGAAACATTTTCAGAAACAAAGATGAAAGAGTCTCTTGTTACATAAATTAGCATGTACGTTTCAAGAAGACCCGTTTATGATTCAAAAGTTATTAAGGTGACATAAAAAAAAAACAAAAACAGGTACATTTTTTTCTTTCCTTCTGAAAATGGGATAAAAGGCTTCAAAGCTTCTAAAAAGCTTCTATATATCCTATTTTCAAATTTCTGGAAAATTCCAGAAAATTTTTTTTTTTTTTGTTAAGGAAGAATTGCTTTTTGAATATGGGAACTGGACCCGAAAACTACAGAAATATCCAGATGCTGTTAGCAACCAAATTTTCAATATAAAAATTTGGAAAAACATCTGAATTAATTTTTATTATAGTTTACATTGTTATTAAGGTTATGTCATTATGGTAATAGATGATTAATGGATTTTCGATTATCTTTAACAATATAAAACTTCGATTATTCATCAGGTTACTAGTAGATGGATAATAGAATATGTACATTTAAAACATTATTCATACAATAGACAGGGTCATTTAGCTTGTTTGTTTTTGTTACATAATAAAAGTTAGCAATCAAAATGGCTTCTCCTTTTGTTATGATTATGTTTCCGGCTTTTCTTTCACCCTTTACAGGTTTTAAAATTTTCTTTATTAGCGGCCCATTTGGGAGCTATTGTGATAGCGACCAAAATCGGTAGCCATTGCGTTTGTCCTGTCCGTCCGTGTCTGTCCAACCCTAACAACTCCCGAACGGAAGGTCGGATCGGCAAACGAATTTCACCATCGTGTTCAGAGGCCCCAACACTGTAGGAATGGGGTATTTTCAGGGGCCAAAACCTCCCCACCCCAAAGTTCGAGATATTTGGCATTGCTTTTATTGGATTTCCGCTATTGGCTTAAATGTCAGAAATGCAACCAACTCATTTCGATTGTCAGCTACAGCTTGATGCTTAATGTCTCCGACTCATGAAGGTTGTCGGGTGTCGGTTGGAATCTTTCCCCTCTTTTAATCGACTTTGGCCAACTATGGACCATGGGCTAGCCCTACCTTCGTCAGGGTGAGGTCGGTTCGAATCCGTAAATGTCTTTTGTTTTTCTCTTTTAATCTTTTTTTCTCAATGTCAGCATGGTTTTTTTTCCTTTTTGTTTTTCTTGTTTTCCTAATTTTTAAAAAATTTTTTTCCTAATTTTTTTTTAATGTGCTTTAGCACAAAATTGCATTCACTTGTTTTTTTGTTTTCTTTTCCTGTTTCTTTCTGAACAATTCCTGTTGAGGCGTAATTGAGATGCCCAAGGTTTTTGTTTTCCACTTTTGATTGTTGTTTTTATTTTCTTGTCTTTTAGTTTGGAGAGGTCATTTTGATTACCAACTTTAGATTATTTTCCCCTCGAAACCCTTTTGGGTGTTGCACTGGCTGAGTAGCCCAAGAAGCTCGAAACTGCCGTCCCAGGATTTCAGCTTAACCCAAATGGTTTCCTTTTGCTCTCCCGTTCCCGAAAGCTGAAGTGCTTTCCCGTTGCCTTCTCCAGGACGCCATTACGGAATGACGTCAGACCGAAGAGAAAGTGAAGAAGAGACTAACAAACACAGGAAAGGAAATTGAAACATCATGCTCTCGATCGGGATCTGAACCCGGGTACCGGCACACTGGCCTCACGACAGACCGACGCCTGAGACCGCACGACCATGCCGGCAGAGACTAGATTGCTTAATTCTTGTCATTTATGAATTTTAAATGAACTTTAGTTTAATCCGCTTAAAATGCAAGAATCTTTTCCTTGTAGATTGGACAGGTAAACCAGTATCTAACTTCCATTGCATATTCATAAGTTTCTTATCCATAATTAAAAATAATTCGAGGAAAATCACGATTCAGAATAATTGCGCGAAACTTCATTTCAAAATCAAATGGCCTTTTATCAATTTTCTTTTGTCTGTCAAGGCTTCGTCATTGATCGCTTCAGGAATAAGTAATGACCAACTTCCTACAAAAATAAAGCAGACACGAGTAGGTCTTAAAATAGATTTAAATTCAAATAAAGATCAATAAATGAGACTTAAGTGTTTCTTAGGTAAAATTCCAGAAGGGCTGTTTCACGTTTATCAGCGATCATCAGTTGACCCTGAGTTACCAGCAAACAATAAAGTACGACGACGGAGGTCAAGCTTTGTTGTGTGTGTGAAACGTGTGTGAAACGAATGAAGTTAAAATAAAAAAACAACACACAAATTATAAGATTAAAAAACATTTAACACATAAAAATACTACATGTTTCGTCCAGTCTTACCTGGGCTTTTACAAGTGAATAACTTAAGGCATGCAAGGGTTTAAATACAGGAAATTTGAATGAGGGAACTAAGAGTCAGAAGGTATCAGGAACCGGAGTCCACTAGTACCTAAAGACTAGACGAGATATGTAGTGTTTTAATGTGTGAAATGTTTTAATTTTAATTCGATATTTTAATGTCACGCTTTGTTGTTTGTCCCAAGTTCATTCTCCTGTTAGTTACTGTAATTCTTCTAAAAAGCTTACGTAACATAATGATGTATACAGTACGTTGCATTTCAATTTAAAATTCAATTCTCAATGCAGCACTCACCAACAAATTAATAGGAAAAGTATTTAATTCCTAATTAAAATGAGCTCTCTATAAATAGGACGTCATTTTATGTAGATATTCAGTATTTAATCCAGTAGTTGTCAAGTTTTCTTTACTTTCCAGCTTAAAAATTTCGCTATAAAGAGATAAATCAGTGTTTCTCAATCTGTGTGCGAAATGTATCATTATTATTTTTGTTAAGATTAAGTCAATAAAACAATTTAAGTATGAAACAGCACTATTTTCTCTCAGTTTACAAGTATTTGTAAACATTATACATAAACATAATAAAACTCCTTATTAACGCATAATGTATAATTACATCATAAAATATATTTTTTTATCGGCATTTTTTACTTGAATAAATTGCATTTATTGCCTGAACTTCAGTTGAAAGCCATAGCTAACACTGTGATTTCAATAAGACGGAACACCAGCTTATTTCGCTTATTTCTGGTGCAATCACACCTTGATGAACTTTTCCCAAACAGGTGGATTGGCCGGGGATCAGAGAACTTTCCTTCATCTTTGCCATGGCCACCACGCAGCCCAGATCTCATCACGCCAGACAATTCTCTGTGGGGAAATCATTAAACAGGAAGTCAGCAAACAGAGATACGTTTCAAAGATGAGTTGCAGATTGCTGTGCGCAATGCCTTCACGACTGTGTCGCCACAAATGCTACGGAAAATGAGCCTATGGACCTGGAGACGCATCGATATGTGCAGAGACAATAGAGGAGTGCCTACAGATGTTTTAGATCCATAATAGGCACATCAATTCATTTCAAATCCAGCTTACTGACAGTGGTATACGGACTTTTCGCCCACTCTGTACGTAAATGTAAAAAAAAAAAAAATTGAGGAAAAGTTTTCAAACACAATTGTTACAGTTGTTTTATAGTAAACACTAGTTACGACTGTTGCGGAGAGAACAGAGAGCGGGGACTCTGAACCGGGAATTCACCTCCACCAACTCCATTTAGTTCTAGTTCTAGTCGACATTACCTAAATAGTTTTGAAAAAAGTGGAGAGGAAATGAAGATTAGCGCTACGATAACTATCAACATGTGTACATATTACTTTTATATATGTTTACACAAGTTCAAGATACATCCAAGTTTTTCTATATAAAAAAAAAAAAAATACGAATAATTTTGGAAATACACAATTTTTTTAAAAAAAAGCATTCGATTTGTTGATATTTTGAAAATTTTGATGAAAGTTTTGTGAATGTTCGTAATGTCTTTAGATAAGCCTATTTTACCAAATAGAACTGCATTCATAAATCTGTCTTTCGGGAAAAAAGAAAACCCATCAAACCGCAAGAAATGAATCCTCCTTAAATTCCCGTAGTAAGATATTGCAAAGATATTCCTGGTTTGATTTAATGTTAAAGTCAAGAATAGAAAGTAATGTGTTATTAGTAACAGTTACTTTTTGCATATACCGATCGGTAATGCCGTTACTTATACACTGTAGCTGTAACCGTAACCCTGTTGCTTTTATCAGTAACAAAACGCATTACTTTTTTACATTTTTTTTGCTTTACTTTTTTTTTCTGTTTATTTTATACATCTCGCACCAGACTACTCACATCTGAGAATATTTGAAGTACCTGCTTCTAGAATGTTCCATATTGCATCTGTGGGAACATTCGAATCCTGAAGAATTGCAATACACGTTGAGAATTCCTCATTGTCTATTGACGACACAAAAGCCCTTACAAGAAACCTATTTTAGTCTTATTTTAGATAATGAGACCCAAAATTAATTAATCTTTATTTACAAGATAAATTTAAGTAAAGTTAGAGTCGAAGAAGCCTATTTGACTTGTGCATTAGTTTGTTTTCACTGAAAATTTCGTGAAAATTTCGTGGAAATTTTACACTTTAAAATACATGATTCCTACCATCTTGGTACCTCTGAGAGATAGGTCTCAAAAACAGTCAACATATTATTCCTTACAGCGCTTGAACTTAAAACACAGTAAACCAGTGAATATAATTCTGTGCTGAAGCATAAATTTAAGGGCGACCCATAATAACAAAATTTAAAAATAGTATTTAAAAAAAAAAGTACATTATCGAAAGCAAAAATCAAAAAAAAAAAAAAAGTAAAAAAGTAAAAAGAACGTTAGGAAAAGAAGTAAAAAAAATCCACATGGACATTGAGAAAAACAGTACATAAATAAATACAGGGATTCGAACCAACAACATTCAGCATACGAGTCCGAGAACTTACCGATTACGCTAAAGATGACAATTGAGATAGAATGGTTGCATTTCTGACATTTAAGCTAATAGCCGAAATCCAATGAAAACATTGCCAAATATCTCGAACTTGGGGGGGGGGGAACTTGGACTCCTAAAAATACCTTATTCCTATGTTGTTTAGGTCTCTGAGCACCATGATGAAATCCGTTTGTCGATCCACCTTCCGTTCGGGAATTGTTAAAAGGGTACAATGGCAACAATGACAAATATCTCGAACTTTGAGCGAGGGGGGGGGAGGCTTTGGCCCCTAAAAATACCCCATTCCTACAGTGTTTGGGCCTCTGAACACGATGGTGAAATTCGTTTGCCGATCCGACCTTTCGTTCGGGAGTTATTAGGGGTGGACAGATAAGGACGAACGGACAGAACAAGCAACCGATTTTTTCGCTATCACAATAACTCCCAAATGGGTCGCTAATAAAACTATACTAAAACGCTCTAAGTACAGTAAAGCCCCGATTATCCGCGAGTGCCGCGAAAATTTTTTTTAATTACGAACCTCAAAAAAACCAATTTTAATCCAAACCAATAACAGGGAAAATACAATAGGCTCTACAGTGCGAAGGTCGAAAATTACTGACAGGGTTTTTGTGCATCGTGATCCTATAGGCCTTCTCGGAATTTGTGGATGCAAACGTAGAGCAAAGGTTTCTGCTTTACTGCACATATTTTAAAAGTTTTAAATATTATGTTTTTTTATACAATAAAACGTAGTTTTTAATGGTGAAATATTTTTTTTCGTGTTTACACCTCATTTTTCGTGTTTTTTCGGGTTATCCGCGATTTTCGTTATCCGCGAAGCCCTTGCCACCCAATCCCGCGGATAATCGGGGCTCTACTGTAGTTTGTTTTTTTAAAATAACGATCAATCTTTAAACAATAAATCATTTGGAAAATTACACATTAATTTAATTTAAACCAAAAAAAACCTAAATTTTATGAACATAATTTTATTGTAGTTATTTACAAAAAAATAATTTATAGAGCCAAAGTTAAACCATCACATAAGACTGAAATTGATTTCCTTGCTAAGTGGCCTATACACGATTATTTTAGAACAAATAAATCATTATTTAAATCAAATTCATTAACGTTTTACGTATGCTGTACATAATGTATGTGTATCAAAAATTGAATCCTTGCACACCTGGTTGGTTTATAATTAATAAAATTTAATTACAAAAATTAACAAAATAATTACACGAATAGTTTATACTATTCACTTGAAAGTGGTTCCTCCATCTTGACTGAAACCATGGTCATGTAATTATTTTGTTAATTTTTGTAATTAAATTTTATTTAATAATCAACCAGGTGTGCACGCTTCAATTGTTGATACACACAAGTCATTATTTCTCCTAACAAACTATTTCATAATATTATATTTTAAAAAAAATTCCCGCTTCTTATCCGATTTCTGTTTTGCTATAAAGAATATTTTTCCAATACCATTATTATTTTTTTTTTTCAGTGCCTGTTTTCCCGACGCACATGGACGCGAAACATGTCGATAAATTGGTTTGCCTCACAGGCGGAGACAGTTGACCCTGAGCTGTATTCGATCGCGTTGTGTTGCAATAAACGTTTCTTAGAAACAGGCGTTCCACAAGTGATTAGGCATTTAAACCTACAGAAATCAAAAATTAAGTAAAAAAAAATTTTTTTTTTTTTCTAATTACAAACTGATTGCAAAAGCTTTTTCACTAAAAAAACAAAACAAAACAAAACAAGAACAAACTTATCTACAATAAGACATCAGAAGAATTTATAGTTTTGTGTTGATTCATTTGTTTCCCCATAAAAAAGGCGTTTTTTTTGTTTTGTTAATAATATGTAAAATTTATGTCTTTTAAATCAGAAAGCTCTGTGTCATTTTGAGGTTGTTGTATTATGCCAAATGTCAACAAGGATGCAAAATCAATTGTAGTTAAAAAATAAGAAAAACTGAACAAGAAAATTATAATTGGCATACCAGTTTTTCTAATATCATTAAGTAAAGTTAATGTATACAGTCGGACCTCGATATAAGGTCACCCCTTGGGACCTCGCGAAAATAACCTTATAACCGATTAATATGCATTTGCCAATAAATAAGCATTATATAAATACCGTATAATTCTTTGTAAAATTTAATACGTACAAAAATATCCGTTTATTAGGTTATAATTTTTTAATTTAGTTGAACCATTTAAAATTAATGGAATCAGAAAGAAATTATTTTTAAAAAATTTTAATTCGAAATAAAGTTGTACACAAATAGTATAGTATACTCAAGGAAGGTACTGATGTACAATTGACCTTACTTAAAATCATCCATAATACAGAACTGTCGCGATTTTGGTTTCATCTTTTGTACAATGTTTTCTAAGTTTTGTAGTTTCTGAAAATTTAATGCTGCTTCTGCTTGTGTCACCGCTTCACTTTCAATATCACTGTCGTTATCCTCACTTTCTATTGCATTGGAATCTAAAACTTGCGAAACAATTTCGGAAATCGAAGCTTGAGAAGTGGTAGCATTTTCATCATCAATTCTCACATATTCACTTTCCCCTTCACAGCCGCGATTTCTGAGATCTTGTATTAACACAGGTAAAGGAATATTGTCTTCATCATCTTTTTTCCTTTTTTTTTTTAAATTTGAGGGGATGAAGTGCTGTGTGAAAAAGCTGTCCCCTCCGTCAGTAGGAGAAATGATGCCGATAAAAGACCGTACCCACGGAAAAATTCTTGGAATTGAATCAGTGTGTCACTGAAATCACAGATAAAAGTGACCTTATTTGCGATTACGGTATTTAAGACCTGACCATATATCTGATAATCCATATCAAAGAATTCCTTTCAACAAGCCGGGACTTTAGAAAATTGACCTTATATGCGGGTGATCTTATATCGAGATCCGACTGTATTTATTTTTATTTATATATCATTCCATTTAAGCTTAATCTATACCAGCGTTTCCCAACCTTTTTTTAACATACAAAAAAAAAAAAAAAAAAAAAAAAAAGAAAACCAACCAATCAAAGAAAATTTATGAGGCGCCACTACTGAATTTTTAGTCCCTGTACATCTTCCTGATCCTTCTCCCCAAGTGGAAAACGATGGCTCTTACAACTCCGAAGAACGTTGTAGCTTCCTTTATAAGATGTCGTGGTTATGGTGTTTTCTCTTTAATGTATAATTTCTTTTTTATTATCTGCAAATTTGTATCAAAATCAATAACGAGCTTACATTGAATAACCAACATCTGCCATAAAAATCAAGGAAATGTATTATCCATGGCGTTAATCAATTCAAAGTCACAAAATATTATTTCTAAATAAATGTCCTGTCAAAGAGGCTTATTTGTCTGAACCAGGGTTCGAATCCCTGCACAGTCATGGATGTTTACTTCATTCTTCTTCACTTTCTCTTCAGGTTTGAAGCCTTTGCAAAATAGTTTCCTAGGAAGACAAAGAAAACCTTCTCAGTATCTAATCTAAAATGAGAACGAAAACACAACCCTACGCTTGGTTCTTGAGGCCCTTGTGGAGTATTTGTAACAGAGTATTTCCATGATCCTTCTATGGGATCCTTCTATGATTTCTTCTACGGGAGCTTCTACGATTCCTTCTATGGGATCCTTCTATGATTCCTTCTATAGGAGCTTCTATGATTCCTTCTATGGAGCTTCTATGATTCCTTCTATGGAGCTTCTATGATTCCTTCTATGGGATCCTTCTATGATTCCTTCTATGGAGCTTCTATGATTCCTTCTATGGAGCTTCTATGATTCCTTCTATGGGATCCTTCTATGATTCCTTCTATAGGAGCTTCTATGATTCCTTCTATGGAGCTTCTATGATTCCTTCTATGGAGCTTCTATGATTCCTTCTATGGAGCTTCTATGATTCCTTTTAGGGGGCGTCTATGATTCCTTCTATGGGAGCTTCTACGATTCCTTCTGTGGGAGCTTCTATGATACCTTTTAGGGGAATTCTATGATTCCTTTTATGGGATCCTTCTATGTTCGGAGAAATGCACTTCAACACTAGGAGACTATTGGTACATTACTTTCTTTCATCGCAATAATGAAAGATAATCATACAATAATGTACATAATTGAAACAATGAATTTTAGAGCTCACTATTCATTAATAGGGACCTACTACTAGAAGCTCGAAAGATGTTAAATCCTACTTTCCTTCGAATGTTATTTCTCAAAAATTTCTTTTATTTTCTTTCTTTGAAAATCGTAAAAAGATAAAAGCGACAATCCCATGTATTTGACTAATATCTACTGAATACAATAATAAGCATTTTTTTTACTTTTGAAATCATTAACTAAAGTTATTAGTGGGGGCATACCACATAGACAAATACACATAGATTAGGTAATCTGATGAACCTCGCTTTCCTAGCAAAATAGATTGAAAAAGAAAGCATAGACTAGTTCTATTGTCAACCAATGATCTACACAAATTCGAATGGATTTCATCGAAAAAAATTTCTTAATTTAAAACCACGAATGCAGAAATAAGACCCCTGAAATGAGCAAATGAGATTAGGACAAATTCCCTCAATGCCTACGAATTTAGGCTTTGTAAATAAGATGTCTATCATCGTTTAATCATGATATTGTTATTGTACACATAAGAGTTGAGAAAGGCAAAAAGAAAAATAACATCATTGACATTGAACAAAAAAAGGATAAAATTAGTTACTTGATTGGGAATCTTCAAAGTTAGAATCAAAACAGTTTTGATTGTACAATTAGGCTTGAAATTGCCAAACTTATAGAAGAAACTTTTCAACCTAGGGACCGCACAGTCATTATAAAATATATATATCCCCATAGTCGCTTGTCGAGGATTTGTTGTCGCAGCGTTGCGCACTTTTTAATTTCGCGTTTTTCTTTGATTTTCGTACGCATTGGACACAATGTAATGTTCTAACAAGACGAAGAGGGTTGATTTCTCGCTGTTCTAATTCTATAATAGCAAGTCATTATTTCTTTAGATCCTGGTTTCTCACTGCATCATATCTGTCAATGTTTTCATCGAAGTAAGTCGTAAAAAAAAGTAAGTCATTCAGAACACTGGATATCGTTGATATCAACATGATAAATTTGTAAATAAATGTCATATTAACAGCATTTCCAGAGGCTTTGGACAGAACTGAGCTTTCCCGGTGTGGTCAGTAGCTTCCCTTCGGCTACAGATAGAAGAGAAAAGGAGTAAATCATTGAAATGGTCAATACCATCCTTTCATTCATTGGGATTTGGTTAAGTGATTTCTTTAACGAGCTTTGAGTTCCACAAATCAAAGAAAATTTACTGTAACAGCAGAGGATTAGATTTTGAAAGGGTAGTGGGTTCCCCACACTAGTTCAGCTGCTTTTAGGCCTAATGTATAGAGCCAGGAAAACGTAAGGAGAGAAAGAGAATAAGAAGAAAGAAAGAAAACGTCCATGTCGGCCCGGGATTCGAATCCAAATTGAGGCTTATCAGCTAAGTTAGTAGTTCACCGCCTGGTCTCGGCTACGCCTGTATTCCAACGGCAGAGGATATAATATGACTTATCTATGGTATTTTGAAAGACATGTTTCTCTTCACTGCACTACTCTAAGTTACAAAGACAATTAATATCACACTTTTTCTTTTTTAAAGAACATTTAATTTCCGTACAACTTGATGCTGTAAGAAGAGAAGAGGAAACAGAACTTCAGTACATTAAAAAAAAAATCAGAAACAAGAAAATTATAAATTCAATTTGTTTCAATTTTCAAATTCGCATTAACTTTTTGGCCAATTAAATAAAAAAAAAAAAAAAAGAGAAAGAATTGATAGGATTACGTAGATAGGATTGAGAATTTGTTTAAATACATCGTTTTATTTTTAAATATTCCACTTAAAGGCCCTCGTCTCAGTTGTTATTATGTTTCTTCCACAGTCATCTTGAATTGCGTAAAGCTTCGATACAGGAGGAGCCTCCAATTCTCTTCCTCTACCAACCAGTTTGTTCTTCAGTATAAATTATTCAGTTAGAAAGTTTGGAAGTTGCTGAAAGGACTTGAATCCTACTTTCCTAGGAGTACAATAAAATAAATAAATAAAAAAAAAGCTCAACTAAGTATATTTCCTTTCAAAGTAAAATGGAAATACTATTTTAAAATCTTTATGATGACTAAGGAAGCTTACACATTATTAATATTACATGAAATTCTCATTTTTATTTGCTGAATTTCGCTTCAAATTTTTTTGGCAATTTACGTTAACTTAACAAAACAAAAAAAAAAACAAAAAAAAAAAAAAAAAAAAAAAACCTAAATTCAAAAGGTCGCCCTCATTTTTATTTTTATTTTTTTATTTACTTTTTTGTGAAGATTTTAACAGACCTAGCGAAATATTGAAATTAGGATTCTTCTTTACAGTTGAACTGTAATATCTCTAGGATACGAATTTGTCGAATAGATATTTCCAAATCCCTGGTCCAGAAATGGGCATATTAAGTTTTAAGAAAACTTGTTCACTGGTCATTAGTCGAACACTTACGTTACAACGATACAACTACAATTTCATAAATTTACAATTTACTTTGGAGAATAATAAGAAAAAGGCTTCTGAAAAATTTGTTGTACTTCTTACCGAAACGGCAAGAAATAGAGGCAACAAATTTTCGTGGGCGATCTCCAAGCATCCTGAAAAATAAAATTCTTCGTTGCAGCTAAGAAGCTGCAACAGTCAAACAGAAACATTTTCTGTAAACCAATGGGACAAAATGAGAAATAAAAATGTGAAAGGATTAAAATAAAGCAACATAGTTATGGCTATCCGAACCGCGATTGGTATTAAAAAGCAAACAGAGGGTATAAAGAATCAACTAACTAAATATGAGATTTATCTGAGTGATCTGGACGAGTACAACTGACTACTCCACCAAATTTCAAACCAAAGTTTTGCTATTCGTCGTTCGTAGGTATGTTTTTGTCATTTTTTCGCAGTTAGGGTCTCTATGATCGAAAATCGATTCATCTGAGGGCAGATAGCAAATCAGAATCATATTATATTATATTATATTATATTATATTATATTATATTATATTATATTATATTATATTATATTATATTATTGCAACCCATAAGCATATTATAGCTTTGTTATTTGAAGAACTATCTGTAAAGATCGATAACTATCCTTATTGGGACAAATGTCTTCAAGTAAAACAATATCTTGAAGAAAAAAGATGTTCAACCGGAAATAGACAACGAATTAATAAGTTTTAACTAAATAAAAATACGTTCTTTACACAATTATTGTATGTTTTAATTTTAACTTATGAAAGCAGCACTTTCATCAAAAGTTTTTTTGTCTTCCGGAGTCAGTTGTTTACACCGGAAGTGCATTTAGAGCCCATCAATGAAATAGACAAAGAATAAAAGTTAATCTCTTTGAAAATGCTTTGCACTTTATTCAAGATGAAACGCAACAAAAGTAGTGTCAAAGAGCATCTAAAAGTACAAGGATATTTGTGTATAATTTTTGTTAGAGATACTTTGTTACTAAAATAAAAGTAATATCAATTAGTTTATAGCTATTTAGAAATACGCCATCATCACAATCATTATCCAACTTAGGTAATTATTGTGAAGGAAAATGTTATATTTCCATCTGAAACCCAAACACGGAGAATGGAAATGTTAAAAACTTAAGACTTTACTATTGTAATGTAGATTTTGTGGGGTTCCTTTCCTCAGTCCGCAAAAGAGGCGGATTGGATTTTTCCCGGATAGTTTTAGATATTATTATTTTTATATTCGAATCAAAACGTTATTTTAAAATCTTGACACTCTTCTATTTACATTTCCTCAATTATAAATTTCGTAGCAATAACATCGTAAAATGTTAAGATCCGTAAAATAGATATAAAATGTAAAATCTAGCATTGTTGATTGGAAGTATTTTTAGAATGCTACTTTTTGTTTACTAACAATTTCAAAATGGCCGTTCATAAGAGTCGTAAATGGGTCATTAGGATAAAGTTTCCCTTTTACAACATCCTCCCGATTGATCATTAGCTGACAACCTATTAATTAGAGACGCTAATAATTTTTCTGTGTCCGTATTTGCTTAATCTGGACGAGCAAGGACGATAGATGGCGTTGCTAGATTGTTTTATGATGCTTTCGTTTGTGTCACTTCCGTTGTTAGTTCCGTTATTTATGGAATTGGTTCCGTCTCTTGAAGGCCACGAGAACATCCTGGAAGCCAACATACCATCATTAAATTTATATCTATTATTTCCCATGACACAGTACTAAAGAAAATAGTTTTTTTGTTTCATTGTCGAAATCAGTGTAGCACCTCCAAGTACTAAACATGTAAAAACAGTTCAAAAATTAAAATATTATTCACGTATGCATTTCCTACTGAAAAACGGTATAAAACATTTTAAATGGCATGCCAATGATAGATTATAGTTTGTCTAAAACCTATCAGTAGATTTTCATCTTTTCTATATAGTTATTTATAAGGCTCGGATTATATGCAAAATGCATATTTGTTATTAAGAGGTATATCAACAAAATTGTAAGTTTTCTATGCATATCTAATGTTTTTTGATTAAAATAGGCCAATCTATCAAAAAACATTAGATATGCATAGAAAACTTACAATTTTGTTGATATACCTCTTAAATTATTTATTTATAGATCGTAGCAACTAGAGACACACAATAGCTAGCCCTTTAATCTATAATTTCTGTAATTTCTAGCCCTTTAATCTATAATAGGCCTATATAGATTGTTTTTGGACTGAGGTATTACGACTGTGCGAAGGTAGAATAATCATTTAATCTTTTAATTGTGGACTGGAATGTATTATTGGAAGGGACGGAAATCCTGACTCATTGCTCCGATAGATGTCAAAGTCACTAGAATTCTTATAAAAACCAAATCCTAACAATGGGATTTTTAGTTGCTTAGGTTAAATATTTATAACTTATCTTCATAAGAACTATCTGAGAATCCAGTCGGACAAACGGATTTACTTATTTCGAATTAAATTACATTCTTTACTCTTTTTAGATGCATAATAAGTAGCTAAAGCATTGATTTTAAGGCAAAAACTATCCTATTTTGGCCACATTATGAGAGCGGATAATTCCATTGAAAAGATAATCATGCTTGGGAAGGTAGAGGGAAAGAGAAGAAGAGGAAGACAACGAAGAAGATGGTTGGAAGATATAAAGGAAGCTACCGGGAATTCTTTGCAACAACTACGATATGCAGCAAATGATAGATCTGGGTGGAGAGCCTTAGTATATGAGGTCACCAGAAGTCGTAGACGACTTGATGGAACCTAACAACAACAACAATAAGTAGCTAACGTTAGAAGCAGTAGCTCTAGCATCGTATCCTTGGTAGCACTTTTAAATAATATTCAGAGAAAAATGTTACTTGCATTATTTTCTGTTCTGCAATTAAACTTGACTAGATGCAACCCGTGAAATATTCACGGAAGTAAAACAAATTCCACATTTTTGAAATACCGTGAAATTTTTCAAAAACACAGATTGAAAAAGATGTTCTAAGCTCATTTTTTAAAAGGAATAAAATGTTTAAACCCTGCTGCATTCGATCTATTTGTTTTCTAACTTGTTGAGAAAGTTAAATTCTCTTTTTTTTCTCCTTCAATGGGATTCGAACCGAGGACCTCCGTCCTCGCAGTCAAGAACTCTAACCACTGGACTACTACTGGTCTTTAAAATATTCTCTCTCCGACTGTCTCCGCTCTCTTCACTGTGATGACAAATATTCGTACGATTTTTGCCTATTAATAGTATGATTACTTTTGATTATCAAGTTATTGGAAAAACTGGTCATTGACATTATTTTCGTTTAGCCACATTATTTTAATATCCTAACCTAATACAAACAACCCATATTTCTTTCTGAAATCTTCTCTTTTATAGAATAATATATATTATTAAACATCATCCACACTACCAGATTAGTGTGGATGATTTTTAATAATATCCTAATCTAATATTTATTATTTATAATTTAAAAAACAAAAAAAAGTTACATTAAAAAAATAAAAAGTTCTATGAGTTATCTCGTAAGAGGCCTGTGAGACACACGTTCTTTACAGACGCCAAGTCAACGCATTATTGTACGTGTCCCATTCCTATCAATGCACCTACATGGTACAGTGCAACTTGGATAATTCGAAGCTGAAGGGACCACTACAAAACTTCGAATTATCCAAGTCTTCGAATTAAACAAGTTACATCTTTTAACTTTAATTTCAGGTCCACTGAATGCTTGGAAAGATTATTCTGTCAATAAGTAAATATTTATTCAGAAAGATCATGGTATGAAAGACTTAAACACTATATGTATGTAAACAAAATAAGATTTATATTACGTAAGCTACAGTACATATTACATTCAATACCGAAAATTATAGTTTTTCAAAAAATTGTGCAATGTCTGATTGTTTTGTAGAATTCAGTCGCTTAATGTTAGCAAAATCATCAAGCATGTTTAGTGAACGGAAAACAGCTTCACTTACGTTGGTTTGTCCTTCATGTACCGACGAAATTCGGCGCTATCCCGTACTCGTTGGCGATTTGGCATTTCTTCTTCACACCCTTTTCCACCTCGCGAATGACGGCGACTTTTTAAGCAAACGTTAAATTCTTGTACACGCGTGGTTTACTGAAAGACATGGTGACACTGACAGCAGGAAGCTCGAATGGCGTCTGAAGCGTCACGTGTCGAACGATGGCGGGAAAAGGGGATTTCAGTTGTCACGTGTCGAATTTCTTAACGATGAAACGCCGAAAAGTCGTTATGATTCGAATTTTTTTATAAAAAACTTCGAATTAAGGAAGTTGAACTTCGAATTATCCACGATTTTTTAACATTGATTTAATAAGAAATTCAAGGGACTAAGAGAAATCATCGAATTAAAGACGTTCGAATTATTCAAGTTGCACTGTAATTCGTAGGTCCACAGAGCTTTAAAGGTTTCATCTATCGTTTGTAATAACCCTTTAATTTGTATTAGACCAAAAAAAGTCAAACTTCAGAATAAATCGAACAAATAAATCTGATGATCGAAGATTCTAGAAATCTGAACTTTTAATATCAAGGTATCAGCTATTAGAAGCAAGATCCCTGTAGATTCCATTACACTAATGGCCAGTTTCTCCAAATGATCATAAGCTAATCCTAGATTAAGTTCCATTGAATCCAGTAGGGTTGTCACATGAACGAATATTAATATTATTTGGAGAAATCGACTGTTTCCCGTGATATATGAATCAAGAAACATTTACGGGGGAAGTCAGGATCACTATCGGAAACGGAAGTGATACTTACTTGCGTTCAGCGGGAAGGCTGAAGCAAATACAGTAAAAACTGGTTTATACGTAACCCAGTTGTACTTAGTTCTGGTTTGTGCATAATAGTTTGTAGGTCCTTGCGAAAATTGTATTTAATTATATATAAATTATTTCTGAGATATACGTAACTGAGTTACACGTAATTCGCCTTTATACGTAGCATATTTTTGAAAATTAGATTGTGTTGTACGTATTTTCAAATATAGATATTCCCCAGGTGCTCCGATATACAACTCTGCGTTCCGTATCGATATATAATCGTCGCGTTCAAGAGGTTTCTGGGCGGCTTTTAATGAAAGGTCGATCAGAGACAAAAACTGAATGAATTTTCGCATTGATGAATACATGTATTCCCTTCATTTACTTCAGCCTCTCTCTCTATTGCAGCCATGGGAAATAGAAGGAATAAAAATTACATTTTATAGGAAAAAGTGAGATTTATTCAAGAAGTGAAAGGCAACTCGCAAAAATCAAAAGCAGAAATTCGTAGGTAAACCAGTTTTTACAGTTTTATTAACCATGACCCCATTTATCGAAGGTCACGGTCAAACTTCATTTCAGAATGAAGTTACAAACTGATTGGCTCCCATTCAGGGTATTAATTCCCTCAAAATCAATAATTTAGACTTGTATTGATGTACTTTAGTATATTCTAGTGTTACATGTTAGTGTTAATATGAATTTCCATGATTTGTCGTTTCATAAACTAATCATGGTAGGTCTAAATTCAAATGAATTACAAGCCATTACAAATTTACTGTGATTACCAATAAAATTGCAGTAAACTCTAATAACATTATTTTTTGATATGAAACAGTCTTTTAATTGAAAGCTTTTCATTCAGTGCATCAGAATTTTTCTCGAAATATTGTTAATATTTAAGATTGGGTTTTTACCGTAGTCGATGTGTCTCTAGTTTCCCGAAGGATTCTGGGAATGGAAAAAATTTCGCATCGACCGACGTCACAGTTCGACCACTTCATTTGGTCGCAGTTACGACGATGCTGTAATATCCAAAGCAGTCGCTCAGCAGATATCGGAGAAAATTTCATTACTTTGTAAAATAGCTAAGAGCGATATTTTTCATCGGTCGGACATGTTTCGCTCGCAGGAAAGTTCAAGTGAAACATGCTTAAGTGCAACACTGTACGATTTGACGTAATATCCAGTATCTCATTCAGAATGTATTGGAACGACACCAAAACATCCACTGATCCCATAAAACCACACCACCATATCGATAATATGTGACTTACAGAGACTTCTCATCTCTTAAAGATAATTATAAATTGATGTTAAATTGTAGTGTAAAATCTAAATCCATTCGTAATTGAGGCTCGATTATTTGTTTGTTTATTTGTGAAAACAGGCTGCACGGCTGTTACATCATTTGAAGTGCCATTTTTAAAGAATTTAAAATTCAATATTTTTAGCTATGATAAGCTTTCAAGAACAATTTACTCGAAGTCGATGGATGTTTAACCATCTGCTGAAACAATGAGATAAATATCAATGTACCAATGAGAAGAGAATGTTGTGTTCCTGTTCCTTCTGGCTGCCAATCCACCATACCATTAGGTCAGTCTTTACATCTGTAGACAACACAGCACAGGTCACCGGAAGACGATTTCCCTTATGATGGAAGCGTATTTTCAAACGAAGATAAATGTAAAAGAAGTAAGCACATTTTATGCAGTATATTAACAGCAATGCGTGATATATTAAATGGAATCCAGATTAAGATGAAAATACTGCTAATCAGTGCTTCACAAGTCAATTCACAGTTTTGTAGCAAACACAAACCAACCGACTCGTAGAAGTTGCACCCTGTGAGATCCCATATTCTATCGAGGTCGAGGATATAATAATCTATTTCAGCATTGTCGATTCAGTATAGATATCCGAATTTTGTCCAATTTCCTACCAGGTCTGTGGTTACTTAATACCGGAAGTAGGATTTAAGCATGATCCCAATGGGATCCGACACTGGTTTGAACTGTAGAGAGCGTTTTACGTATGTACAGACACGGAAAATCCAATAGCCCCTCTCTACGGGGTTCGCTAAAAAAGAGTTAGTATCCACAGATTTACACATGTTTTGTTTTATACTTTCATCAACAAAATGACTGTGATACTAATTCACTTATAAACTATATACTTTGCATATAATTTGACTAAATTCTTAATTATTCTTCTACTACAATTCATTACATATGACTTTATATACAATACTTATAACGTAAACTTGCAAAGAAACCCATATTAATTACTGTTGTAAAAACTCAGCTGTTGTCTGCTAGCGCAACTTTGAAGACTGAATAGCTGTGCAACACTCTCAGGTCATTAAGAAAAGTTTGTTGTTCAGATAGCATAATTATTTTAAGCAGAGGGAAATGTAACAATATAGTCACGACATTGAAATGTGTGTTTTTTTTGGTCCTATTATATCGATATTGTTTCTTCACGTTACCAAAGTTCCTCTCTTGGACCTTCAATAGGTGATCATTCAAATGTCTCTCGTGGTAAGACGTGCAGTTTTGCATGAGAATGATTCATACCACTGTTTTTGGCATGAGCGATTTATATTCTAAGAATATTTTCGTGCGGTTCTCAACGTTCGAGGTCACGCACTTCCCTTGTTAGTAGGTCTAGCATTGTAAAGTTTCATAATTTAAAGTAATAAGCCTTAAAATCACCTGAAGAAGGCTGTGAATCATATACAGCCGAAATATTGTACGCATACTGACACGTAAATGTACTGTCGAGAAGAATACTGAAGAATTTCAGTCAAATTGACTGTGATAGTAATCTCCCTTTTTTTGTTTTTTATTAGGTAAAGATAAAAGATTCCCAAAATAGGTCTAATTAAAAGGATATAATAGGAAATAGACAATGCCGAACACACAATTGGTTTAAAAAGTAAGTGCAAGTAAAAGCACATTAAAAATACTTTACTGTGCAGGAAAGCTTTCGAAGCCTAGATGTCTTCCTTGTCAATCTTTGGCAATCTTTGATTGACAAGGAAGTCATGTAGGCTTCGAAAGCTGTCCTGCACTGTAATGTATTTTTAATGTTTTTTAACTGCACTTACTTTTTAAACCAATTATCTATTATCATTTTAATTATATCTTAGGCACATGTTAAAATTTTGTTATTTAAATAGGTCTAGGTGATTTAAGAGGTCGGAAAGATAGGCGTTTCATGACCATAAATCATAGCCTAAATTGGAATGAAATATTGGTTTGGAAGACAGAAATAACGCATACTGTAACTCTGATAATATGTTAAACTTAATTTCAGACAACCTTCACTGTAATACTTACTTTTAAATGAATTCTAATTTCATTCATATACCTTTCATTACTTATTACAAGCAATTGTTAATGCTTTAATTTTAAAACGTAATGTTGTCATCCTGAATGTGAAGCAGACCCGAGAGTCCGAGGGATCGAAATATTGTTGCGTGTGTCCTATGCAAGGTAACGCTCATCATTAATTATTAACTTTAAACATAAAAACAATCAAAGAGAAGCTTTGATAATTAATAATGTGGAAATTATATATAAAAAAAGCATTTATACTATTTATATGTTTCACGTAATACTTACTTTTTACAATTGGCTAGATTTAAATCTGTATGTAACAGTTTACATTTAACCTGCTTTTTCAGGATGATCTTCAATAATGTAATGTAAGCTACTAATTTATTTAATAACATATATCGGATAGTTAATAATAATCACTATTTCTCAAATGATTTTTTCTTTATTGGACGAAGTTAAGAAAATGAAAAACATTTGCTTGGAAGTTTAGAATAGTGCAAAGAATAATTATAGGAAATAACTTTTAGAAAACTATAATTAAATTAATTTTCAGATACAATCAAATTGTTTTGACCTTATTAGTAAAAGAATATCTCTTTCCTGAGTTTTGAATGCTGCTGCTGATTTGATTTGGTTGTAATTCTCAGTTTCTGTACAAACTTCACTCCACACTTTCGAAATCAGAATGGACAAAGAATGGAGAATTGATTTTTTAACACTCACTTCACTGTCACATGTTTTATACACAATTTTTGTTTGCGAATTACGTCATCTCCGACGTATCGTTGCATTATCGGGACAGACATCAAATAGTAAACACCGTCTCACATAACAACGAATGAGACTAAACTAAAAATATTTGTAGAAATTGATTCAGTTCTTCTCCTACATTAAAATTATAATGGTAAATAAACAAACTTGTTCAATATTTTTTGAAAAAAACACACACAAAGGTAAGTTTTAAAACGATTGTTGAATATAGTTCACTTATGATGACTTGTGATTGATTATTTACATCATCTGAAATCGTATTATAATGATATGTTTTATATCATGACACTCTGTTTTCAGTTTTTACCGTTAGGAGAGTTCTGTTTTTGAGGTTGATATCGTCAATTGTCCTTTCGAGGTCCTTGTATTCTGTGTTTAGGTCATTTTGGATGAAGTGGGCTTCATCGTACGACTGCCTGGACTGCATCTCCGCGTACTCCAGCACTGCGCGGAGAGAGTCCGATCGGTGGAAGTATCCATGCAGTCTCTGTCCCGTGGGCAACCGTATCGAAAGCAAGATTTCGTCTTTGTTGGCGGGTGTCGGTGGTACAGAACCGGCTGAAGGAGGATAGTGCTCCGAGGTGGCATCTTCCACTTCGAGTTCCATTTCGACGGAGCTCGTTCTCTGTCGGTTCCGTTTCTCTTTCTCTTCTTTCATCAGCCGGTGAAAATCGTCCCTTATCTGTGTCTTTTGGCTGTTCTCTTTCTCGGCCAGACGCACACACTCCTCGAACACGGCAGATTCGAGAACTTCGTACGTGTTAGAGCGCAGCAGTTTGGGCTTTTGCCTCTCGTCCTTTTCTAATTCCGTGGACGGACGGCGACTGGTGGATTTCATCGCAAGATCGAGAGGATCCAAGATGCCCACCCTTTCTGCTGCAGCGACGGAGTGGAAGAGAACTTCCCCGTCGAGAAGCAGGGAAGTGCGGCGCTCGAAAGACGGCGACGGCGGAGGACTGAGCATCGTCGGAGAGGGAGATCTCGACTCCCCACTTGCTTCTCCTCTTTCCAGCGATCCGATGGCGGGAAGAGGCCTGTATTTGGATAGGCTCGCACTTCTTGGCGGCGTCATCAAATTCCACGCGGTCGAGATGGGATCGTAGTCCAAATTGAGACTTCCTCTCGACCGAAAGATCCTGTTGGGCGGCATCTCACCGTCCCAAGTGCCCGTCCGAGGACGGAAGAACGGGGACGAGAGACCGTCGTGCGGGTGGTAGCCCGTGGAGGATTGAGGGGCGGACGAGGTATGACGATCGGTCAGACGTCCCCAAGGAGCCCGGGGATCTTTGCAGCAACGACACTGGCTCGATGGCCAGTCGTCGTCGTCCTTGTCCCCTGGGAGGGGAGTGAACGCCTCCACCAGCTCTAAATCGTCGTTGTTGTCAGTGTGTAACGGACTGGGATGCGAGAGACGTCGACGGACAAACACACGGGAGGGTTTACTTGACTTGGGGGGAGGATGAGGTTGGACCGATGTCATCGATGAATACATCATTAATGTTGATCTCTGTCGATATAATCTTCAAGGGTAGATCAAATCATCCACTCCCACTTGAATTGGCCCTAAAATAAAAACAGACAGAGAACTATTATTGCTAGATTTCTATGCTTAAATGAAAGGGACGATTAACGAACATGAAAAAACATGAAATCTACTTTTTTTTTAAAAAAAAAAGTTGCAGTTATTTTTTTCTATTTAAATTTTTAATTTTTAATTCTTGTTAATATGATGTTCTTGAACTGAAGTGAATTTTATTTTCTTATTACTTGAAAAAATATGTTTAATTTTGAGGATGCTTGTTACGGATAAGCCGTAGGATGATTGTTAGGCCCCAAGAATGACTTAGTAACTTTCTACTACAGCTCTATATGCGTGATAATAAAAAAAGACTTTCCTTGGAGCGTTGAGAAGCACTGTGTTGACTTTCTACTGACAAATCGGGAAACTTATATGAAGAGGATTATAAAGCTCATTAGATGAGTTTGAACAAAAAACTACTATCTGATAAATAAGCGGTTATTGATAATCAAAGTTGGCACGCCAACAACAATTTCGTATATTCAAAAAAAAAAAAAAAATACCTAATAGCTGCAAATCATTCTAGTACAGCTTATTGATTCAATTTGGTCCAAAATCAACTCACTATTATTATTAGCAATTCTTGTAACATTTCAAACACTTTTTTTTATTAGCTTAAGTCAGTCTATAAGTATTTCCTTTAATAACTTTTGAACTGCTAGATAGATGCTCTTGAAACTTATTTAAAGGCAAGAGGGCGATTTAACTTATGATCAAATTCACGTAGGCTAAGCATAGGATTATTGCGATGACAAATTACTCTGACACCGTACTACAAATTTTAAATCAAACAATAGTCTTTGAAATTGCGCCATATTGTGGATTTAAAAAGGACAATGAATAACACTGGCATTCATCATCGTAAAAGAGTACACTAAGGCATGATTGACTGTTTTTAAAAGGCAAGGTAATGGTTTTCTATTTAATTCTGCTATCCTCATCACCAGGATTGTGATTGTTGACTGAGAAAGACGTAACTCTGGTGATAAAATGAATATTAAATGTGATTCGATAAAGCCATTGTGTCTTCCAAGTGATCGAAGCAGGGGAAATGCACAGTGATATCGATTTAAGTGAATTTGAATTTACTTCAAATTACAGAAGAAAAAAATAAAGAATATGATAGTGGTAAGGATTTTTTTTCCCAAATAATGACAACAGAAACATATTAAACACTAGCAAAAATTAAAAAAAAAAATTGGAATAAAAGTTTATAGAAAAAGATTTCAAATTATAACAATAAAGTAAATATTCAAATTCAAAATAAATTCAGTATTTTTAAAAACTGCAGAAATAAGTGAAGTAAATATCCGATCTATATTATTGTAATTAATTAATAAATTCGAACCATAACTGAAATTTAAGAGAAGCATTTATTTATTTTCTATATATAAGATACTGTATAAAAAATGCCTGGGTTTTTGTGTATTTCTTATTTCTTTCCGTATCTTTTGACCTATCGGAATCATGTTTTGTAATTGCTTAGACTCCAATCATATTGTTATTAAGGTGCTCTTCTCTGTGTAACATGGACCAGTACACAGAAGCCCATTTATTCATTTATTTATTTATAATTCAATTTAAAAATAAAAACCCTTCTGTAAAATTTATTCAAAATCTATTAAGTACAATTCCAAATAAAATCACACGTTTTCATGTGTCATCAAGCTGTAGCTGGCAATGAATGGGCAGATGAAGAAGCAAAAACAGCAGCCAAAAATGATCACCTTAAAATCACTTCGCTCCCCTTCTCAATTAGTGTAATTAAATCCAACATTAAAACTACTTTAATAGATTTGTGGAATGAACAGTGGTTAAAGACATCAAAGGGAATTGTTACAAGGAAGTTCTTCCAACAGTTCAGACTTCTGATGTTAAATTATACAACTTTGCTTTGGGTCAAATCCTTACAGGCCATCGGAAAATAAATGCTTACCTAGCAAAATATAATTTAACACACAGTGCTTATTGTTCCTGTTATCTAAAAGAGATAGAATCTGTAGAACATATACTCTACACTTGCCCTTATTATGAATATGCAAGATACATTTTACAATTAAATCTGCTTTATTATGATATTCTATGGCCATGTAAACTTAATATCCTAATTAACAAGATAGGGATAGTGATTAGTAAACCAATCACAGTGCTTCGCAACGGCTTCCGAGTCACCTTTACTTTAGAATAGACTGCGCCGGGGTGATCTAGAAAATGCTCGCGCGAGTCCGTTTGCGACCCCATGCTATCTTACCCACCCCTATTTATATGGAATAATCGTCATTTTTAACTCAAACCTTGTTAATATACAGAATTTCTACATGATTTAAAAAAAAAAAAACTTAAAAAAAAAAAAAATCCTCATGAGGGAATCGAACCCACGACCTTTGCGTCATTAGCACGACGCTCTAACCAACTGAGCTAACAGGCCACCTACAACATTCAAGATTCAGGCCACCTACAACTGAGTTAATAGAAGCCGTTGCGAAGCATTGTGGGATATGTGTCCATAGACAGACAAACCGGATTTATAAAGCGTCTTTCCGAAAGATTGGCTAATCCTGCCTTCCAGTATTTCTGGAATTTTGTAAACAGTGTAATGAAATTTAAATCTAGTTGTAAAACTAATTCATAATATTTTAAATCTTTTGTATTTATTGTAATCTTTTGTAATCTTTTTGTATATAGGTAAATTTTAATCTTTTCAATGTTTATTTCTGTGTTGTATTCATCTGAGTGGTGCAACATAATAAATTCTATTTTATTCTATTCTATAATTCAATTTGAGGTTGTGGAATACAGTGGATAAAAATCTGAATTTTCCCAGGCAACGCCTTAATGTTAGTTTGCATTTTATTCGAAAATTAATTTCTTTTCGCCAATTAAAACAGAATCAAGAACTTTTTTTTCTTTCATTAATATAAAAAAAAATGTATTATTACTTCTCTTATTCCATCATAATTGTAATTTAACGACAATGTTGATAATTACTTTACTTCTTTTTGTTTCTATAAAATAATTGACAGCATGTTTAATAATAAAATGCTAATTTAATAGTACAGTGAAACTTGGATAATTCGGAATTGTTTAATTCGAAATTCTAGATAATTCGAATTTTTTGCTCGGTCCCTAGAATTCTATACTAAAATAATGTTAAAAAATCGTGGATAATTCGAATTTTATTTTGGATAATTCGAATTTTTCGTACGATTGTCCTTAAAATATTATGGTAAAAATTGTTCCTGAGACTTTTCTCAGCTAAGATACATTATTTATTTTAACGGTCTTTCTAAGGAAAACAAAAGCGAGGGTTGGAATGTCACTATGTGGGGATTTCCGAGGATTTTTCTGTCCACCCTCTGTTGTTACCCTCCCCCCTTCCACACCCCCTCGGTCTTTGAGTCACATGCGTTTCCTGTAAATGATTTAATGCGGTTATATAAATTTTTAGTTTTTGTGCTTGTGCTTTAAGTATTGTTTATATGCTCTTACTATGCCATTGTCAAAATCTAAAGCTCCTTATAAGTCATTAACATTAGCTGAAAAGGTAGCGGTGATTAAGGAAGTGGAAAAAGGCCTTAAAAAGAAATCGAAAATCGCCCAGGAATTTGGAATTCCATCCAACATGTTATCGACATATTTGAAGAACAAAGATAAAATCTTGAGCAGCAAAAATGGCAATGGAAAAAACAGAAAAAGAACGAGAGGACCTGGCAACCCAGAGGTTGGAATCATATGCTAGGACACAAAGATTGCATTCAATGAAGCAATTAAAAATATCTGCCTTTTTTTTTTTTTTTTGAAAGTGATGAATAATTAAGCTAGTAAAAAATGTTAAATCTTTGATCGTGGAGTTAGTATTTTTTTATTTATCTCTTCTGTTTGAAAGAATATATGTAATTCGAATTTTTGGATAATTCGAACTTTTTCTCTGGTCCCTTCAGCTTCGAATTATCCAAGTTTCACTGTACAATAACTGTTAGACAATCAATTTCCTAGCTGGTATTTTTCTTAGTTGGTCTTCGGATTGATATTTGAGCTCAATTTGATCCAAAACTTTCTAATTCCGCATTTATTTAAAACCTGAGCTTTCGAGGAATTTTTGAGATACTTAAGGTATTCATGGATAACGTATGTTACATGTAGCCTATGTATTTTGCGCAGATTTCCTTCGGATTTTTCTCATGACATTAACCTAGTTTATATTTACAAAACTATAGATGAATATTAACATTATCAAAGAAATTAATTGTTGAATCATCTTAGATGAAAGGAACAATTCAACTAAAGAAACGTAGATCAATGCTCACAATATCTCTCAATGCTAACAATGGCCAACGCGGGGTCAACAGTTTGTATTATATGGGGTAGAATGTTATCAGTTTTTCTTACATACTTGAGGCATGAAACCTCTGCAAGGTAACAAAACAAAATCACTGAGATGCATGTTAGGAATTACAGGAAGAAAGATAACGGTTTGTGTTAGACAGGAAACGAGAATAATTGAAATGCATTGAAGAAGTTAAAACAGCCTTGAGCGGGACTTGTAGTAAGAGAATATGATCATAAATGGACAACAGAAATTCTACATTGATTTTAAAATTGGAACAAGCCCTCGAAAACGTCTTCTTAACAAGTGAATAAACATGAACGTTGTTAGAATGAATTGATAAAAAAAAATCCGCAGAGACAAAGATCAGGAAAAGATTTGAAGAGATCTTCATCTTTGTAAGGTCTTCATCATATAGTGTTGAATTGTACAAAATTAACAATCTATTGCCCTGTACTCTTCTTATAGTCTTTTCATTGTTACACGCTTCAGCAAGAAGTGGTTTTAGATGGAAAAAATTGACTCACAAAAGTTTTAGCCTCTTTTCCAATAGGAAAACGAGATTAATGAAATCATTCAGTCTGTCAGTATGTTCGCTTGCTCTTCTTAGAACTTGATATACATATAACGGGCTTAAAATACGATCAAACTTTTATACTGTATCGAAATATTTTCTAAATGGGTTTTTATAGAGAAAAATTACCGCGAGAAGAACAATAATTCCCATAGAAAGGCACTGGAATGAAAAACAGTGGATTCCTTCCTATTTCTGCTAATAAATTTTAACAATGTGTATATAACACATTTTTCTAGGAATCATTCTTATCATTTAGCTGTATTTTTTATCTGTATTTTTATTCATTTTATCTCTAACCATTATTTATTTAAAACATTCCTTTTTCAGTTCCCAATTATTGATGTTCTGTTTATTTTTAATTTTTTTTTTTTTGTTGTATTCATTAAATCAGTTAAACTGTTAATCAATTTTGTGATTGATTATTTATGTTTTTGTCCAATCATTATTTAAATTTTAATTATACTTATCCAATTAATTCACTACTGTGAAACTTTATAAAAGACCGATGTTTAAATTGAATAAATATATAACAGTTCAGTTCCAGATTTGCCTAATTGCCTGTTCATTCGAATCGTCACTCCAATAAACACTGTCACAATATCATTGTCTTAAATATCGGGAATTAATCCTTTAGCTAATTGCGTTCTGAGTTGATACTACTGAAATTAATGCTATTTAAACAATTTAAGTAAATAATGTAGATTTAATTCTTTTTTTTTAAGAAAATGTAAAATATTTACTGTCTTCAGCAGCAATTATAACTGGAATGTCAATGTAAAGGTTTTTGTTTACATCGTTTTCACGATTTCTAAAAAAAAAAAAAAAAAAAAAAGGAACCTTTTTTGAGGAAAGTTGACTTTAAATTCTTTTGATTTTAAAAAAAAAAAATCAATTTTTTTTTTAAATCATTTGGATTCCGATTAAATTGAAATTTGTTAACTTCAGGAATCAATACAGCACGGAATTTAGGATTTAAGTTTAAAAAAGAAATGGCCGCAACAAAGCAGCTATAATTGGTGAAATAAGAATAGGCTCCGCCCATCCGCTGCTCTCCTTCAGTAAAAATGAACCTTTATGCGCAATAAAAAATAAAATTCATAGCGGCCAGGAACGCGTGCACATGAATATTCTCGCCAATTTTTCTTTTGGCAAGCTTTTTATTGTTTATTTTAGATTTGTAGGCTCCACGATCTGAACCTTAAAGGTATGTATGAAAATGATCCAGAAAATGTATGCAAATACACATATATCTCTCACGTATTGACCTTTTGCTTATAATTAAATAAAAATTTCGTACGTATTGCATTGCTTCGGTTATTTTCATTTTCTTATTTAATATTTTTATAGCCTGTATAATACATGCTGTCGAGTAATTCTACTGGTATAGGGTTCTTGTTTTTATTTTTTTATTTCTTTTTGTTTTTGATATAAACTTTTTTCATAAAGAATTATTGTTACATACAGTAAAAAATCATACAGAGAAGTTGTCTCCCATTGGTGAGCTTTTTATCTGGTATCAATCGTTGTAATTGATTTCTATAAATCACCCACTACTCTCCTATTGTTCTGTCCTACGCTGTGAAGGGCAGTTAGATAAAATCGCATTATATTGATTATATCAGTAATGTAACGACTAGATCTGATAAAAAGCTTACAGAACGGCCTAATTCCTATTAGATAATTGAAATTTTAATTTGAGTTCATTTATCGTAAATTACGAATAAAGAAAAAATCTGAAAATCTAGCCTTAAGATTCCAATCTTTAAGACATTTACTTGAAAATGGTATTAACTACCGAAGAGAAAGTGTTTTATTGTGGAGCTCTATTTTTGACGTGGCAATAGAACTAGCCTGCTACACGTTGCTACGGAATTTCGGGAGCATTTTAACTGTCAGCACCCACGAACAAGGTTATGCTATCCGTTATCGATAAATTCCGTCTAACCGGAAGTGTACTCATACAGCGGAAAGATTGCACCGGCCGTACCGTAACAGTAACAACGAATGAAAATCACGACCGAATTTTTGAGTAAGTACTGCAATAGCTGCAACGAAGTCTCCGACGAACGGCAGTTAAACTAGACATGGGTCGAACATCAGTTCGACGTATGTTTAAAACCATTGGTAAAACCCTTACAAGATACAGACTGGCCAGCCATTGAAACCTGTCGATAAAGAAGCAAGAGTCGTGTACTGTGCTTCCATGTTACCAATAGAGTACGACGATCCCGGATTTTTTTCCTAATGTTTGGTTTTCGGACGAGTGTCATGTTTATCTGAATGGCTATATCAATAAACAAACAACCCAATTTCTTGGTTTCGCCCGAACAGACATCATTATTGAAACACTATTCCACAATGAACAGGTGACGATATGGTGTGCGGTCTCTGTGATACCAACGGCATCATTTGTACGTACTTCATTAAGGATGATCAAACACCTGTAAATCAGGTGCGTTATAGAGAACAGGTAATCACGCCGTTTCTCAGGGACCTCAAACGTTTCTGCCGAGCATGACACGTGCGTCTTCATTCCCAGTGGTTTCAACAGGATGGGGCTACGTGTCATACGGCGAGGGAATCACTTCGGCTACTTCATGACACCGTCGGAAATCACGTGACATCCCATGGAGCAAACATTCCCTATCCCTCACATTCCCCTGATTTAACTCCACCTAATGCGTACGTTTGGGGAATGCTGAAGAAAATGCTTTTTCAAGGACAACCTCCGGCAAACATTGTGACAACTCTTAAGCCTGTTTTACATTTACCATTTCACTCGCCATAACCTGGAAATTTCACTCGCCATCACCTAGACATCACAGATGTCCAGTAAATGGAGAGCGATAGAGTCTGGGCTATTTTCGAAGAAATGTCGAGACAGCAGATGGCTGGACATTTGACACCAGCGCTCCTGGTGACGAATTGTAGAACTTGGAAGTCCAATCGATTTGTATCTATTTATTCGAAATTACCGATTACAAAAATGATTTTCACGATCGGAGGGCATCTTTTCCTTATGTTTTCGTGGATGCTTTCATAAAATGTTACATTATTAATCAAAATCATTTCAGAATTTCGGCTTGAAAATTCGAATCGAGACGAGCGATCGACATCTCGAAAAGATATCGCGATTTGATCGAGATTTAACGAGACTGCGTTATTTATCGAAACTGAAAACAAAGAAACACAAAGCGATGAAAAAAAACATGAATATTTCCTATTTTAATTAATTAAAGACATTCTTTCACCTATCCGATGCATTGACTAAATGGTTTTTATATAAATCAATGCTATTTTTATCGTAAATAAAACGTAGGCATGATGACAATTGCGAAGTGTAAATGTTCCGTGTGATGGAAGGCGTTATGGTAAGTGTAAAACGATACACAAATCACTCGGAATCTACCCTGACATGTCCTGCGTTATGGCTTGGAAAATGGCGAGTGAAATAGTAAATGTAAAACGGCCTTTAGGGGATTGGAACAACCTCTCTTCCGGGACATCATGGACAACCTACGCAACCGCTACGAGTATCGTTAGAGCGCCAAGGAGATCACATGAACATGTATTTGCCAACAACCACAGTTGATATTCTGCGTTTTCTGTTCAAAACGGTTCAGCGTCGTTTGTTTTGGGCCATACTGTATAAAAATGCTTGCCTAATTTTTGTAAGATTAAAAAAAAAAAAATTGATGTGGGTTAGTTTTTTCTGAGTGAGGCTGGATATCTCGGTTCCATAGCAATAATGCTCAGTTGTCATGTTCTAAATTAGTTTCCCTGTTCAATATCAACTCAAGCATAATGTTTATGAATGTTTCTGTTGTTAAATTCCTTTTGGACAGGTATGTTCAAAACTGAACGATTTCAGAATAAAATTAAATAGTACTTAAAAATAACACAATATAGTATTTTGAGGCTAAGACAATCGAACTTTTTCTCTAATTTACCAGGTTGTCAAGCTATTCCTGTCACAAGGAGCATTTCATGGAAAGTCTGTTGTGGCAGTAAGCTACTTAGTAGTTCAATAACAACAGAAATGCGTCACTCAAGGTTTAATTAATTATAATTCTATTATGCTGAATAATTATTAATAGTTAATGGAGAAAGGTACTGAATGCATCTAATGTAAATGTTGCCCGTACTTTGTAGAAGAGTCTTTGAATCATGACATTTATTAGAACAGGATGTGTTTGTTGAGTGACCTTCTCTATGGAACACACGACAGACCACGTACTGTTAAATATTGATGACCTGAATCTAAATGAGAAGGTCGTTATATGTATACAGACACGAATGGACTGGCACAAAGGCCAAGCTGCTGAAAGATTTATTCTAACTTAGAAACTCAGAACTAATATAGGCCCATTCTCAATTTTCAGGGAATCATCGCTTTTGTATTTTGCCGCCAAAGAAAATACAACTTGCCGGCTTAGCAAAGTATTGTCAGATGCGAAATAAAACGTTCTAAATATGAAATGTCATTTTTCTAAAGGAATTCAATAACAATCTGCCTTTTCTTTAGGCAATAATATTTGTATTTTTTCTCCGCCAACCAAAATGCATTAAAATCAAAACAAACAAGATGGAGACTAACGATAGTTTTCTATAAGGGTTTTTGACGGATCCGCCCCGAGGGAAACAACATTATCCGAATATCAACATTTTTTTTTTAAACAGTAGTTTATTTTTTAACAGTAGTTATTGTCTTGAATTCAGCTTACTTCCATTATAAAGGCAAAATGTTGATACTGGCATCTGGTTCTCTTTGGTGTAATCTGGTGTTCCTTCTAGTGGAAGTTTACATTACGTCATCTTGTAAGCCGTCTGCAGAATAGAAACTGGATAAGCTGTAGAGCAGAGTAAATTAATATTTTGACCTTGTTGCCAAATTCTTTATCCTATTATTTCTTTTTATACATGATAAACATAGCTATCAAAAAATTTGGTAGAGTCCAACATTTCCAATCCATTATAATATATCCTTAAAATAAAAAAGTGAGGACAATAATACTTAATATAATACTAAATGAAATGGTGGAACTACATTTATTGATTAACCTCATATGTATGTAAGGAACTGTAAGTTAAAAACCGCCCATAAAGTGCTTTAACCACTTAGATTATCTAAAAGATTATCTCAAAATCTTTTAATCCTAGGAAACTGAAATTTCATGGCAATCAAATGCATGTATTGAGATTGATAGACATTGGATACATTGGCAAGGTTGAGACACTTGTACAAAAATTGGCCTAACCACGAAAACTCAGAAACTAATTATCTTAGAACGATGAAACTTTAATGGTAGAATGATTATTAATTATGTGAAAGACCTCTATTAATTCAGAACGAATTGGACCTGGGTGGAGAAAAGAACTTAGGGCCAAAACGCAGTATTAGCTAAAAAGTTTCAGCTTTCTAGGATTAAAGTTTTTGAGATATTGTGATTATAGCTCTTTAAGAGTAGTTTTTAACCTGCAGCTTCTTACATACAGATCTGGCGTGTAAGTATATTCAAAATCAATGAAGCGCTGACATTTATTTTTTTAAAGCTCTAAGTTAATTCGAACTATAAAGGGTTAATATCTCAACCTATTATCTATTATAAATAAAAGTATAACGAACTTTGTCTAAAGTAGGTTACTTACACAAACCGCCGGCAGAGGGCAGTTATACGCAAAGACAAACAAACATCGGGAGAGAAAATTTAAACACGATTTTGAAAATAAAATAAGCAATCTACTTAAAAAACACACATAATTGTTTGAAACGTAACTTTTTGTTAAATGGGAATCCACAGTACGGAAGGATCCCCAAATGACCAACGACATAGAAGAGGAAGAAGAAATAGATTCTGGAAAACTCAGCTAATTATTTTTTAAAAGTTGTTCGTTTAAAACTTAGCCTACTTTTAGCAAGCTACATTCCAATGTTATCTAGAAAAACTGAAACTTTAAGGTAGAAAAGGTAATTTGAACAATAGCCTAGTTTTAGTTCTTTCCATACAATTTATTCTTATCACGGTAGCACAACTAAGATGATGAATCTATTTAATTTCAGTCATTTGAAAGCACGGGCAGATTGAATGGTTTAACTGCATCATTAGACTTCGCTAGAAACTCATTTTTTCATTTGAAATGCTTTTCTCTGTGTATTTTCGTCACTTTAGGCGCACATTTCTTAAGAAGGGTGCACACGGTAAACGTTTCAAATAAAATAAGATAAGTTGTCGGTAAATATGCATGTCAAATTTCAGTAAGATCTACTCTATGGTTTAGAAGTTATTAAAGGAAGAAACAAACCTCCCCAGACAGATACACAGACTCTTGATTTTTAAAAGCCTGATTTTCCAAAAGATAAAACGTTTTACTTGAAACGTTATTGAAAAAAATATTGATAAGTGAATAAATGTTTACACAATCCTAAATAATATTTTCATGTAATTTAAAATTTTAGTAACATTGATTTACCTTCATTAAGTAAAAAAAAAAAATCATTATAGTGAATCATTATAGTGCCTGCAACTACGAAAAATAATCTACATATTATGATACTACATTGTCCTCTTCAATTGTACTGCTCTGTAGTTCAATAATTGATTTGAAATTGAATGTAATTCAGTATAATCTTAATGTCAAAAAAATGTCCTTGAAGTGAAGGATATTCGCCGTTGAAAATTTTTTGTAACTATGTTTTACTGTGATATAACATGCAATATTGATTTCTTACTATGTAAACAGTCTGCCAAATCCACCGAAATGATGAATTTAACTAAAGGTAGGCAAAACATTCCTACATTGACAATAACAAGTGTAATGTAGAAACAAGTACAAAATTATATCCATCTTATCTCAAAAAGTCCCTATATAGCAGCGATAGTGTTTTAAAAGAAATAAAAGCATGTGTATCCTAAAGTAAAGGTTTAAATATTAATGATTAGCCTATAAACGAAGGATTAAGTAATTTTGTCTTTTAACGTTTGCTATTGTAGTGATAGTAGTAATCATCAACTTATATAATTGGGTAAGTTCGTCTGTCTGTCTGTCTGTTCGTTACTCGATATAATTAAGCTATTAAGATAGATCCAAGGTTCTCAATTGTACCATTGAATCAAGGGTATTCAAATTGGATGAAATATTAGTTAATTTTGTCATTCCATGTTGTTTCCATGAAATTTTAACTGAAATTCTAACAAAACATACGTTCAAAACCAAATAATTTTGTTACCACTGCACCGGTTTTAATGAAATTTGGCATACTTACTCAGTTTTTTACGCTGATTTTGAAACTCAAAACCATTTTTGCCGTAGAAGCTTCGTTCACAAGTTAGCGCTGTATTTAGATTATACAAAGGTGAGTTTTAAATGCCTTTCGGCGTTATGAGTCAAAAATAATAATTATTCTTTAGATAAATTAAACTTTAGATTTGGTTGGTATTTCGCTTTTCTTTTTGGATGAAAAATGATCCTTTAGATTAAACTATCAGAACCTATATTACAGGTGTACAGGTAAGAAGTACACCTAAATAGGTCTGATAAACATTAAAACAAAAACAAAAATCAAATGAAATCATCAATCGAATCAAATATATATATCTATATATACATATAAATTGGCTAAGTTCGTCTGTCTGTCTGTAACTCGATATAATTAAGCTATTAAGATAGATCCATCGCTTCTCAATGGTACCATTGAATCAAAAGTACTCAAATTGGATGAAAATATTAGTTCATTTTGTCATTCCATGTTGTTTCCATGAAATTTTATTCTTGGGAACTGACCTCGACAACTGAAATTCTAACAAAACATACGTTCAAAACCAAATAATTTTGTTACCACTGCATCCATTTTAATGAAATTTGTCGTACTTACTCAGTTGTTTATGCTGATTTCGAAACTCAAAACCATTTTTGCCGTAGAAGCTTCGTTTACAAGTTAGCACAGTATTTAGATTACATTTACTTTATATTTGATAGTTGATAATAAAATGATTTTTCAGATTTTTTTATGCCTGTCGTCCGACAAGCTTTGCTGCTAGTATTTAGACTTAATTAAATATATAATCGATTGCATTAATTGTAATTCTTCGCTTATTCAACGAGTAGAATAATTCAAAAGATAATTCGCTAATACATTCATAATTCCTTTGCTGTTAGTGTTAAGTTCACTTACAAGAAAGTAATTAAAAACAGTGATAAAAACATACAAGCACATAAGTAAGGATTTACTGAGCTGTTTTCAGTATTTAGTACAGCTATTTCTGGGATCCCAATCACCATCAGCCGCGTTCACCCAGCACCTAACAGCTCACTGATCTCAAGAAACATAAAAAGAAAACAAAAGTCAACAAGATAACGGTCCCCCATATTAAAAACAACAATTTTTAAATTAAGAATAAAAAAGACCAGTCATTTAATCCCTGCGAGCAGTTGTTTAGCATTTAAAGGATTAAATTATAGAAAAAGAATATATATAACAACAAAAGAATAACGTGCCGAAATCATAATAACATCACAATAAAAACATACACTCACATAAATAAAGATTCACTGGCTGTTTTAGTATTTTTGATACCGGGAATCCAAGACAGACTGTTTCGGCTTCTTAACCATCGTCATCTGGATCAGTTTGGCCGGTAAGTTCCCGTACCTCTTAATTGGTAGTCATATTATAAGAAAATATTTATATATTAAGTGTCCAATGTATCTGTGTGTTCGCCATCATGCTGGATATACAGTGCAACTTGGATAATTCGAAGCTGAAGGGACCACTACAAAACTTCGAATTATCCAAGACTTCGAATTAAAGAAGTTACATCTTTTAATTTTAATTTCAGGTCCACTGAATGCTTGAAAAGATTATTCTATAAATAAGTAAATATTTATTCAGAAAGATCGTGGTATGAAAGACTTAAACACTATATGTATGTAAACAAAATAAGATTTATATTACGTAAGCTACAGTACATATTACATTCAATACAGAAAATTATAGTTTTTCAAAAAATTGTACAGTGTCTGATTGTTTTTTAGAATTCAGTCGCTTAAGGTTAGCAAAATCATCAAGCATGTTTAGTGAACGGAAAACAGATTCACTTAAAATGGTTTGTCCTTCAGTGTACCGACGAAATTCGGCGCTATCCCGTACTCGTTGGCGATTTGGCATTTCTTCTTCACACCCTTTTCCACCTCGCGAATGACGGAGACCTTTTCAGCGAACATTAAATTCTTGTACACGCGTGATTTACTGAAAGACATGGTGACACTGACAGCAGGAAACTCGAATGACGTCTGAAGCGTCACGTGTCGAACGATGGCGGGAAGGGGATTTCAGTTGTCACGTGTCGAATTTCTTAACGATGAAATGCCGAAAAGTCATTATAGTTCGAAATTTTTTATAAAAAACTTCGAATTAAGGAAGTTGAACTTCGAATTATCCACGGTTTTTTAACATTGATTTAATAAGAAGTTCAAGGGACTAAGAGAAATCTTCGAATTAACCACGATTTCGAATTAAAGACGTTCGAATTATCCAAGTTGCACTGTATAAGTTCATACGCCGCCACATCTTACTTGACATTTTTGGAGCATATCCGTTGTGTGTCGAAATGCGTCCTCAACTGCATTGAGAAATTCTTCATTTGTAGTCTAACGACGTTCAGATACCTAGGACTTGATAATTCCACACAGGACTTCGTGATGGCCATCACAGGATTTCGTGATGGAGCTGGCGATGCTGGAGTACCTTGACCAATCCAGCTTCCTGGAAAATGTTCATGAAGAAATCCGCGCACAGTAAGAGCGAAGTGAACAGGTGCCCCGTCCTGCTGTAGCCATACGCGTTCCATGATACCCGCGTCTTGGAGCTATGAGATTAACCATGTTTGTAACATGTGTAAATTTCGTCATTAACATGACCATCAAAAAAATATGGTGCAAACAAATGACGTGATGTCATCACAGCCCATATCATTACGTGAGGTGGATTCCTCTCCAACTCCAGTGTGTAATGAAGGGTATCTTTCGCCCAAAAGACTGCATTCTAGTGTCAACAATTGAAATAACATTCAATGCTAAATATTTACATTTATTACTACATAATAGAGGGTACGGGAACTTCCGGGCCACACTGTACAACTCAATGATCTCAAGAAACATATAAAGAAAACAAAAGTCAATAAGACAGTGACCCTCCATATTAAAAACAACAATGTATAAATTAAGAAAAAAAAAGGTCAGTAATTTAATCCCCACTAGCAGCCGCTTTTTAGTATCACAAATACTAAAACAGCTTAATGAATCCTTACTTATGTGCGTCTATGTTTTTTATTGTGATGTTATTATGATTTCCGCACGTTGATTTGGTGTTATACTGATAGTATTTTGAAACTTAAAAGTACAGTGATGTGGGAATTGGCGTAAATATTTTGTGATTTTTCTGCCATCTTGTTTCAAATGATAATGAGCAATAATACCGTTGATTGATAATAAAAGCCATCTTGACAATGTTAAAGATATTCCATTTTGGCTCACAGTCGCTTTTAGTTTTATTAAATTCATTTTACCAAAGCTTTTTAACAAGTTTGCAGAATCTTTAGCCAAAATTGTGTAAATTCTTAAAGTGACGTCATAAAATTGGTATGAGAACTATTCAAACATCCAAAACAAATATCAATGTAATAAAACGACAAATTTTGATAAATCTATAGGTAAAAATACTTGTTCACTTCGTCAAATAAAACTAGATTTAGACAATATCTACTAGTTTTAAAAGATATCTGTAATACGTATCAGCTCGTGATTCTAATAAAGCTCTTAGTAAAACAAAAGAACTTAGCAACAACATTTTATCCTTATTTTCCCAATCACTCAGTGCTTTCTTCCATTAATAACTTTTGAACCACTGTAGGCATCTTCTTAAAACTTGGTATGCACATTCGAGAACTAGGAATGATCTAATTTTATTATTTTTTGAAATCTTTCCCAGGTGGGTCCTTATCGAAAACTCAGCGCGGGAAGGGACAAAAAAATCCCATAAAAAAGCTTTGGAATCTAAACAATGGATTTCTATCCTATTTCTGTTAATATCTCATTGACTTAAACAATGAAAATTAAATCTTAGTTAATTCATTGCATCCGAAAAACTGAAATCTAAACCTATTTATACAACTTAAGTAAATAAAGTGATTTACTTCAGAAATTGGAAAATATATAATACTAGCTATACACGGCATGCGTTGCAATGCCACTCAAAGAAAGAAAGTGTTTGTGTTTTAATTCTGTTTATTGAAGTGCTTTTGTATACACAATATTTTTTATTTTTCCGTCTGCTGCATACACGAATAAATCAGAAGGTTTTCCGATGCGTGAGCAGGCCACATACAGCTGTCCATGTGAAGCATGGATTTTCCACACACTTGTAGCGATTGTCCCTGTGCTTTGTTGATGGTCATTGCAAATGCGAGTCGCACCGGAAACTGCAAACGTTGAAATACACTCATTTGTTGAAACGCCTCACGCACCAGATACTGTAAAATGGTTCTACTAATTCAGAAACCTTCGCGGGCGTGCGCACAACAACTCACCAAAGTTTCATGGCAATCTGACGAATGGTATAGGAACGCATACGGGACAAACAAACAAAGAAACATTCATTTTTATATATTCAGATTTGTTTCTTGGGTAGGTAACATCCGGGAGCGGGTGTGGTTTCCTTATATCTTCATGTCTATCTGAGCTTGTCACCGAAGTGGTAAGTCTGGCTGAAGATTCATAATAATGATGAAACGGTCGTTCCAGACTCCATTTCGATGACAAGCGCTGGGCATGAATTGTTGCTTGTCTTTTGTTTTCTTGGTGCAGGTCGAGTGAATATCTTTTCTTAACAAACTGTTTGTGTTTAAGGAATTAGCTAAGCTTTTCTTTTTTGTTATTTTCAATACTGTAAACACACATACAAATACAGGAAAAAAAAAAGAGAAGAAATTTTAAGAAATAACATTAAAGGAAAGTGACCTTTCTTTCGAACTTCTTGTCATTAATGCTGCATTAAATAATACATAGTGTTTCCAATACGTACTTTTTGTCTTTTGATTCAGAATATCGTTCTGAACATTTATTATTAGGTAGAATATGCTCAGATAAATAGAAACAAAGAATTTACTGTATTGGAAACCGATTCACATTCATCGAATCCAAGTAAATTAATATAAAATTTTTAAAATTGGATTTTTACAGAAATACATTGTAGTAATACAGAAACTTGTTGAAATTTCGAGGACCTAGAATTGAAATATACCGTGTTATAACTTGAGTTGTAACAAGAGAGTGATTTATATTTAGAAACATTTCGAAACTTCTTTTGTGATAACGAAATATGGGCTGTGTCAATAAAAATCAATTAAATTTCTCTTCATTTACAGGTCATTGGTTTTTGTTTTTTTTATTGCTTCTTGAACAGTGTCTGTCATTTGCTTCGGCAGAAACGGCACTGAAATATACTTGAATTAAGTTTTAGGTAGGATAATTAATAAGTAAAAAAATGATGATTTCAAGTCTTAGGAAGCTAGTAAATTTGCTATATGTTTAACCTACTGAGATAATTGAAAAAGGATGGAGGGACTTCAATTATATGCATAATTTCATAATTGTGGTTAGTTTATTTATAAACTTTTTCATTACGATTACAACAGAGTTATAATGACGTGATTCGCTTGTCCCAACTTAGGAACCTACTTTAGTCCTAAAGAAAATTATAAGATTCAAACACCGTAGTTGGGACAGTATAATAGCTACTTATTTTTAAAAATCATTACTTTTTTTTTTGTAACATTTAAAATAGCCAAACAGCTTCCCATTGTGATAATGTCAAATTAAATAGCAACTTTAAATTCTCATAACGGGAAAATCTTTGTTGTTTATTTACTTTAAGAATTTCTAAGTTAGGATAATAAATTCCGTATTAATTTATACTTCTCATTATGATACTTTTCCTACATTGCCTTGAAGTCTGTTCTAAACTATGTTCTCCAAATGAACATATTTTTCTGCGTGTCAAATCAGAAATCCTGCTAATAAGGTTAAAGTCACTAAAATTGTCTGAGGCAATAAACTATTCATCAGAGCATAACACCAACGAGCACAACTTCACACGCGATTTTCACACTAAAATCTCATAACCAATTGGACATTGCAAATCATAATGAATGGAATCCTATATTAAAACAAAAATCATTGAAAATGTTTATTTGAATCAGAAACAACTATTCACAAATCAGAAAATATAGGATTTGATTGCTAAAATATTAGACGCCATATTGGTCGAACTTCATAAGTTTAAACGTTAGCATGTAAATTTAAATCGTAAATAAATAACGATTTACAGGTAGCTAGAGATAATAAAAAGTTGAATTTTAGGAATATATTGTTCTTAAATACTGGGGAAAATATTATTGTAAAGTCTAACAAATATTACATAGATGCATAAAGCTTTAATTACTGTATTCTCACATAAATTTTGCAATTTTTATTTTAGTACCTATGTTTTTTTAACACAACTAAAAATGTTGCAGAAGATTTCCCGCTCTTTCCGGGAATTAAATCCGAAATATTCTAGTGCAATTTTTTTTTTGTTTAGGCAATTGTCGAATATCTAAAATTGTAAGCCCGATTCTACATTTTAATGCACGACCCAATGAAATTATTCACTGAAGTTGACATAACGAAATTCTTTAATTTACGAGCAACACCAGATAGTAACAAATCAACTGGATAAAATGAAATCAAAAAGAAATAAAGCTTACTTTTGTATGTTTATATCAAGAAAATCTCGAGAAATCCTAGCCTTATTTATCTAGTACATTCTTTTGTGTTGTTGCTTTGATATTTTTTTTATTTAATCGAATTTAGACAAAATAAAGATATATCTTTATTTACATTTCGATTGTAGCGATAAATCAAGTTACGTTAAGAAAATCAACTTAGTGTTGTTTTTATAATTGATTACTTCCAATTTCTTCATTGGAATGGTGTAGAGAAAGCTATTGTGAATGACAAAAACTTTCGTAGAAATTTGAATATAAATTTACATTGATACAATTAAAAGTAATTGTTTGTCTCGTAAAGCTCTTTTGAAAACATGAATATATTTGTATGAAATTCAAGGAATATAGATTTTCAGTGTAAAAGGGCAAAACTAAGTATATTTTGGATCAAATTGGACTGAAATTTAACCAATTTCACTTCGAAAACTAGCTTAAACAATTCGCAAATGTCATACATTATGTCTGATTAACGTACTATTAAAAATGAGATCGTTTTGTCATTCCTTCCCTTATATAAACTTTTGTTAGAAAAAATGAATTGACAAACTGCGAAAACATTCGGGAATCTTCGGTCATTTCCGGGATTTGCGTCGACCGTTATTGAAAATGTAGGAGCTTTTTTAATTTAGAAAAAAAAATTGAAAATAGAATAAATAAATCAGAAATAATAAACTAAAAGCTACTAAAAGAACAGTTTAATATTTTATAGGAAAAAAAGCGTGAACACTATAAATCAAATATTAAAAAGAAAACTTATTTGTTTGTGTAACAAGTATTATTTTTTTTCCGAAAACAAGATTATATAGCGAACTCAGCGATCGACATAGTTCTCACTTCAGCATATTTTTAGATTGTACTTTATCTAATATATATCTACTACTGAATTTTCAGTAGTTTATATTTAAATTAAACCGATTATAAAGAAAGACGCCTTTACACAGCTAGGGCGTATTTGCTATTAATACACAACTAATAGTGTTTAATTCGTATTTGAAAAGGAATGAATTTAAATAAAATGTATACTGCGCATATAATTAACATTTTATAGAGTTCATACCAAAACACATAAGGCAACGTAAAATTTAAAAATGTAATTTTAACGTTTCGATTCTCATTCTAAGTATTATCATCAGTATCATTTCCTTACCTGCTGGATTCATTGTACAAATAACTATGGACGTGGAGGATTTTTCTACTCGTACCCAACTTAGAACTCATACTGTTCTATGAACTTCAATTCCAGGTCGTTACAACCTTACGGTTACCAGCATCACGGGCTAATTCGATCGAACAAGTTCAGGAAGCCGATTCACAAACAGCAAAAAAACTAAAAAAAAATCCATTTTGGAAGGTCACGCAGGCGCAATCGCGACTACAAATATGGATACAAAGCGAGTGGACAGAGGTCTTTGAACCTTTTTTCTTTTTTACCCACCAAATCGCAAAGAAAAAAAAAAAGATGACCTACAAGTCCGAGTTATTGATCTTCTGGGTATGTTTACAACAGGAGAAAAAAGACAACAACCCAAGAAATGCACACGATCCTAGGCACTAGCGCCGTGAGGAACTTCGTAAAGATAATAATAAACTGCCAAGTGATCTATTTGCCACTAGGGTGCGGAAAGGTATTTGTAATTGCTTTCCTAGATACCGCAGTACACAAGACCTTACCATCGATTAACCATTTGGTCACCACTCGTTTGTTACTAGGGCAATTGTAGAGTTATTGTCTTGTTTAGAGTCAGTTTTAAAAATTTCATTCCCAATAGAAAATCGCAGCAGAGTCATGCTGTGTCTCAAGGATCAGTTTGTAAAATTGTAAATATTATTAAATTCTAAATACATAGATATTATGGAATTTATTGATTTATTTTACGAGTTAAATGTTTATAATCCACGGTTGGTAACAAAAAAAAAAACATTATTCAAAAACGAATTTAAACAGTATTAATCTAAACACTATTAGCTTAAATTGTTACAAAGTAATTCGAAAATTTTAGTTGACATGCAAACTTCCGAATGACCTAATAATAACTGTTCAAAAAGATAATGCATTAAGTTTTTAGGTTTCCCAGTTAATTAGTTACAGATTTATCGTAATAATTAGCAAAATCCCCGTTCTTCGTACGGGTTTCAATGACGTGGATGAGAAAGAAATTGAAATTGTGTGATAACTTCGAAATTTTCCCAGTCGATGCAGAAAGCTCATGATAGGTATAAAGTAATGTTATATTTACATTTTGTAACTCGAGATCCCTAAATAGGAAATTAAAATCGAGATAGGAGAATATAAGACCCTTTACCACCCTTTCTCCTCTTCTCCACACCCCTATCACTTCAAACCTTCCCCAGTTCATAAAAACTTATGCAATCATTACAAATTTATATCTATCTCGAAAACCTCGTAGAAGTATCCTTCAGCAATGCTTGCCCATTCCCTCACAACCCTCCCGCTTACACCCCATAGTTCTAGTTTTTGCCTCCAGGTTAATATGTGGCGTTATTATGCACAACAATATTTTAGTTCCAATTGTTGAACAACAATATTTTTGTAGTTCCAATTGTCGCTTCCAGGTGCATATGTGGCGCTCTCAAGAAAAATAGTTCCCTCCCTCTGTTTACTTAGGACGCCAATATTGAAAATTCGTCCAATACGGGTCTTTTCGATTTTGACAAGGAACACTCAAGTCAAAGTTCGTGTTTCCAACTCAAACGGTTTCCGAGATATGCATACCTTTCAAGAAATTTACCCCCCCCCCCACCGTTTACACCCCTTATTAGTAGGCTCTTACGTCGTAAGGGGAACCCATCCCGAAAATTTCAAGTTCCTAGGTTCAGTAGTTTTGGTTGTGCGTTGATGAGTGAGTTAGTCAGTGGGTTTTGCCTTTTTAATAGGTATAGATTATGCTTTCTTTGACTTAGATAAGTCGGCTTAGATGCTCATCTAAGGACCCCATTTGAATAAAGAAAAAATCACTAGAGCTCATTTGCTACTAAAGTTGAAGTATGCTATTTCATTCTTCAAAATAATGTTAACTTAAGGGTCTTAGTGACTTATTCTCCAGCTAACAAAAACTGTTTTCAAACAACCGGCTAAAGATGAAACCTAGAATTTATCACTTACAATTGTTCAATTAAGATATCAATGGTGTAATCTCCCAAGTGTAGTAAAACACATTCTTATTTCAACTCTGTGGTGCAACTGAACGTAAATAAAAACTTTAGGCTTAAGATTTCAATAGTTGAAATAAATACTCAACATTGACAGCTCAGTAAGCTCGGTAGCCTTATGATGAAGGATACTCAAGGCAGAGTAACAGGCCGTCAAATACCCCACCAGTGGGTTCCAGTAAAGTTCGCGACACCCCGTGACATTGCTCTCACATCCAATAAGCTAATAAACATTCCATATTTCTTCTTCAAATCTTTTCTACTGTAATGTGTACTATTAATCATCTTCCCCTACACCAGAAAATAAATGCTAAACATTACATTTATTTCTAGAAAAAAACAGCGAATTTTCGAGGAGAAAAATAAAAGAAACGCCTCCTCTTCTTCAAGCCTTTACAAATAATAATATTAATATTAAATAATAAATCACGAGATTTTGAATTTACAATATCTGTGAAATATAAACAATACAATATTAATACAATATATTATTAAGTTACGAGATTAGAAGCCGATTAATTCATGAATATTACAATGAATATTATAGAACATCGTCTTCTTCACAATAATCCTCGAGTTGTGTATTCAATTTCAATTGTTTTTTATAATCTAGATCTTCAATTATTACTTTATTGTTGGGATTAAAATATTTT
>JAFIDM010000004.1:19044205-19056925 GCA_023159025.1 Thereuonema tuberculata | reverse complement strand
AAAGACCCGCTGAAACAAAATGGCCTCTGCCCGGGTACCATGGTTATACAAGACAAAATCAACCGTTTTGTTCAATAGCCGGTTGTTGCGTTTGATGATTGGTACCAGTCGACAATCGGCAAATGGCAGTTTGGTCAGTATGAAGTTGTTTCGCAGGGCGTCGACCATCGCTCTTGTTCCTTTGTTTCCTATCATATTTCTGCTATACAGGTGCAACTCCGTGAGGCAGGTGTTACTACTCAATGCAACAGATAGTGCCTTTGTACCCTCGTCTCGTATTCGATTAAAAGTGAGGTCGAGGATGGAGAGAGTGCGGTTCTCTAGAAGGGCATTGGCAAGTGCAATTGCTCCCTGGTTTCTAATGGAATTCCCGCCAAGTTGCAAAGTTACCAGCGTTTTATTGGTTATCAGGGTTTTTCCCAGAGCTTCGGCGCCACTGGACTCTATGATATTGTAGCCCAAATTCAATACGGCAAGGGTACAGTTCACTTTCATGGCTTGGGCAATTGCTTCAGCGCCCACGTCTCGGATCCAGTTGTAGCAGAGGCTCAGCGTTGTCAGCGTATGGTTCATCTTCAGTGCCTCAGCCATTTTTTTAGCACCCCAGTCTGCTATATAATTGCAGTCCAGATTGAGGCAACTCAGGGTTCGATTACCCTTAAGCACCTCCACGACAGCCTCCATCACTTTGGACTGAATGCAACTCCCATCCAAGTTTAAGGTCGAGATAGTTTGGTTTATCAGTATGGCCTCTGAAATGAATTTACTCCCATTTGGTCCCAGGCTATTGTCATTAAAAAAAAGGGAATCAAATGAATGAACTCTACGCAGTGTCTTGGAAAGGATTTCAGCTGCTTCGTCCGTGATATCATTCTCATAAAATTTCAGGGTCTTTAGAGGGAAGCTTTTCCGAATGGTCTGCGATAGAATTTCCGCCTTTTTGCCATTTATAGAACTTCTTGTGATACTAATAAGAAAGCCATTTTTATTAGAATTCTTATCCATTCTTAAATGACTTCAGTTAAACTTAGTATAAATCAAGTGCTCTTCCTTCTATAAATGCTTTGACATCAGTCAGAACGAAATTTTTCTTGTAGCTTCTTTGTCAACCATTAGCAGTTGCTGTACGAAAGGTCCAAAGCAATTTCTTCGTCTTGTTACGTTAGAGATAAACTGAAAGAAATAAGGGTATATTAATTTGACAAAATATTAAAAGCCTATCTTATACGAGAAATCGTAGAATGAATAAGAACCTAACTAAAGTCATTAGTTTCGACCTTTTATTAAACCTATAATGTTAAACCTTTCTAGTTTGGTCTTTGAAAATTTTTAAAATTCACATATTCATTCTTATGATACACTGTACTATTGTCGCGAAATCGGATGGGGAAAAAAAAAACATTAGAATTACGTTATTAACATAAAGGATAGACTTTTTTTCCCAAGCAACTTCCTAGGCTTTAAAATGTTAAGAGCCCTGATTTAGCATATTGTGTTTATATTAAATATTACACGTTAGGCCTAACTTTAACCTTGATTTTCGTATTGTGACCTAATGCTTTAAACAATTTTTTCGATGGGTAATAGAAGTTTATCATCAAGGAATACGAAATCAAAATATAGTGGAAATTAAAAATCCATTACTGCTAAGAATTTAAGATTCAAACCCTTGAACATTTTCATTTCCATAATAAAATCAATTTCTCGATGAATGTTTGAAACATTTTAGTCTTGCCAATCCAAGGCGAAGTCGAGATATGGAATGATTAAAAAAAAAAAAAAACTTGCTTAAAAGAAAAAAAATTAATTCCATTAGTTTTATGAAATAAGCAGTAATAAAATGAATCATTTTCATCTTAAGCCACAGTTTCGTATTACAAGGATCATTAAAATTTTCAGTTAAATTTCGAAGTTAAGGCAATCATTCTTAAATAATTCTAGCTTCATTTTCGAATCAAATAACATAACTAATATTATATTCAGGGGTCTCAAATTGAGGTTTAATTTCTTTTGACTTTAAATAGAAGATTATTCGTGCTATAACGACTTACATAATCAAAAGATAAAAACTCATTAATCATTATCAACCACAATTCCTTGTTATTGTCACGACAAATTAGAAGTACAAATTAGCTTTCCTTTGAAAGTCCCTTAAAATAAATAATGTATCTTAGCTGAGAAAAGTCTCAGGAACAATTTTTACCGTAATATTTTAAGGACAATATTACGAAAAATTCGAATTATCCAAAATAAAATTCGAATTATCCACGATTTCTTAACATTATTTTAATACAGAATTCTAGGGACCGAGGAAAAAATTCGAATTAGCCAGAATTTCGAATTAAACAAGATCGAATTATTCAAGTTTGACTGAATTTCATTAATTTGCAAATATCTTAAAATGTGTTAGTTATCTGAAGGTATAATGTCAAGGCATTTTTGACATTTTACACATTTAACTTTAACTTTTCACTCTATTAAAATAAATATTTTATTATGTTATTTCACCTTAAACAAAAAATTTGCAGTTTTTTAAAAAATATCGAATATGGTAATTGAAAAAATAAACAAATATAAAAAATGCGATTTTGCCATTCTAAACCTACTCAACTTGAACTCCTAATGATAGAAATATTATAAAGACAATATAAAAATTTCGAAAAAGCTTAGGAACTTTATGAATTTTATTTAATTAGAAGTAAATCTTTGAAAATGCAATAAATTATTCGTTAGAAAAACTTAAAGAATGTTCCATTCTCAATTGAATTCTATTTAAAAGGCTTATAAAAGTTTGAATAGAATTCCATAACAATTGGAACTATAACTGACTTTCGTTACCTTGGAAACGATCTCAAACTAATAAAATCTTGAAACACTGATTTTTTTAATTTTTAGATTTCCTTATTAAATGAAATTTTTGATTCTTAAGACTTTGCACTACGAAACATAATGAGAAATTTAAATTACTTTAAACGATTTAAAAATTTCATAAAAATGATCTTCTCTGTAATTATTTAGAAAGCCTAGAAGTGAAAAAAAAATGAAATAACAAATAAATAAATAGAACTTACGCTTTGGGAATAAGAAAATCTTCTGAACGAACACTCGGATAAAAAATAAAAAAATGTTGTTTTCTTTAGCCATATATCTTTTCTGAATTAATATCCCTTACGCTGCTGAAAATACTATTTACGAACATTGGTTGCATCACTATTGTTACAGTGATTGCATTCGACTCAACTACTGCTCGAGTTATAAATCTATCAAAGCATTGTTTATTTAAATTGCTTAGTAATGACAGTAATGTTTTTGTTTTTTTAATTTCGATCGAGGCAATAAAATGCAGACACACACAAACAAATCATTAATACATATTTTGCTAAATATTCTACAAACAGGTTTGATTGTCTATGTATGGCTAACTGAATTTACGCAAGTATGATCTCACGTTCATTTTCAATTTCATTACTTCGATAAAATTGTTGTTAGCAGAAAGCAATATATTATCACTGTATATAAGTCTATTTTTTTCCGTTATTATTTCAATGATAAGTTCTGAAGCAGATTAAAATTAAAGTGCACTAAAAAATCTAAATACAGTAGAGCCCTGATTATCTGCGGGTGCCTCGAAAATTTTTTTAAATTACGAACGTCAAAAAACCCATTTTAATCCAAGCTAACAATAGGGAAAATACAATAGGCCCTACAGTGCGAAGGTCAAAAATGACTGACAGGTTTATTGTGCATCGTAATCGTTTAGGCCTACTCGGAATTTGTGGATGAGTGGTAAGCTCTTGCTCTGTAGAAAGGTTACTGCTATACTGTACATATTTTAAAAGTTTTGCATATTATGTTTTTATTTAATAAAACGTAGTTTTTAAGCTGAAATATTTTTTTTCCTATTTACACTTCCTTTTTAGTATTTTTTCGGGTTATCCGCCATTTTTACTATCCGCGGTACCCTTGCCAACTTGCCCTTGCCACCCAATTCCGCGGAGAATCGGGGCTCTACTGTATATTAATTCTTAGAAAAACAAAATATATTTATAAACACTTAAAATGTAGAGAACAGCATTAAACTTTCAAGCAATTCTTTTTCCGGTTACTTGCTTAGAACTGTCAACTCACAACAGCCAACCACAAAGAAAATAGCAAGTTTAAAAACAATTTTGCTACTGATTACATTTTATCCAAAAAGCATCTAATAGCCAAACAACTAGGAATAAGATACTAGAAAAAATAATGTAGCGAATAATGTTTACCAAAAAACTACATGTTCGCACACGAGCTATCGTCGATGGTAATCCGGGACAGCAGTTTCATCGCTATTGTACGTCTGATGATTGCTAATAAAGATTAAACATCTGTCCCGGATTCCCGTAGATAATGGCTCGGGACTACGAAAACCTAGTTACAGTCCGACCAGGATGATTGGAAGCAATCCCACGTGATTATGACGTCAATCACAATAAGCGCTCCTCAAAGCACAAGGCTTTAAAAATAAATACTATTTAAAAGAAATACAGAAAACTTAAATTTAACAGTTAAATCTTATATTGAAAGCAATCAACCAATAACTAATAGTATAGCATTTCTGAAAAACATTTTGAATAAATAATACGGCTATCCTGATAATATGATTCATGTTCTTTATTCTGCAACTTTACGGATTGCATTTTCTTTAAATATCGTTAAAACTAATTTTTTTGATAATATTAATGTTACTTTCCCCCTTGTTAGTGTAAAATAAAAAAAAAATGTATATTTTTAGGATCGCTCCCAGGCAGTCTATCAGAAGAAACAAAAAGAAATATTGACGAATTATTTAATTTCGTTACGCCCGGTAACCGAGGGTGGTAAGGCTTCGGGTTCGATCCCCGGCCTCGGCGGAGGTTTTTCCATCCTCCATTCTCCTCCAAACGGGTGCTAGGGTCTACCCAGCCCTCTGTAAAATGGGTACCAGGTTTCTTTTTCGGGAGTTAAAGGCGGGCGAGCGATGGGCTGACCACCGACCATATCTCAGTTCCGTGTCACTGAAACGTTAGAGCCTTACCTCCAGCGTCCCAATGAGCCACAGTGGGCCTTAGTGGGATAATTAACCTAACTAATTTAATAATAATATAAAAAGATTTAAAGGAATTAATTTGAATATTTACAACACATAATAAAAAATAAAAAAACTTTGATTACCTGATTTTCAAGATTTACAAACAGCTCTATTCAAACAAAAAAATTAAAATAAACGTATTCTTGGATTAATTAATCAGGAAAAAACAATATATAGCGATAAATAAGGTTCCACTATATATATTTGTTAATCCGTAAAACCTAATTAATGCCAGAATCGGTCGGTCGGTTTGCAGATAAAAATCAAATTAGGGTTTGTTTTTAATTCTTACTTTACACAGCCCGGAACGCCATTAAATTTAACAAACCCTTTTATTCAAAATTCAACAAGGTGTATACAATCTGGATATCTCCCAGCATTGGATCAATTCAGTTCCATGGATCCAAAGTTTCAGCAAACAAGCATCATTTAACTTTCAGATAACGTTTTGCGACTTTATATAATGAAAATTTGGAAATTATCTTGGGCCTTCCTAATGGCCTTCCCTGGATTTTCTTCCATTTAACACAGAATCCCACCTTTCCTTCTTGTCTTTCTTCCCCTCGTATTATCCTTATCTCCATAAAATCCTCAATATATAGATAAAGGCTTTAGTCATCTCATTTCATTTGCCCAATCACAAGAATCTGAAAAAGGCCTTTCTTTTCCATATTTGACTGATCTCAGAGTAACGATCAATATACGTATTCAGTATATAAAATTAGGAATTTTTTGTTTGCTTACTAATGACTTTGTGGGTTAAACCCAAAATCCACGAATCATTATTGGAATCAAGTTCCCTAATTTTCCAACATTTTTTAGACACATTTACAGCATATTTGAGGAGACACGTGTGCAGGCAGCCATGATGTCAAGTAGTTCGACAACTTAATAACCGATAGCATGATTGATTTTTACTAGATTGAAAATTTCCACAAATAATAATTTTAAACCTTCATTACATGTCAGTACAAAATTAAAGTAATTTTACATTATACAAAACCTTTTGCTTGCAGAACGATATTTACAGAAAGGTGGAACTATGTTTTCAGCTGACGGATATTGTGCAATTTGGTTCAATGACGTCACTCGTGATCTTTTTCTGAAACTGGCGTTAGAGCCTTCAAGGGATCCCATTGACATATGTACCTGTTTCAGGGTCTTGGACCGCTGCGCTATTCAAATCCTAGTCTTCAAATCCTAGAGCTTCTGTAGCCATGCATAGCTGCTTAGTGCAACTCGAAACTTTCATAAACAATAATTTTTCATTTAAAATAATATTCTTCGTCGTAGGACTTTCAACTTTCGAATGTATGTAAATTTTATCTCAAATTTATTCTCTTAACTCCATTATGAATTTTTTTAAGTTAATTGCAGGCTTCACATTTATTTATCTGAAACAAATTGCTTTGTAATAGTATGTAAAACACATATTGGTTTGTAATTTGTTACCTTATATTTGGAATTTGGAAAAAAAGCTTTTTTTATATCAAAAGAAAAGGACTTAATTATTTTAAGATATTGTAATTTTAAAATATTACTTTATTTTCCGTGGTCTGCAGTTCTCGAAATTAACATATTTCTAAAACCAATCTTATCAATTGATTCACAATAAATTGGGAATTCCAGAAAGTTCGAATATTAACATATTTTTTTAACATATAACAGAAAAAAGAATTTACGTTCCGCCCTAATACACTAATATATACAAAGAAAAGTCCTGACTCACTCACTAATGACTGACTCATCAACGCCCAGCCCACACCCTTGAATCTAGAAATCTGAAATTTTGCACAGAGGTTCCCTTTATGATGTAGACAAGGAATAAGACCGTATTTTTCGAAATTCCCACGGGATAGGGAATAAAGAAGTTTTATATTTTCGTTTAAAATTACCATGAAGTGTGTGGCATTTTCCGAATACGATATTTTTTTTTTTATGCTATGTATGCAAGGGTTTCGGAGTGAAGCGACGGTTCCCGGCTAATACACTAATATACAGACAGATACACATACACAATATATATATATATATATATATATATATATATATATATATATATATAACAATATATATATATATATATATATATATATAACAAATTTACTCTTTTAAAAAATAGTTACACAGTGTAAACGTTCACCCAAACAAACACAAAAAATCACGTTTAATCACTGGCATTTTCTTAGGCAAGACGGGCCTCAACCAGGGGCCTAAGTGTTGCTAAGGTATTGACGTAAAATGTTCGCAGTGCCAATGATGGCTGTCTTTTGTAATTCAGCTGTTGTTATTGCTGGTGCTCCAAGTCTGGTGTAATAGTCCATAAATTTAAGTGATAGTGTTCCTAGTGCACCAATAATGATTGGCAACACTGTAGTTGTTTTATTCCATATTCAGGTTCAGAAATGTCACAGTCAGGGTTTCTCTCTGTCCAAATTCCCATCATCCTTTTTTGATATCCCCTCACAGAGGGATCGGACATGAAGTAGCATTTTATAATTTCTCGATTTTCATCGATTGTCCACCTTTTTCGTTTAGTTTTTCCAAGTGTTTGGGCAGCTGGGACTGCCTCTTCCTGTAGCCCACTTGTCGCCTGGTGCCCAGGTTGCTCAGCACCAAACGCAGCCGTTGTTGACCCGGGCCGCGACTGATCCGGTTTAGGATTAATTTTTCTTTGTCTCATCATGGTTGATGGTTGTGAGGGACTCTTAGTTTTCCCCCATAGCTGAGGCCTGTCTGCCTTGGGTGGCCCTTCTGGTAGAATACACTACCGACAGCATAGCCCCCAGCCCTGAGGTACTTCAGCCCACCCGGCTCGCCAAGCCAGTCCCCCGTCGGGTGGGTATATATATATATATATATATATATATATATATATATATATATATATATACACTTCCGTGCAGCTAAATCGACTCACCCCTTCAGAGCGCACAAAAAGGCGTATATTTTTTAAATGGCTTAACCGATTTTCAGTAGCAAAATGCAGTCTGAACGGAAACCACCAACTCCGTTTTAAAATCTCCCTATAAAATCCTGCGTGGACCGATATTTCTTATCAGTCGCTTATAAGACGCTCATCTGTACACATCTCTGCAAGTTTAATTCATTGTTTTCCCAAGCCATGGATACTACGCCAGAAGGCGCCCCACAAGTTGTTGCTTTGTTGCAAGCAGGCCACAGTCAACGAGAAGTCTCTCGTCAACTAAACATGAGCCAATCTGCTATCTCAAGAGTATTCAGAAGGTTTCAGGAAACTGGTACCTTCACTCGGAGACCACATACTGGACGGCGCCGATTCACATCTGAGAGGGACGATCGCTTTATCATTTCAACTTCACTGCGAAATCGCCATCTCACGGGCGTCGATCTGCAACAGGAGCTGAGACAAGTTCGTGGAGTAGCTGTTAGTCAGAAGACGCTTGAAGGAGCCAACCTCACTCCAAGATGGCCCGCTAGGGACCCAAAATTGACCGTAAGTCACCGCACAGCACGACTCCAATTTGCTCGTCAATTGGAGTATCGAGCAATGGCGGTCCGTCCTATTCACTGATGAGAGCAGAATGTGTCACCATGGTAATGGTAGGAGAGGCCGGGTCTACCGGCGCGGCGTCCAGGAGAGCGATTTTCGCAGTGCTGTTTTGCTGAAACAGTCTCGTACGGCGGCGGTTCCTGCATGATGTGGGCTGGCATATCTCTTGAGGAAAAAACAGATCTTGTTTTCACACCTGGTGGAGGCCGGAGGGGGGGGGGGTCTGACTGCTCGACGATACATTGAGGAAATTCTCCTGGATCATGTTGTGCCCTACGCAGGATATATCAGGGAAGACTTCATGTTGGTGCATGACAATGCCCGGTGACATTGAGCACGAACCACTCGGCAATTCATGGAGGAGGTTGGTCTCGAATGGCCAGCCGCCAGTCGACACATTGAATCCGATTGAGCATTTGTGGGACGAGCCAGAAATCCGGCACCGTCCAATAAAAACGAGCTAAAGATTGCGCTGGAGGAGGAGTGGAATGGGATCCCCCAAGACTTTGTCAAAATCTTAATAGGGTCTATGAGGAACCGCATGCAAGCCGTCGTACAGGCAAGGGGAGGCAATACCAAGTATTGATTAATAACAGTTTCCTTGTTTTGCTTGAATTTTTTGTTGTAATTTAATTTTAAGTATCCCCAACTTTTTTTCCTAAGCATGCATTTGCTTGCGTTTTCATTGAAAATGCATTATAAAACAAAATATTGTACAGATTTTAATGATGATGGTGTCATTGTAAAGTAAAGACATTAGGCTTTCAAAAAGTAAAGTTTCTTGAAAATCGATTAAGCCATTTAAAAAATATATGCCTTTTTGTGCGCTCGGAAGGGGTGAGTCGATTTAGCTGCACGGAAGTGTATATATATATATATATATATGCTGTGTGTGTGTGTGTCTGTCTGTATATTAGTGTATTAGCCGGGAACCTGCGCTTCACTCCGGAACCCTTGCATACGTAGCATAAATATATATATATATATATATATATATATACAGGGTGTCCTAAAATTAGATGGCATAACTTCAGGAATAATGTCTCAAATGTAAACAATGCAATTAGTTTAGATGAACATAGGTCCGGAAATGTTTGGTTTCCGAGTTATAGGCTTTCAAAGTATGTGCTACCCCTATTGTCTCCTCCCTCCCTAAATACACCCATGCTTCCAAATCAATACTCATGAGATTCTGGAAAGCAAAAGAAGCATTTTTACCATCTTGCTCCAAAAGAGTAAAGGAATATTTCCCAAAAGGAGTACTAAAAGCAAACACTCCTTGGATGCACAGGAACCTGGAAAAATGCAGAAATAAGATCAGCAGTTTAGAAACATTTAGCTCCATTCAGACTGGTCAGAATATCAATGGGAAAATGCTAAGGTTTTAAACTTGTAATTTATCTTCGTCAGGTCTGAAACAAGTCGAATGTGTTTTAAGAATACAGGAGAGCTCTAAGAAGAAGTACTGGTCACAATGATTGTAGATTCTAAAGTTTATCCAACTCTGCCCTGAGCTTTGCAGTAAACAGAAAGAGTCGGATCATATCTGACGTTGATGGAAGTGTAATCAATGAACTCCACTTGTTTGTTCCATGTATCCAATTGATATCTTCTATAAAAGAATGTTTAAAATTCCTTAATAAGCCATTTAATTGTATATTTATCCTCGATATTTATCCTTAATCAAGTTGCTAATGTAGACAAAAACAATCATTTACTCTAAATCAAAACCTATTTGCTTTCCTCTTTCTAATAAATTGATAATCACCTTAAATCATGTAACTATTATTTTCGTAATTTTCATATAATTTTGCTGCTTTATGATAGTAGCTCTAACATAGCTTTACTTAAAAAAATTCAAATTCCTAAACTTCAGTTCCTCAGAGCTCAAATCATCCCCAGCTAAACTCCAGTCGTTTATAATAGTGGTAGGCTAGATTTCAAATCGACTAGAAAACAACATGGGACTCGTTTCTTGGTTTCTTCGAGTCAATTTATTAAACTCAGAAAGAAACCTTGAATTGCAGATTCAGTTTTTTTCTTTTTTTAATGTGGGAAGACAATTTTGCATCCAATATGAATTTAACTTCGATCTCCAAGAATTTTGACTCCACTCCTCACCAAAGGTATTTGGTTTTTCTCTGATCCTTCCGCCCTTGTAACAAAAAAAACAAAAACAAAAATCCCAATAAAAATTTAAATTCTTGGTTTGAATCCGGCTTCTCCAGGCCTCATTCAAGCGCCTTTCTATTGTGCTACCGGACACACAAAACGTTGTATGGTAAATATTTTATCCTGAGAGCATCCTGATAAGATCGTTACTTGCTACTTCCTTTTTTAATGTAAATATATAGAAGATTTTTTCTCTATCACTGATCCTTTAAATATTATATACGAGGGGTCTTCAATAAGTTCGTGCAAAATAATAAAAACAATACATTTACTCAAAACATTTTATTCACAGCTTTTCGACATAATGCAACGGTGTTCAACGTTGAGTATCCGTTTGAACCAACTACAGAAGCACCTAGCCCAGTCCGCAGCAGTCACCTCACCTATTTCATGTAGGTATGCCTCCAGAGTGTCACTTTCGAAACGTCGTCCCCGTAACTTTGATTTCACCTTTGGAAAGAGAAAGAAGTCCAGAGGGGCTAAATCAGGAGAACAGGGCGGGTGCACCAGTTCCTTGAGTTTGTTTTCCACCAGAAACTACTTGGTTAACCTCGCAGGAGGTTCAGTGTATGCAGGACAATTGTCATGATGCATAGCAGGTCTCTGCTCCCGGTCCTCGGACGAGCCTCGGCGATGGTTTCCAGTACACGTGGTAGGCAAACCATTCTGCCGTGAGAGATTTCTGTGTTTCCAGTGGTACTGTGCACATGTTACCGCTTCGACGGATGAACGTTGCAACCATAATTTTTTTCACATTTCATTCGCGCTTGTACTTCAATGGCGGAGGTGCCCCTTTTTCCTGCCAATAAGGACAACTGTTGTTTCGTGAGTGGGTCTTAGTCATAGAGCCAAGTCTCATCACCTGTTAGTATCTCACTCACCGCATTCGAAGAAACTTTTGCTGAAACATTTTCCGTGACCACTCCACACGATTGGATCTCTGTTCAACAGTCAATTGATGGGGTACCCAACGTCTGGACACTTGGCTGAATCTCCAAAGCTCATGGAGGGTAGCCGAAATACTTACCGATGAAATGTTCAACACACGGCACAAATGTTCAATGCTGACACGGGGGTCTGAAGCAACAGCTTTCTACAATGCGGTGCTCGATTTCGGTGTTACAGCACTCACAGGGCGACCTTCTCTACGTGCATCTTTAAAGGCTTTCACTCCGGAGCGGAAAGGCCCATTGTACGGAGGGAAAGTGCATCATCCCGAAACACATGCTCCAAAGATGAGCGACATTCGGCAACTGAAAGATCCTTTTTGAAGTCGTAGAAAATCATAGCACGAAAGGCTTCCTGAGACATCTCCATTGCGGAACAACTTCTACGTGGCTTTTGTGTCATAGTGGAACGGCGCGTACTTACAGTTGGCCAAACCAGAGGATGACTTTGACCTCGAACGAGACCCATGATCTCTTAATCATTCCAGGACTAAGAGAGAGAAGATTAAAAATGGCGACTCTCCGACACAGAAAACCGTTGGAAGCAAAACAACGGAAGTTATTGCTAACGTTACTTCTTACTTCGAAAAGGCCTAATGACATGCTTACTTATGGCACATCAGAGAAATTGTTTTCGTTCCCAGTGCCGTGAGTAAAAGAATCCCATCTTCGTCTTCGTGTTGTCGATCTCAGGGATGCAATTTCGTCAAAAAACCAATTGGGAAAGATAGGAGACTGATTTTGAACGATTGAAACGAACGAATGAATAAAAATAAATTTTTGAAATTATATTTGATGAGAAATCAGAATAGTTCAAGAAAATAAATATCGTCTTTTTTCCGTAAACTTCAAACTCCCTAAATGTTCACTTTCCCGCCATAAACACAGACAGTGGCGTATATAGAATATATTTTCGGGGGGGGGGGCCGACACCCCATGGAAACCTAACTGTTCAACCAAAA
>JAFIDM010000004.1:19032187-19044105 GCA_023159025.1 Thereuonema tuberculata | reverse complement strand
GGGGGGGGGGGCCCGGGCCAAAAAATCTATTCAACTAAACAAAACAATGAAAATCTATCTGTTCAACCAAAACAAACGTTCGGAGGACATATCTTCATTATTTCGGGAGGGGCCCGGGCCCCCTCGGCCCCCCCCTTATATACGCCCCTGAACACAGACATATACAATCGATTCAAATTCTACTCTTGCGACATCTGGTAGCCACGGTCGTTCTCTGGTTTGGCGGACTGTAATTGCATTAATCGCGTGTTTTCTTCTAGTAGACTTTGGCGCTTCTGATATGCTAATTTTTTTTTTTTGATTTTTCACAAATTTCTATACTTTGCATGGACTTATTGAACTTCCCTTGTATAGGGTTGTTTCCTGTATCAGATGAAACATCTTTAAAAGAAATGATCAATTCTGAGAGGATCTGATAAAAAAAAGAGCAAAAATTTATTTAACATAAAAAAAGCCTTGAATTCATTGAGCGTAATTTGAAAATGTATAATAATCTTTATCACAACAAATCGCAATATCCTATGTTTAGACAGGTTTCCTATGTAATGAAGATTTGCATGGATAAACTGCATTTATTCAAACAAACAAACACACACACACACACACACACACACACACAAACAATAAACTAGATTCTCACACCAAAAGCAAACAATATTTCTATAAAAGGGATAGTAATGTTCCGATAGAACATCTAATCCCTAAATCCTAACTAATTGTTGTCAGTCGGAGAATTTACAGATAAGAACCAAGGGATATCAACCTAGGGATTGTTTAGAGGTTCTTGCCCTTTCTTTATCGGAACCCACGGTATGGAAAATGCGTGGAAATGATTTGAAGAAAGAAGTATGATAGGAAATATAAACGAGATGCATCAAATTTCACCAAATCCTTTCTTGTGTATATTTAATCTAGACATCACCGAGCTTTGGTTGATTAATTCATTTCGACGGATGCAAAGTCTTCTCAAATAAGCTCCATTTTACTTAGGGCTGATTTCACAAATGAAAATTTACTCTGAACTCACAAAAAAACCTACCCTTAGGGACCGAATGAGCCGACCACTTGACTACCGCTTGTCGATAAAATGATTTCCTCAAGAGGGATTATCAATAAATAAAGTTCTATCTGTTACGGTCGCAACATAATTAGGATTTATTTACATGAAATTGTTGATAAAAGCGAAAGAAAAAAAAGTTTCTTTTCTCTGTTATTTGATATTTTATTTCATTTATAATCGATACTAGAGTCCTTTTAAGTCTTGCAAGTTCCAAATATAATAATTACCTTTTAAATTTAAATATGATAATAAAATTATTATTATGATGTAAAAGTTTCAAACTTTGGGTTTCACCAGAAAAAACAAAATGGCGGGTCGAGGACCAAAGCACATATTTCAAGTGTGAAAAAAAAATATGGTGTGCAAGAATGGTTTCTGATTGTGTCCATAAATTTCCTAACTAGGCGTATTGTGTTGAGTAGCACAGCCTTCTGGAGTTGTGCATAAGTGTTTTTGTGAAGTCCTAGTGTGCTCAGGCTGTGGTGCAATGCGTGAGGCACCAGACCAGTGGCGGACAGGACGATGGTTACAACACGCACTCGGTCCTGTCTCCACTGCTTCTGGAGCTCGTAATCATTATTACTATTATTATTATTATTGCTTCTTTAAGTTAGTTACACAATATGGTATAGCGATTTATTAAGTAAAAAATCACTGTTAAAACACTTTAACGTGTGCTAAAAAGTTTCATTGAAAAAGTCCTTTAGCACGGGTCGAAACGGCGTCCGAATTTTTTAAATATTAAATCTGTGTTATTTATGCTTGTGTTTTGGCCTTTTAGTGACATTTATAAAAATCTCAGTATTTGTATCAAATTGTTTCTTATTTTGTAGATCATTATCTTAAGATAGCTTTTTACGAGTAATAATAAACGATAAATGATAAATAGAAAGTGAATATAATTTTGTGCTAAAGTATATATTTAAGCATTTTTTTACATTTTACTTATTTGTTTCCTTAGTAAAGCACATCTACTGGACAATTCATTTTTATTCTCTCTTCTTTTTTTTTACGAAGAACTCATCTTTTGCTACTGTCAAAATCACAAGGATTGAACGGTAACAGGGGGGTCTAAAACTTGAAACACTGATAAGTCAGGACGGCTGTCCGTTTATTGCGCCGCCATGTTTCTCGTGACGATGATAACTTCAACTGTTTTTTTTTTATTTCCTACATTTCACATCCTGTAATAATTTAATTACGATAAGCTGATATTTATCACTGGATCAAAAGTATTCGTGGAAGACTCATCAATGTCCAAGTTTAGTGCAATTGCTAAAATTTGAATAAAAAAATTAATCTTATGGGACACTGGGGAAGAAATGGACATAACTATTGATTCAATAAATCGTATTATGTATTCGTGAGCTCTGATAACAATTCCATTAGGTTTTTCACAATATGGTCTTTCTTTTTTGGTTGAACGACTACGGCCATCGTAACTCCTCCTATTCCAAATTCATGGGAAGATCTATTGTTGACTCTTTCAGAAAACTGCCTTAAGATCTATGCCTCATCAATGCTGCATAAAATTCACAAGAAACAAATTATGGAATTTATGATCTAGGCAATATGACGAAACTTAAAATATTTATTTTGGTGTAGGTGGGTTAATTATTTTTTTAAAATTGTCATAACTACAACATTATCAATAGCAATCGTTCAATCATACACTGACACACCAGCCATCACTCAAAAAAAGTTTCAATTTATTCTAGAAAGCGAGCAACGTGAATTTTCGTTAAAATCAAGACAGGTATGATAGAAACTTCTTTATAAAAGAGGATATTTAAGAATTTAATGATTATTAAGTTTAGAAAAAGAAATATTGTGGATTTAAATTTCTTTTGTGTAATTACTATATTCCTATTAGTATCATCATATGTTAAAAAAAAAAACCCACTTACTTTTATTTATAATTTGCTAAACTAAAAGGTGTTATTTGTATTTTTTTTTTTTATTTAACCCGAAAGTTTGTATATTGCTCAATGCATTTTTTTACTTTTTCTACAAACATTATCATGATCTAGCCAATATGACAAAACTTAAAATATTTAGTTGGTGCAGATGGGTTAACCAATTATTTATTTTTATTTAACCAATTTTTTCTCACATAGTATGATTTTAAATTTTAGTCAATATTAAGGATGGCTTATAATTCTATATTTTTAATAGACTGTATGTAGTTTTTGTATTATAGTCACCATGAAATGAAGAAAATTAAATCATCTTTTCTACAGGGTCTTTCAGAAATAACGGTACTATTTGTTGTTTGGGAATGGTGCAGAGTACAGAGGCACGGATGGACAGAACAAATATTCAAGTTTTATTTGTTACCTTACAGATGTTCAATGTATCCGACTTTGGTCATCGGTAGACGTCGAACCGATAGTCGAATTCCTGCCACACTCCGTCTCCATCAATGCTGTCTATCATAACTATCAGTTGGACGTCTGTAGAGTGACCAAAGGCCTCTTATTTTAATGTACTCTGCATCATTCTCAAACATCCTTTTCAAATAGTACCATTATTTCTTAGTGGGGGAGCAAATGGTAATATATTTGCCTTCCGTGGGACTTTTGTGCTATAATACTGGGAGTTAGTTTGTCTGAAAGGTATTGGCACAAGGGAAACGAATATGGATGTTGCCAGTCCCAGAAATTGTGCAAAGGGGGGGAGGGATTCAAAATGGCCGACAACTCTTTCCATCAAAACATAAATATCTTCATCATTTATAGGACTACAACAAATTTTCAAAGCTTAAAATACTACTCAATGCAGTTCATACAATTTTATTAAAATATTGTGAATAATGTAAATGAATCTCTTATGGATTGCTTAATATTGCTTTTCTGGTTTCCGTTGAAGGGTTAGTTTCTGTACAGAGAACAAAAAATATTTTGGAATGAAACAAACTATTCATTGTAGCTTTCATTATTGTATATTATTATGCCATTATCATAAATTTTAGATACAAGGACAGGAAATAAATAATTTATATGGCATCATATTGATGCATTCGTTTGTTACCAAAACACAATGAAATGAAAAAGTAATGTGGAATGATATTGACAGATATTAACACACAGGCGACACAAGTTCTCATTTGACAAATAACGTTTGGAAGAAAACATATGTTTTAATGAACCATTAAAATAAACTTTTTAAATATCTGAATAATAAGCTTTTTCAGAAGACCATTACTATAAAGTGTTTGTAAACAGTAGGTCATCAAAATAAAAATAATGTAAAATAAATATTACACTTATTAATCAGTTCCACTGTCTTCATCTGAACTATTATCTCCATTTCGGTTAAAACAGTTATTTACATCTTCGTCGGGGTCCACACATTCACACATGTCAGTGCATGAAAATCCATGACGTCTGCATTTACATACAAGTGTTGAACATCTACTCTTTTTGCATGAACATTTCACTAGCTCCAGAATGGCCTGCGGCGCAGGTTGCATCGTGGTCATCTGAGATACAAATGTACCGTTTTGTCTTTCCCATCCATAACCAGCATCTGGCTGTGGAATCTTCGGATTTGCAACATCATTTCGCCATTCGATGGCTTGATAATGTGCTCTCAATATGGCACAGCGAAGAGCTGGCTGTGTTGGTGGCATTTTCTCTGATTCGGCAATTTTCTTTTGAAACAAGGTAAACTGGACAGCTTTAAAATCCGGTATTTCAGTTTGGCCTGTAAAGTTTACAAACAAACGTTCTAACCCATCAAAAATACCATTTGATGGTGTTGCATCCAATCCCAAGTTTGCAAAAGCTTGCAAAATACAGTATGCGCCAAAATAGACAGTACTGAAATGAAAAGATGAACAAAATTACATTATTGATATCTGTGAGTTTACTTCTCCTCAAAAGAAAGTAACATACACACTACATACTTACATACACAAACTATTAGCGTGTTGATTTATCACAGTATGCGTAATGTAAGTGTTCAAAGTTTGCACCACCTCGCTATAGATAGTGTTCATATCGTTCACGCAGATTCTCAAACATATCCTGAAACAAAGGTTGCTGCAGACTCCTGCAAAGGAGATGATTTGCTCACGTAATGCAGGCACAGTTCTTGGTGGATCTTCACAGTTGAACACACTCTCCTTTAACATTCCCCACAAGTAGGCATCAGGTGGTGTAAGATCGGGGGAATGGGACAGACGTGGGAAGTCAGTAACACGTGAAATGATTCATCCTGGAAAGTTTTCCTGCAGCATGGCTAGAGATGCTCGAGCGGTATGGCTGCTCGCCCCGTCCTGTTGATACCACTGTCTATTCATCTGAATGTTCCTTGCATGACAGAACCTTCGCAAATCCTGAAGAAATGGCTTGATCACTAAACCCCTGTAGCGTTCTTGGGTGACGGTAAGAGCATTGCCTTCCTAATCTTCAACGAAATAGGGGCCTAATAAACCGTGTGCTGAGATGGCACACCATATCGTCACACGTGCACTATGTAGCAGTTTCTGGACTGATAACATCTGGCCGCTCAAAACCAAGGAGGCGAGTTGTCTGGCGATTGATGTAGCCGTTCAAGTGAATGTGACTTTCATCGGAGAACCACACATTATTCAAGAAATCTGGATCCTCATACACCATGGCCAAAAATGTTCCAGAATACACCATCCTTGCTCGCATATCTGCCTCTGTCAAGCGTTGTCCAATCTGTATCCGGTATGAAAATCCACCTATGTTCTTTAAACAATCGGCGAATGGACGTACTGCTGACGTTCGGTTTCAAGGCCGTTCGTCGGGGCGAATGCAGCACCTGCTGGAGAACACGTGCATGATTCTCATTTGTCGAAACAGTTACTGGTCGATCAGACTTCCCTTTCCGTTGACACAGTACACTACCAGAACGACCGAAATTTCATGACAATAGACAGCATAACTGTGTTACTTGGTGCTGTCTTATTAAACTCCTCTTGGAATTGTTCTGCCACCTTTTTCAAACTCGGTCCACCTTCACGACCGCTTCCATGTGAGCGGAAATAATGCTCAACTATGAATACTTTTTCCTCCGTCGAGAGACCCATTTCCAACAACTACTTCCTTTTCACTACAACATGTGCAGCTTAAACTATACTCAATCGCCAAACATAACCACGTGTTCGAGATGCGCAAGTTTCAGTACTGTATATTTTGGCGCATACTGTATTTGTATCACATTGCTGAATGCTTTCCAGGAAAGTTTACCTTTACCAGCGAAAGCTCCCGTGGTATCGCTTCCAGTAAAGGCATGAAACCCAGGCAAAGCATTCTCTTTTTCTTCGCCTACAGCATTGTAGATTGGTTTTAGAGCAATCTGTCTTTTCCTCTTACCACTCCCTACAATACACAATGTTCTACAACATAGCTTGGCATATCGTCGAACAGCCAATATAACAACATGTGTATGGTGAGTGAATATCAATAGTGGAGGCTCCTCGTAAGGTTGCATCAGCAGCGTGTAAAATCAATTTTGTGTCAGCTTCCTCGTGTGAGCTTTGTAGGGGCTGTACTGTGACGTGAATGGCTGAAACTTCTTCTCACCATGCCACAATGACATGTAGTTTCAGTTCTTACAGTAAAATAAATAATGTAGTTTCAGTTCTGAAAACCGACTGATAATTTTATATGCAAGTAGGCAGTTAACTCGTCTTTAGTCTGCACACTTGACAGCAATGTTTTCATGGTAATGTTCTTTATTATTGTATTGTCAGTAATATGATATGCGACTGATTCACTTCCTCCGAGATTTTTTGGCGAGTTGCATTCTTCAATGAAACCGGAATATTATATCTATCAAAAACAACTTGCACTTCATCATAGGAGTTATAGTATGTCTGTAATCTTTTAAGGAAATGATTGGACAAATCTTCACAAGTATTGATATAATGAGGCTTATGAAGGCTTTGCAAAATTGCCATACCATCTATAATTGCAACAAAGATGTGGTTGGGTGGCTCTGGATCTTCAGGTGCTTGGCCACCAATTTGAGATTCTAGAGTGGCAAGAAGGTCGCTCTTGCTACTTAGTAAAAGCAGGTCACCTTCAGGTGTCAAGAGTGCACGTGGAACTATCGAAAGCTCATAATTAGATATAGCATCTCTGAGATCTGCAGTTGATCTAGACTTTGCAACTAAAAGCAATCTCACAAACAATGCACGGTTTTCTTGTAGCTGCAATACCTTAGACCGAAGTTTCACACTTGCTGTTTTGCCATTACTGTTAAACATCTTAAGCTCCAACATCGTCATTTTAGACCATAAATTGGTTACATTATTTTGTATGCGGGTTTCAACAAACTTGTCATAAGCACCCTGACGAATGACATTTCTTTCACCAACATCTTTCTTAATGCTGTCATTCATGACAGCCTTTGTCATAAAATTCGTGAGATCTGTAAATCTTTCCTTAAATACATTGCCTTGGTTCTGTAGCACCTCAGCAAGGTTATTCACATTACGTTCATGTAGATCTAAAAAGGGCTTTGTGTCTTCATGATGTCCACCACGCTGTTTGGAAACAATGCCTGTTGTTGCTTTGCATTCTGCAGAAAGAAATAGCAGGTGCAATTAAGAAGAATCTTGTTCTGGTTGATGGTATTCGTGTTATACCAATTAATCCTCCACTCACTTTCATGGTACGATTGATATGTTCTAGAGCACCTTTCTGCCCCTATAGCACAGAAGGTATGATTTTCTGTTCTCAACCCAATTGCCTCTTAAAAACTCATGGAACATTTCTGGATTTGTTTGGGGAAGAGCTTGCATCTCTGACAAATATAGTGGAATCATGCGAGCATAGTGATGCTTGTCATGTGCAAAGAAGTATTTAACTAATACATCAAGGAAGGATAAGTGAAGTTGCCAATCACCAATTCTAACAGACTTTATAAATACACACAAGTCTATCACCATTTCCATATATAGCACAATTGCCTTTGCATTTGGTACAATTTTAATTTTTCATAAAACACTTCCATTTTCGCATACTTATCTTTTGATTCAAGAACTTGCTTTAATTGCTGAATTGCTTTCTTTATCGGCTCTTTTTTTCCAGTACTACTGCAAAATGCGTGTTGTAAGTTTGTAACTGATCTTTGAATATCGTCTTTAAAGGTTGGATTCTGTGCATAAAATTCTTTCATGTACTGTGAAAAGAGTGCCTGGACACTTATCAAATATGCTTCAATTCCTCTTCTTACGTGTTTTCCAAGAAGAATTAAACTTGTTGTTGTAGATCCATACAAGCCACTCTGAATCAATGCCATATCCAATCCACTGTTCTCTACAAAAGCACCCATACACCTCAGTGCTGCCATTACTATGTGCAGTTCACCTGGTCTGAGCACAATATGATCAAGGTCACTTCTGTTCATTTGTAGCTGTTTTGCCGGTATATACAGACCCATATCCATATAATCACTGTTTTCCTACCATTCCCCATTACTGCAGAATTAATGCTCTGAGCCTGAAGTAAAACGGTAAGCAGTGTACTCCATTCTGTTGATGGTGCGTGAATCAGTGGTGCAATATATACTCTCGTTTATGATAGTACATTACTTATGTGGGAATTGTATGTGGACCACGTAGGAATCCGGTTAACTGTGCAGTCACGACTGACACTATTGTCTTCTTCACTAACAATATCTTCTGATGCAGCATGTATGAGCCATAACTTCATTTCCTTAATACCTAGATTGTCTAACATTTTTGAAAAATTAGTAATTTTTTGGAGAATTTGGGGTTGGTTTTGTTGGCATACTGCATTCTCTCAATGATTTCACACTGTCTGGAATTTCTGTTAGGGCTCTATTGTTTGATGATTTTATCAAGTGTATAGCTGGTGAAGTATCATCTGATTCTTTCTGTTGATAAATGGCAAGAGCAGTTGCATGTGTTGTATTCTTCCCATCTGGTGTATCCTCCATGAAATCCACGTTGTCCACTGCGAAGAATATATATATGTCTGTCCTTGACGATATCTGCCAGCACATACACTCCCTAATATCATCTATTATCATCTCAGCTATTTGTGTTTCACATCTTAGAAGTCGATCATATCCAATTGACAGACCACTGGTATCAGGACATTGTAGTACGTGTCACAGTCTTTCTTTGCCCAGCATGGCAAATGTTATCTAATGTCGATAGCATGACCGTCTTCAGGGTTGATTGCTGTATTGAGCTTTATCTGGAGGGCTTCATTTCCACTTTTAGCAATAGCATAACTCAAGCATTTTTGAGCATGATCAACCGATAGCTGCCTGAGGAAATTTCCACGTGCCTGACCACCATTACAGAAGAAGCATTCATCTTTGGTGAATGGAATGCAATGCGAACGTGTTAGTCTTGGTGTGCTGCTTTCCACCAGGGCAGCAGTCATTCCACATAGTCGAATATACGATGAAACATACTTCACGTTTTCGTATTCAGCATTCTCTTGCACACTCGTGTGGTGGGGTTTGTGATTAGTCCTTAGGTTAATTTCCGTTGACATATTATACATAGTGCATAGTTGATTTTAACCTCTTCGTTTATGGTTCAGAGAGATCCATCTCAAAAAGAAAGTATTTTTAATCTAATTATACATAACATAACGTTAACACTAGTTTTTACACAATTCAGATGATTCCTAATAATAAAATTGTACGAACTGCATTGAGAAGTATTTTAAGCTTTGAAAATTTGATGTAGTCCTATAAATGATGAAGATATTGATGTTTTGGTAAAACAAGTTGTCGTCCATTTTGAATCCCATCCCCCTGCACAATTTCTGGGACTGGCAACATCCATATTCGTTTCCCTTGTGCCAATACCTTTCAGAAAAACTAACTCCCAGTATTGTAGCACAAAAATCCCACGGGGAAACTACATGCTCCCCCACTATTCTATATAATGCATTACAATAGAAACTGATAATTTCTAACTTTCATATGATGAAACAATAATTCATTATTTTAAATTGTTTATTCCACCCTGAATACTGATTTTGATCAGTTGAGTTTTTATGGTTCTATTCTCAAACCAAATAACAAGAATTTGGGTTATTTCAAATAGAAACTTATAAAATAAGCAGATTGCATTCAATGCTATTTAAAAATTTAGTTCAGCATAATTATACTTTTTTTTTTTTGAATTAAACTATAATTAAGAGGGACAAAATACTGTATATTAGTTTTATATAAAAAAGATGACCTTAAGAAAAAGAACGAATCACTCAATAAGAATATAAATCGGCCAAGTGGAATCTAAAGTAACTCATGAATGGTATAAAGCTAATTTGAATATTAAAGAGTATTGTAAGAAACTGTCCGACATTTATATTGTCCACCTATGGTTTGTGCAATTGTAAAAAACTTCAAAAATTGAGGACTTTTTTCTTTTGAACAGAAATTCAAGTTTATATCTAGAAGATGATCAAAGATTAGTATCTCCAAATTCTTTTTCCCCCCCTACATCATCAGCTAGAACAGTGCTTCTCAATTGGTGCCATGACAAAATTCTGAGAATGCATCTAAAATAAGCAACATTTCACTCCGCATCTAGAATAAAATCTAAACAACAGAAATATGAACTGCATTTTGTTTCATTCTAACAGTTAAGGTTAATGAAATAGTAATTCTCATTGAAATCGGCTGAAAAAGTATTTCATGGTACAGTAGAGTCTTGATAACCCGAGATAAATGGGACCACCTCGGATTATATGAAAAACAACAGAAAATGTTTAGCAAGTTAGTTTTACTTAAAAAAAAGATGATGCTGCAAAAAATAATTACAGACCTTTTACTTGAAACCTAATCCTTTAACAATGCATCATGCATGAAAATTCCTACAATTTGAAGAAACTGTCAATTTTTCATTGTGTTAAGACGAAATTAAGGAAATTCTAGCACCTTGAATTATCAAGACTCGACTGTATCTTTTATTTAATAACAGATACTGGTAAGTCACAGATGTGTATCAAAGGATTCTGCGATAGAAATAAAAGCTCTGAAAAAATTTGGTGTGCTGTGGGATTTCTACTAATATAAAAGTATGCCATGAAGCAAAAATAAAGGCTGATAAGCATTGAGACATAGGAACTAAGGCACTCACATTCTTCACATGACTGAGAATGAGTTAAGTGACAGAAATGAGCAAAAAAAAAAGGCCAAACACAGTAATATCAAGTAATTATATTTATTTCTAATTCTAAATTACTTGGGTAGTTTAAAATGGAATAATAGTAATAATAAAAATAATAAAGCAAACAAATGTTTTGGTAATACAAAATGTTCATGTATTGATAACATTATTTACAAATTATTTGATGGTAAAAATAACTTAAATCTAAAAAAAAAAGAAAAGAAAAGGAACTACAAAGCAGGACTAGTGAATGACTAAGTTAACGAAAATTAAAATTATCTGCAGTTTTATTAAGTTTCAACTGGGGAAAAAACGATATTCATCTCTGCTATTTTCAGAAAGTTACCACATTTTATTAAAATGTTCCGTTATCAATTTCACAATAATTACAATTACAAAAATGAATTACAGACAAAGGTAGCCAATTTAAAGATAACGGCTGGAGTACTAAATGAAAGGAAGTGATTAATTTAGGAACTATTTTATTCTTTTCATTCATCTAATAATGCAGAAACAAGAACTTTTTGACAAACACAACATTGTGAATCCTATTGAACTTCGATCTAAGACTCAAAGAGAAGATTTTGCTTCATTTAAACTTACGGCTTTTAGAGCACAAGTCATGATTAGAGGAATCTACCTTGAAATTATTTAGTACTCCATACCTTGATAGTTGTGTTGGCCAGGATTAAAAGTTAGGACTGCATTGTAGTCTGCTGCAGC
>JAFIDM010000004.1:18995395-19022187 GCA_023159025.1 Thereuonema tuberculata | reverse complement strand
TAATTATGATAAGAAGAAGAGATTTAAAGAAGAAATATGGATTAGTATCTTATTAAATCCTGATCTGAAAATAAATTAGAATTTAGCACTAATATTATGACATTTAACTTAATATTTTTCTTAAAGCAAAGTCAGAAATATTTTTTTGTTCTTACTTTTTATATAAAAATTAAATTTAATATCAGAATATTTTTTTTTTCCCTTTTCAATATTTGCTTTGAACATAAAACCAAAGCTGTTAGCAGCAAAAGTTTCGAAAACTTCATTAAAAAAGTAATTAATTAACGCAATAATTTATCCTGTTAATTCTGTCCGAAACTAATCGCTTAGTTAACATGGAATGTCTGTTTCTGAGCTTCTAGCAAATATAAAACTGTTCACGAGTATTATTTGTACTTAGTAAGTTTGATAACAACAGACGACATGAGTACAGAGAAACAGAGTTTGGTAAGGAAGAGGACAGTTGTTTAAAGTCTGTTTTAAATTCTTTACTAACTTCAAATTCAAACTCCAAACACTGCAAAGTAAACAAGGACACCAAACCACAACTTCACCAATATTTCGTTTCTTTTATCATACAAATAAAATTAAATTTTGTGTAGGTTTGTTTTAACTGTTATCTTTTCACGTTTAGAGCGTGTATGTTTATTTTTATTGTATTTGATATTTATGTTTGTTTAAATTATTATATTTTCATGTTTCGAGCGTGTATGTTGATTTGTTATTTTATTATTTAAATTGTAGTTGATATTTATTTTCACGTTTAGCAGGAGAAAGATGGCTTCTTTTCTATTTTGTTCACCTTGAAATAGATTCTTGATAAAAGAAACGAAATATTGGTGAAGTTATGGTTTGGTGTCCTTGTTTACTTTGAAGTATTTGAAGTCTGTTCAGCTCTTGCCTGAAGTAGGGTAATAAGATGATTAATCCTAATCACCATTTATTTTTGTACCTTGCATGGATAAAATGGAAGAACACAGCTGTATTTAAACTATTTATAGAATTATTATTAAAGAAAAGAGAAGTGGAGAACATAGAAAATTATGTTTTTAACTGTCCGAAAGTTGATTTTTCCTTAGAAATATGTAGCTTTTTCTGAAGTACTGTACATGACTTATTTGTTATAAATTAACTTCTGCAATTGCCAATATTTTCAGCTAAAGATGATTGTAAACTGACAAATTTAAAAAGAAACTTGGAAAATAACTTACAACAATAAAGACGTCTATATGTGTAATAAAACACGAGTTAAAAAAAATCGCCTCACAAAAAAAAATGAAACCTGAAATTCATAATCAGGTGGATGCTTTATAATTATACAAAGGTTAATTCAAGGAATCATTAAATGGTTGAAAATTCATATAGCATGGATTCTGAAAAATTATCATTAAACTAACACTTGAATAACTTCAAAGACCAATCATATAACATATTAGTTAAATTTCTAAAAGTTAAATATTGAAAACAACAGTTTGGTTGTATTAATACAAAATGGCACAGTAGTGAAAATGAATTATAAAAAAATATATTACACATATATAAAGCTCTTTCAATGCAATTTGAAAGCAATTTTTTAGATTTGTGTATCTGTATTACTTTTCAATGTTAAAGGTACATTGTCAATGTTTAAAATAATTAGTTCTTAACAGATATGTAATAAAGTTTCAAAGGATGTCAGTATAATGAGTCAATGAACCCATAAATACTTATATATAAGATGACAATGACAGAAAGATCAGAAACTTTTTAAGTGCAGAATTATTTCAATGTTTAACTGATCAAAAAGTCTGGTAAAAAAAAACCTGAGAAAGTTGGTGGAAATAGTCAGTTTCTAAAAATCAATAAAAACACCTAAGTGGACTTAATTTTCTTATAAAATTAAAGAACTCATTATTATTTATTTATTCAAGCATTACATAAATATAGGCAGACTAGCATAAGATTAACAGAACTTAACTAAAACTAAACCATATATAAATATCATTTTCATAATGAAAACATAATAATCAATATGAAACTAGAAAAATCACAATCTTGTGAAATTAACAAGAATCTCATTCTATCTTAATCTTACAAAAAAAAACAACAACAACAAAATCCCTCAGGAGGGATTAAGCAAAGAATTGAAATGTTGAGCCTTCTATTCAATTTATAGAACCATTTCTTTTCATCAAGAAACTATCGTAAAATAAATCGTATTTATTTTTCAATAACTAAAACAGATTTTAAATTCGAAATTTAGGCCCTTTTTTTAATATACCTAATTTGACAGCTACTACAGATTTCCATGAATGCTAAACCTTTTTAGGGAAAAGGGTAAAGTAAAAACAAACAAACAAACAAACTATAATTTAAATAAATCTGATCAAAAATGATCTATCTGTTATGGTAAATAATTACTGTAGAGGTCTGTAAGCACTTTAAGTAAATCTGTTGACTTAATAAAAATAAACAGTCCTATGGAAGACAAATTACAAATCGATGTACCGACAGAATATTTAACTTATCTACTTACATCTATAAACATGACTCTTTAAAGCTAAAAGTATAATAAATTATAGCTTCATATTGAACGTCACTAATACACCTACATTACAAATATCATAACTATTTGTTTATAGAAGTAAAAACTGGAGGTCCTACATTTTTCACCTATTTAAAAAAAAAGAACTAACAAAAATGTTTGTCATTGTGTAAAAGTGTTCTGTATTTAAAAATAAATTTAATAAGAATTAAAAACTGTATTATAAAACAACTGTTTTTGTCGTAAATTTTGCAAATATACTAAAAATGCTCATTTCTTTGTCTATAATTTCAGGTAGTCTTGCTTTTCAGAATGAAATAGTTTTCATACTTTAATTTCTACTACTTTTTCCCTAATTTTGAAGCAGATTTAAATGGGGATTTCAATAGATAATACATTCCCTTCATAAAATAAGTACCTTTTATTGTACAAACAAAGTCAACTGATTTTAGCTTTCCAAATGTCCAAAGTGAATCTAAATAATAAATGTTCTCAAACTACTATTCATTCAATAACCACAATTGCTGACTAGAAACTATTAACTGAAATGTTAGGCTTCATCAGTAATTTTAACAATTAATTTTTTCCCCCCATAAAAAAAAAAAAGGGAATAATCATAATACCTTTGATAGCTTTCAAAATTTACATTAATGAGACAGGTAAATACAAACGAATTGTACTGAATCAGTAAAAGACGCTGATACAAAGTGAAATTTCGTCCATTAGTACAGATGTTCATTGAAACACAAACAAAGGACTCTTTTAGCCTGAGATGCCATTTTTCAGTTAATACACCTCATCATCTACCTAAGTAAAGATGATAAAAATAGGTTATCAACAGCAGATTTATACTGATACTTAGTCCTAAGGCCCACTGCTGCCAGGATCGCAACCATTTACCTGTAAATAATAAATAAAAAAAATTAATTTCCAAAAATTTCCCTTGCAGATTGTTGTAAAACATACAGCAGCAAAGGTCTTATAAAGTTTGCCGATCAGTACTGAAAATCCATTTGTAATTTTATTCTTAATGATTAATAATTTACTTTCTGAAATGGATAATCTTTCTGTTAATATCAGCCAAAATTCTCCAAAAAATCCCGTACCATGATTCAATGAAGTACCAACATTTCAATATTTATTTTTAATAAATAATTAAAGTTATTTATTAATTTTTTTTAATTATTTACATGAAACAATGATATTTCTATATTAAGTGGAAACTTAATTTTATCTTTTATTTTTTAAATCACAACAGAATTACAAGAAATTTCTAATATAGTGTATATATTTTTCTTATTCCAATATTAAACTTTTCGATGTATAGCACAATCTACCAATTTGATTGCTTCATGAGTAATAAACTAATAATGAATGCATGTTCAATTATTGTAATGCTTAGGGTTACAAAAATCAATGTATACAATTATCTGTTTTTACATAACAATATCCTGTCGTTTGCTCTGTATTCAGTATTGTTATTGCTGCATGGTCATAATATTATATGACCATAACAATAACATAATACTATTATTATATCATAACAATAATACTATTATTTTTTTTTTCTTATTCCAATGTAGATTTTTAAAATATTAATCAGATCTTTGGATAAATAAAAATGACAGTAAAAAAAGAGTCAAGAGTATAAAATTTAAAAACAACACTCATCAATTGCTTCAGATGCAAGTGTTTATAATCTAAACAAAATCAAGTGATATAAACAGAGAAAATGTTACTGTTACTCAAAAATTTGGCATTTTGAATCCTAAACTAAAAGCAATCTACAGTTTAATTACACAAATTCACTAAAATGTATTTGAATATGATAAAAATGAAAGTAATAGATATTAACATATACTTATCTTATCGATATTACAAATCCATTATAGGCAAAATAACTTCTTGTATACTTCTTCTTTACTTCATCACAATATTTCGAATGGTCTACTCGACTATTCTTCTTCAGGTTACATAGAAGATGTATAAAAGGGAATATATTATTGTATATACATATAGCCGTGCTGGCGTGGTCGTGCGGTCTCGGCGGCGGCCAGCCGTGGCGTCCAGTGCACCAGTTCCTGGGTTCGAATCCCGGCAAGGGCATGGCTGTTTCAATTTCCTTTCCTGTGTTGTCCAGCCTCCTCTTCACTTTCTCTCTGGTCGGACGTCATTCCTTAATGGCGTCCTGGGGGAAGGCAACGGGAAACCACCCCCAGTATCTGTTCCCTAGTTTATCTACGGCTTCTCCTAGGGGTTCGCCCTTCGGGGGTCACTAGGTTCCGTAGACCGCGTAACTTCGTATATACGAAGATCGCACATGATGATGATGATGATGATATACATATAACCTGAAGAAGAATAGTCGAGTAGACCATTCAAAATATTGTGATGAAGTAAAAAAGAAGTATACAAGAAGTTATTTTGTCTAAAATAATAGATAGTTTAAGTAAAAAAAATATTCAGACTTATCTAAAAATGGATAATTATTAGAGCAAAAGAAATACAAAATACAATTTTTTTTTTATCAAAAAAGTTGAAACGATCAAAATTCAAATTGACAGAATACCTAATGAGGAAAAAAAGTTTGAGAAAAAAAAAAAAACTAGGTAATTTATATCTACTAGAAAGGAAAAAAAAAACTGTATTAATTATATTTGTATTACGTTAATTTAAAATGTAAGTACCAAGTGACGAGACATTTATTTATTTGTTTATTATGTTATCAAAAAACCTTGAGGAAGTCTTTGAAAAATAAGACGAAATATTGGTCTGTGGTGCAGTGTTTTGGAGTTTTAATAAAGATTTGTGATATCAATAATAATAATCTTTAAGGTCTTTATTGTAATTACAAATATCAGGTTGTCAGGCTTGAGTTTGTATTAAGGGTGCAAACAAACACATTTAGCAAAAAAAATAAGAAAAAAAAGAAATTAAAATGATAAAAGAGAGTCAAGTTTTTGGAGCTTCCTATCTTCCTAGATTGTTGCATCTTCAAAAACATTGAAAGTGTAAATAAAGGTTGTAATAAAAGAAATGGTATGTTATTTTGAGAGTGAATAAATATCTAATCAAAATAGCGACTCAATTAAAATAATATGAAATGCAGACAGCTATAATTCTAAAATCTCTGCAGCATTTGGTTTTAATTTCAGTAGTAAGTATTAAGTGCATTGCAAACGAGCAAATGACAATCTTTAACAGAATGCAAGTCAGTCAGTCTAAATGAATAAACAACCAAACAGGCCGTAATATGGGGATTAAAATGTTATTGTTAAATTGCAGACAATTAGTGGAATTGACTAGTTTAAGTGCTAGTTTAAACAAATTCTGATTTTTAGTTTGAAAACTGAAATCAAGACATTTCATCTGTACAGAGAAAAGAATTTGATGAGTAATTTATCGAGTAGTTTACACATATTATTGCTATTATTCTTGAAGTAAATCAGTACTATTTTACCTTCACTGTTTCCTTCGTCTGAAGTTGTTGTTGTATCTACAGGACAGGTGGATGAAGCTTTACTCACTCGAGATTTGTTAGTTGACTTTGAACTTTCACTGCTGTGCTCACTCATTATGTCCGAATGATAATTGACAAATTCATTTTTATTTGGCAGCATGGGTTCGTGTTGATATAAGTGAAAAGAAGGATAGGATGGTTCACTATAAACTGAAGCACGATCATCTCCACAAATGGAACCTGCAACAATTAATAAAACAATGTAAACATCAAGATCAAAGGAATAAATAAGTTAATGAGGTATAAATAATCATACCAAATAATAGACTTCTCCTTTTGTTAGATCCTTTATTTTTCCTATTTTTTTTTTTTTTTCTTTTATCAATTTTAACGGAAATAACAAATATTAGAAATATAGACCAGTGGTTCCCAAATGACAATTTATGACAAAACTTTAATGGATCCATGGGCGACGACATGATTATCATATAATTACAATGCAATTTAGCTTTACACAAAAATTATATTTATTCATTTTTTTTAATAGTTATCTATTACAATTGTATTCTACATGAAAATGTTTTTGTATTCCTTTGCAAGTCTCTGAGTTTATTTTTAATTTTTTATGGGTTCCAGGAATCCAGATATCTTGAGAATTGCTAATTTAGGCTATTACATAATTATTATTAGTGATGGAAAAAATGTTATTGTCTTAATACCTAATTGGATATTATAATAAGTCCATAAAGATGACAATTTTTTATACATATAAAAATAGTGTGTAGTAATGCTTACTTAAATAATACTAAAATACCCTCTAAATACTTTCAAGCACACTTTTATTTAAATCTTGGAAGACTGAAATGAATTTATATCTTACAAAAATCAAAACAAAATAAATTAACATTGATTATGGTTATCCTTTCAAGATTGATAATTATGTCATTTAATTTTATTTCTTAGCATGTTTTCATGAAGTGCTGCTGCTTCCATCATTTTTTTTTTTTTTTTTTACACTGAACAATTCATCCATGTGTATATAGCCAACTGTTTGACTTGAAATGCATTAAACTATGTCAAACTAAAATGAAATTAATAAAAAAGAAAAAAGAGAAGTAAACGAAAAAACCCACCTTGTCTGCTGGTTGGTCGGCTTGAAGGATAGCTGGGAGAATAAAATTGTCTGTGACCAGGAGGAAAGCCCCCATACATATCACCTGTGAAAAATACTGAGAAGAATGTGTTTTGTCATTATGCCTCCTTTTACAGGCTACCTATTTTTATTTTTGCCTATTATTTTTAATCTAATTGTTAATCTGAAATATCTTGGCAAGCTTTTCAGTTATGAAAATTGGAAAACACCCTTTAAGTGGTTTTAAGTAGCGTTGTTGCTCTGCTTACATTCAAATGTGATAAGGACTGAACCGCGGATGAAATCCATAAAAAAGTAAGTACTTTATTATTGTGTATATACATTTTTTTTTTTTGTTTAACTAACAAATACAAGAAAAAAAAATTACATCAAATTAGATCTAAGTAAAATGAGAAGAAAAGAAAACTGAGTAACTGAAAAGAATTTTTTTTCTGCATTTGTTCTATATTAAAAAAAAGTTTAATAATATGACCTGCATCAAAAGAAAGCAAACTGCAGGTATATATATTTGCACAGTGGAAGACGGAAAACCAAAATTACTGTGCTCTTATTTTAAGTTGGATCATAAATAAGTAACTTATTAAACTTTAATGAATAGCTTCAGTTGTTTTTAGAGTAATGCAAATGCAAATTACCAAAATAAATAAATTAAAAAAAAACAAACAAAAGAAATTGTTAAAAAGTGTAGTCTAATGTGACTGTGGTCGAAGTTATTACTGTATATACGAGATACGGGGGTATTTCCCACATCGTTGAATGAAAGATAGTTGAGGCCTTTCAATTCCTATTGTTCAGGAATCATCTTCAGGTCAGAAGATTCCTGAACAATTGGATATGAAAGGCCTCATCTATCTTTCTTTCAACGATGTGGGGAATACCCCAGTATCTCGTATATAGTGAACAGTAAAACTTTGCATTAGTCAATACTACTTAAGCAATTAGCAATACTACTTAATTAATATCACACACACACATATTATATATATATATAGGCCAGACAGTGATATGTGATTTGAAACACCAATATCAAAAAAACTAATCACTGTTTTAGAAGTGCCAATGTGTCTTTGCTTTACGAAATTTGAAGACCACCAGCTTCAAATTTTATGTGTTGGATTATATATTGTGACAACACTCATATATGCACACTGTCCATTGTTGAAATATCGAATTTTTAATTGTTATTTTTGTAAAGCTTTGAAAGAAAAAAATGTAAATTAAGAAAATATTCCGAAATGATTACTTTAAGGCGAAGGGCAAAGAAAATGTGTTTGTTTAATTTTAGCTTTCAACTTAATTTTAATTTAATTTAATCTAATATTTAAAGTTCTTAAGTTGGAGAGGTTAGAATAGTGAACCTTGAATTAATTTAGGCTAAATAATTGGTTTTTCTTAAGCTTAGTGAATCTAGTTGATTTAACAAATTTAATTCATAATTTTATTTAAAAGGAATTTTAACTTTTCTTTTAAATGAATTGCGTTTGTATTTGTCATGAAGCAATAGCGAGATTTGACATTTACCCCGTCACCCCATGTGATGGAATTGACCGCTCTTGGACGGATCCCGATTCCCGTGATCTGATTAGCCGGCAGAGTATGACGTGGTATTGGCGCCTGGTTCATAGTTGATTTAAGGCCTTGCATCCAAGAAGGAACTCTCTCTGTTCTCTCTTCACCGTTTCCTGCGCTTGCTTACGAGAGCTGTGTCTCTCGTTCGTCTTTCAGTTAGCTTAGCTAACTTTTCCGCAATTCTGCGCGGACGCCACAAGTTTTGGCAGCTATATTTTTATTACTACGTGACTGAAGTTGAGAACGATTCAGTACACATTTAGAATAGGAAGTGTTAATAATAAGTTGTCCTAGTTAGGAAAAGCTTAGACCTTAACTTTGAAAGTTCAATACGCTAATTTTTAATTAGCAAACCCTATCGAATACATAGGAAACAAGGTATGCGTGTACACCCGCATGGAAGTAAATGTGTAAGTGAGCTATCTATCAGTTATAACTTCTCGTGTGAGATTAAAGTTAATTTCGAACTTACGAAACGCAATTCGCCAAGAAAGGTTAGAAATTCGTAGGAAAGTTATTCTGTTCAGCGCCACGTGCAAGAATTCCCTTGGTATGCACAATTAAATTAGTTAAAGCCATAGCTTCGCATTTAGCTGTACGTCGTCATTTCGGAGTTTATCATTTTTGCTCATTTGAATAAACGTTGTTGAATTTCATATGTTAAACAAGCGTTACGCCTCCCTTTTTGATACCGTGGACGCAAAGTGTGGCTCCCTACCCCCCCCCCCGAGAAGATTGGGTTAATTGCCAGGGGTGTGACACTGTGGAGGGGGTAAATGAAAGTTTTTACCTAGCTGAGTGCTTGGTTGGCGCCCAACGTTATTATAGTAATAATCCAAAACCACCCACACTTTCTGTACCATCACCTATGTTGGCGCAGGTACGTGGGAAAACCCCAAATAAGCACTTTACCCCTTTGTCCCGTCACAATATATATAATATAGCCAGACAGTGATCTGGGATTTAAAAACGCCAATAACAAAAAACAAATCACTGTTTCTATGGAGATATTCTAAATTTCAAAATTGCAAATTATTGATTGAAATCTTTGCTTTGCGAAACTTGAAGAGGCAGCTTCAAGTTTTGCCATTCAGATTTCTATATATCAAATAACCAAAAACGAAACTTGAAAAGATGGCGATTCAAGTTTTGTCATTTGGATTTATATATATATATATATATATGTTTGTAATTAAATATATAAATATATATATATTTTTCTTGATATATATATTGTAACGGTACCAGGGGTAATTTAGTCTTTCAGGGGTTGTTCCGGTATTTGCTGGGCGCCAACCGAAAAGTCTGTTCGGTAAATTTTCTCTCTACCTCCTCCAAAGTCGTTACATGCCCGGCAAACTAACCCAGTATTCTCGATGGTCGCAGGGGTCCACACTTCGCGTTCACGCACAAAGAAGCACAACGCATTCACCACATTAATTAAACTTAACAATTTTATTCAACACTGCAAATAATAAAGTGTCACTTCACTTGAGAATAACAATTTCGGCGAAGCTATGGCTTATAACGACGCACTGAAATAGACGAATAGTTTGCACTAACTGAACTGGGGAGCACTAAATAACTCGCGGAATCCTGCACGGGTGTACACGTGCATTGAAACAGAAAATTTGCAAGCCTTGCTTTGCAAATTAATTTCAGTAATTTTTCTCACAAATAATTTATAGAAATTTAAGGCTATCCATGGGTTGCCTATTCTAACTAAAGATAACTTGGTTTAACACACCCTATTTCTAACAAACAAGTCGACATGACTTCGATTTGCCGATAATTTGAGATGCGGCTGCCAATACCTCGCCCGCGGCGGTCGACGAGGCCAGGTGCATTGTAGCAAAGGTCAAGAGAGCAAAACGGCGAGGGAACAGCAGGCAAGAGAGAGCGAACTCCCCTGAACACCCCGTTAAATAAGTTTAAGAGCGCCGCTGTATGACGTCACGCGTCCCCTTGACCATACAGATAGCAGGATTGCATATCTGCCCAAATAAGGGAGATCACCTCATTATTACCTCATATCGGGAGATAATGCTGATTAACCAATAAAATTACATTGCTTACAACAATTCCTAATATGGAATGACGACCTCATGGAAATTCCTAAGAATAGGAAATTCCCAAACTCAAATAAACTCAGCTGAATTAAAGCAAAAAGAAAATTAATTTCTTATTTTAAAAATTAATTCTAATCTAAGCTAAATGAAGCTTAAATCCTTAAATATCTTAAAATTAATCTAAACTTTTAAATCTATCATATTAAATTCTAACATTTTAAAACTTAAAGATTTATTCCTAAAATTCCTAAGATTCTGACTAAAACTAAATTAAAGCCTAAAATAAAATAAAATTACTAATAATGACTAAAAACTAAGTCTAACGAAGTCTTTCTGCCATTAGCTTTACAAAACAATGTTTCGAAATTTTTTTATTTTTTTTTAGTTGACATTTCTTTGACATTTGCAAAGGCAAAAATAATATAACTAAAATTCTAATATTTCGAGTATTATAATAATTGACATATGTGTATTGTCACAATATATATATATACCGTAAATGCTCCAATAGAGGCCCCCGGCGTTTATTTGCAAAACTAGCCTCGGCTCCCGGCGCTTAATAAGAGACCGGCCATTATTAACAAAAACCTTCAGAACGCAATATTTTTACATATCGGCTAATATTACAAACAGCTACTTTATTTGAATTTCACATGCTACATAAGACTGTTAAAGATAAATGGCAATGTCTTTCTGTATCTTTTGCTGCTAATGACGGGCGGCCGCCTCACCGGAAGTTTCTTTCGCATATTCCACCGCGCGAATCTTAAAGGCAATGTCAAATGACCGTTTTGGCGGTATCGTATCGTAAGGTATTACGCACGACTATAAAGATACGGACGCTTACGCTAGTACCGGTAGGCAAATATCAAAGACCCGGCTACTATTAGAGACCGGCTACTACTTGGCCGTGTCCCCTCTGCAGCCCGGCGCTTATTAGAGACCGGCAACAATAAGAGACTCGGCGTTTATTAGAGCATATACGGTATATATATATATATACACAGTCGAACCTCCATATATCGAAGTAGCAAATTGCCGGAAAAAAATTCAATATATAGAATTTTACCAGAATTACTCCTAAAACATTAAAATTAAGCTAATTTTCGTATACGAAACTTAATTTCTAATTTATATGCGAATCATATTAAATGAAAGTTAATACAGGTAATTAAAAAATGAATTAATATGAAAGAATTATTGAGGACTACATTCTGTACCTTTAAAAAAAACAATAATCCATACAGTAGTTACAATGATCAGTTACATTTTGTTTTTTTAAATTTTACAAAATTTTAAACACCATTTAAAAAAACTTTAAATATCTTGCTGAACAGCCAGTTTTGCAGAAAGTTCATCAAAGAAATGCTCGCTTTTATTCAGTCCACTAAAAACTTCATCAGGAACATTTTCCAAGTATTAAAGTCCACCACGTATTGTTTCAAACGCTTCTCGCATTTCTTTTTTCGATGGGTTGGAAATGTTTTCAGATTCATTTACTTCCTCTGGTTCTTCGATTTCTTTTTCAGTTTCATGAAACAAACTCGGTATGTCTTCGTCTGTAGGATAATCAGCAATGGCATTCTAATTTTTTATAATAGTCGACACTATGTTTGCGGGAATACTAAATTTAGCTGAAATGTCTTTTTTGCGCATTCCGCTATCTACATTCTTCAGCAATTCAACTTTCCACACTTTTATCCCAATAAGTCTTGAAAAAAAAATTCGATATATAGAGATTTTTTCGATATATAGAAAGTTTTTCTAGGGTGTCCCAAAATTAACGCAAGATTTGAATTAAATAAAAAACACAGTTTGTTTTCTTTAAAATTGTTATTTTTTTTTTGAATCGTAAAGTACACGATAGGGTTATGTATGGAATAACACATAGGGCAAATGGCCTCCACAGCTTTGCTGGCACATATCCACTCTTCTGTCGAAATTTTCCATGACCATTTTGCTTAAATGTGGCTGAATTTCGTTGATGCAGCGTTGAATTTCCTCCTTCAATGCACGCATGCTTGCGGGATTGTTGGCGTAGACCTTTGACTTCACATACCCACATAAAAAGAAATTCAATGATGTTAAATCACACGATTTAGGGGGTCAATTCTTATCACCGAAACGAGAGAGTACACGGCCAGGAAATGTCTCATGCAGTAATTGAATTGTTTCATGGGCTGTATGGCATATGGCACAGTCTTGTTGAAACCACATGTCGTCCACATCAATATCATCCAATTTAGGCAGAAAGAACTGTTATGTCGCGATATCGAGCACCAGTAGCATTCAATGCTTGACCATACTTTTGGCATCATTGGACCATACTTTTTCGAAAATGAAGCAGGTCAAGCAGTGAATGTTACTGGTGCTTGATATCGTGACATGATAAAACAGATCTTTCTGCCTAAATTGGATGATATTGATGTGGACGACATGTGGTGTCAACAAGATGGTGCCACATGCCATACAGCCTGTGAAACAATTCAATTACTGCATGAGACATTTCCTGGCCGTGTACTCTCTCGTTTCGGTGATGAGAATTGGGCCCCTAGATTGTGTCATTTATCACCATTGGATTTCTTTTTACGGGGTTATGCGAAGTCAAAAGTCTATGCCAACAATCCCGCAAGCACGCGTGAATTGAAGGAGGAAATTCAAAGCTGCATCAACGAAATTCAGCCACATTTAAGCAAAATGGTCATGGAAAATTTCGACAAAAGAGTGCATATGTGCCAGCATAGTTGTGGAGGTCTTTTGCCCTATGTGTTATGCATACATAACCCTATCATGTGTACTTTACGATTCAATAAAAAAACAACAATTTAAAGAAAAAAAACCTGTGTTTTTATTTAATTCAAATCTTGCGTTAATTTTGGGACATCCTATAATGATTCACTGTTCTATTTCATTTGATTGGTCTATGTATAATATATTTTACAGAATTCTGAAAGAAAAGATTTACCTGGATAGCTGTAACAACTACAAGGGGAATGCCTGTCTTGAACTTGAAATGAAGGATATAAAGATGGAGAAACTGAATGAGGTCTAGGAGGCACGGTGGCCTTAAGACCTAAATTTCCAGAATTCCAATAACCACCTGACATCCACGATGATTCTGAAAAATATCGAGGCTGAAGCCGAGGAGGACTCAGAATTGGCTTTCGGATGCGTAAATCAGAACTAGAATTTGAACAATATGAATACACAGACGATGAAGCAAAGGACTTCGGTGATGAATAATTTTGTAAAGTAAAAATGCCTGTAAAAAAAAAAAAAAAGTGATCAGATATTTTATATTATTAGATAAAATGTATCCATCTACCAATAATGCAACTGACATTTAGTCTTACTTTCATGATTCATAAAAATTCATCTAGCACAGAATGTTATGAAGTTATAGTTGTAAGACTTCGATCACTAAGACTTTCAATATTTTAATAAAAAAATTAATGAAAAAAAGTTTGTGATTCATCGTCTTTTCTGAAATCTGTAATGCAGTGATATGGAAGATTAGTTGCTGTGAAATTGTAAATAGAATCAGTATCCACAATTCCTTGTTCAGTAAGTTGAAATTAGAATTGTGACCAAATGAAGAAATTACCTGGATTTCTAGGTGGTTTAGGGGAACCAATTTTCATAGATCCTAATGAAAAATTAAGACCATCTGCCCGATGATTAGTGGAAGTAATGTGATTGTCTTGAACTTGATCGAATGGGGTATCCTTAGAATCTTGAAAACACGTCGAGCTACTGTTATCATCAAGGGAACAATTTAGATGCCTACTACCTTGACTAAACACAAAGAGAAATGTTAAGATTTTAACACAGAGTATAGAATGTATATAAATAAAATAAACAACAAGTGTTTGATTGAATTAGACACAAATTCCATAACTAACATCATCAGCAACAAAATTAAATAAATTAATATGCTCCCCATTACTTCTTACTCAAGAAAACTAGATCCTCAATGCCGAATGGGTAAGATAGGGAAAATGAAAATATCAAATTTATAAGCCCTCTTATCCAAGATATTCAGTACCTGAATCATACTATTAATAGGCAAAAACTGTAACGGTTGTACAGATATTTGTCATCCCAAGTATTTAAGCAAGACACAAAAAACAAGGTGGCACCACCAACATTTCTCAATACTCGCTAGGGAAGCAGTATTTAAGCAGAAACAAAATACAAGATTGCGCTATCAACATTTCTGTGTCATCCCAACAGCGCTACAGAAACAAAATACAAGGTGGCGCCACCATCATTTCTTTATCTGGATCAACATTATTTTAGGGAGGAGGTTAACTTATAATGATAAAGCGCAGCACTGGCAACTGCGAAACTGCTAAATCAATTTTGTATTTGTATATAGTTTCAATTTTTAGTGTGCTTATATATATATATAATTTTAAGTCATGGACTGTTACACACGTATTCTTTTATAAATTACACATGATCTCACATCTTATTGACTTTTCAAGCATATTTCGAAACTAACTCTAAATATGGATAATTACATGCTTGCAAGTTACCATGATCAAAATACATACTCTGTTTTATTGCTTGGCCATCATTCAAATTATACATGGGCTGTTATGGACATCATGGCTTTTAAAAAATGAGTTTAGAACATCGTTTTCATTCTTGTGGTTTTGAAAAATGTCACGGTATTTCAAAAATGTGGAATCTGTGTTTTACTTCCGTGAATATTTCATGGGTTGCCACTAGTGATATATTACAAAAGAATACAAAAAATGAACATTTATGAATTGGATATTAAAAATCGAAAAATCTAACATCAATTTTCCTTGCTTTACCTCAATTTATTTAAATTTTTAATGCAGCAATACATTTTTTTTAGAAGATTTTGTAAAACGGATCATTATAAATTAATGCTGCCAGATGTACATTTACCTTAGGAAAATAAACATTGATTTATATAAAAGTCTTTTATTTCAATGCATCAGAATAGGTGACAGAATGGTTTTAATTAATTAAAACAGGAAATATGCATTTGATTTTTCATCTTTTTGTATGTCTTTTTCAGTTACGACATTTCTCATTAAATCTCAACCAGTGACAATTTGTTTTCCAAGAATTCAATTGGCCTGCTACTTCAGATTTTCAGGCCACAATTCTGTTAAGAGTATGGTTAATAATGTAGTTTTTCTGGTGGAATGCAAGAAAACATACAGAAAACATGACCTCTGTGAACTTTTGTAGTCAGTAATTTCGACTAAACAAGACACAAATGCGATTGGACTACAAATTCTACAATTTGACACAGGCGTGATACATTTGGATGGCAATATGCTTTGAAGATAGAGCCCCCCCCTCTCTATTTTAAATACAGCTTGCTTATTTAAATGGCTTGTCTAAAACGGTTTAAGAGAACTTACCTCATTCGATGAACTCGAAACTGAGGGATTTTTTTGTACTTGTGGAAGAATAAACACAGAGTTGCAATAACAACAATGAGACCAGAAGAAATTAACCGAATCAACTGAAGGTAATCATCTGACAATAAACCTTTAGCAGACGGTGAACTGGCTATTAAGAGGAAAATCCATACAGGGCACATAGCTGCTTCTAGTATGTTCAACTTTGATCTGTGAATAATATAACGAAATGAGTTTAAATAATATAAATCAAATAATAATTAAAAATAATCCATTTATATTTCTCAATTTTACAAATCAATGAGAAGGATGATCTTGTACCTTCATTAAGAAACTTTATATTATTATTGTAAGCATTATTGGTTTTTTTTTTTTTTTTAATGATAGATGAAAAGTCTTTCATTAAAACACTAATTCTTTCCTATTATAAAATTACTATTTTTATTTGTTTTTGTTTCAGAAAAGTTATTTGTAGGCCAAAGCTGCATTTTAACTGATTTAATAAAAGATCTAAAATTAAAATAATGCAAATCTCTAAGTAAAGCAAGGAGTTGCTTAGTAGAGTTTATAAAATTTTATTCAGATATTCAAGTCAGAAGGGATTGAAGCATCAATTACAAATGTATAAAGGCTGTGTTGATGGAAGACAAATATTTTAGCCAACAATTATCTTGCATTACCAACAGTCATTTAACATTTATTTCTATGTTCAATCTTAGGATTATACATACATTATCACAGTAAAATACCTTTGCAAGCAGGTTGCTCAGTAAACCTCATAAAAAAGTGATGCTCACAAAGATGCAAAACCCTACTGCAATTATATGCAGTGATAATGATGCATTTCCACCAAATAAGCTTCCTACCACATGTCCAAGAATGAAAGATTATGACATTGGTCTGGTCCTGACCAATACAGTTACTGAAAGGCCAGATTAGATGCTATCACGTCCTTTCTCTAGACTTGATATATCAATGGCCATTAAAGAAGGCCTAGAATAGGATAAAATATAAAATAGAATAGAATAAAATAGAGAAGGAAGTGAAATGCAGGAATAAGGTAAAGACGTAAACTTTATGTTGACAGTATATTATATGCCTTTATATTTGCATGTGAAATATGAGATAAGAAATACTGTTTGTTAAACTGAAGAAACTGAATCATTTATTGCTTCGCCTTAATACTTATCAATGTCCAACTTCAATAAATTTATGCTTATATTTAGTCATTTCCCTCCCAAAATCTTACTACTAATAAAATGAAATACCTGCTTTTGCCTGAATCGAATAATAACAATAGGTGCAATCCAAATCCAAACAGAATGAAATATTCTTCTGCTCTGTCACAAGCCACAAGGTTTATTACAGAAAACACAGGCCAATATTTTACAAATGATTTATCTTCCAAATATTCTGTTAACCACAAGTGAAGAATCCCATTGAAAAAATTGCCTATCCATAGCGTAACAAGTATTCGCAGAACAACAATAAAGTTTGGAAGTTGTGATGACTTGAAAACTGGATTCTGAAATAAAATAAAGAAATTTCATTTCTCTATTATTGTTTGACAAGATAAATAAAGAAATGTTATATATTTTACATAAATAAATTTACACGACCGCTTCATTTTCACCTTTCAATGAAAGGAAATCTTCTATTTCAACCACAGATATATTTCCTTCTTTTAATAATAAGTTAAGTATTGCACTAAAGGCCTATGTGGTTCTTGGGATCACTGGAGATAAGGCTAGCTGTGTTGTCTAACCAACGGGATAAGTTGAAGTCAGAGAAACCAGCCCATCTTTAACCCCCCGGTAAGAACCCAATCCCCATTGCACAGAGGGCTGAGTGAATCCCTTGGACCCTTCTGAAGGAGAAAGAGAATCTCCAAGCTCTGCCCGGAATTGAAACAACTTCTCCAGCCCACAGCCTTACCACTGGACTTACAAAAACACTAATAAATAAAATGTATTTACTTAAATCAAAAAGTAAATGTGTTTTTATTATTTATAGGAACAGAGAACTATGAAACAATGAACTACAACACAATGCATAAGTACGGTGAATATGTAGTGTGTTCTTCAAGAACTTGGCTTTTTTTTTTTGCTTCCTTCTTTCTTTGAAGTGAAATGGAGGAACACATTGACTTTAAGTACTTTATTTTTAAGGTATTAAATATAAGTAGTATGTTTTAAATAACGAGGAATGGTATTCATTCAAGTGACATTATGATTTTACAAATGTTTAGTGCTTTTTAGTAAAACAGTTTTCCTGCGGAATAAGAACCTGTGAATGTGGAATTATTGTCAAGATGGATATTGAACAGATGAATATTCGATAACAGTCAAAACCCAAATGTGCATTCCTATGAATGAGATAAATTATTGTAGGAAGTTTAATGAAAAGATATTCCCCATTGAGAGTCTCCAAAGAAATTTTGCTTAAGAAGGCTGGTCCAGGTAAAGAGGAATTCAAACACCTCTATAACACACAAAATACAAATTCAGATTCCTCATCTACAGTTGATGGTTGACAGTAGTAAGCTGAGGTGCTAATGTCACGAGTTGATGCCACCTCCACGGAGCATCCAAAAGCTCCAGTTGACGCTATCGTTGGTTAAATTCAGTTTTAATAAAAATTTAGAAAGATTAGAAGAACGATAAACAATTGATATAAGGCTACACAAAAAATATTTATTGGATGAGAATTGGCAATTAAATAAAGAGTCTAGTCCCACAAAACACAATCAAACAACATATCAAGAAAAGCATTTTCTCTTCAGTATCATGAAAACTACAATATAAATAAGTGGATGAGATCTGAACACAATTTCAAAATTAAAGAGGGGAGCCTCTATTTCCAGAGTCGTCACCAAATTTGGCCCTTAGAAACCTATGTTAAAAACAACAACTTCTCAGTCCAATTTCACCTTTATTTCTTAAATATCATCAATAAATGAAATATATGCTTTTATTCTATAAATATGCTATCTATTTAAAAAAAAAAAAAAAAAAAAAAAAAAAAACTTATTAAGAAAGCAGCAATTTATCAAAATAAATTATTTATTTATATATATGATCCCGCTTTATAATGCCAATTAGATGTACACAACAATTCATTAAAAATAATAAATTTTAAATATTTTTTTTATAACCTTATTTTATTATTATAAATCAGCAGTCTTATATGTCTGTAGCTAATCAATATTTTTATAACTAGTGTTACGCACAAACAATTTTAAAAATGCTATATTAAAAAATAAAAGAAAAATAATAATCCTTATATATTATTTCTCAAAGGGTGTTTTTTGTCGGAACGCCATATTTCCTTTACTACTTCATCAAAATCAATGATTGAGGCATCATTTTGAAGATTACGTTCCCCGCTAATGACGAAAAATAAACAAATTTTTAAAAATTAATGTTTTCATTAAAAAACTTTATTTTTAAAAACTTTTTATAAAAATGTAGACACGCTTTAACAGAAGCGCCTTATTTTTCGAAAGCGAAACAACATTTCAAATATTGCTTTAGCGTTGCAACCTTCAAATATTTCCTTTTTTGAATAAAAATGCACCTTTAAAATGATATTGCATTGTTTATTTAATAACAACAGATAAAAAAACAAACAAAGATTTATATTTTAATAAAAATAAACAATTTATTACAATAGAAACATAAAAATTAGTCAACTTCTCATATATTATTTCTCAAAGGTGTTTTTTTTATTTCCTTTAATACTTCATCAAAATCAATGATTGAGATATTTTGAAGATTACGTTCACCGCTAATGATGAAAAATAAACAGATAATTTAAAATTAATGTTTTCGTTAAAAAAACTTATTTTAAAAATCTTTTTGTAAAAATGTAGAAGGCAATCTATTGACAATCTGTTCATTTATTTATTTCCACATTACAATTCGGTGACTAATCATGATACCTTCGCACGGGTCAACCTTTTTATAAAACTGAAGACGCCATCTATTGACAATGTGTTTAACTAACATGCACACAAGCTGTTGGATTAGTTTATTATTTCTCAAAGGTGGTTTTTTGTTGCGAATTATTCGCAAGGGTCAACTAGTTATTATTATTATTATTTCTAATTAAAAAATTATTTTATCAAAGATAGGACAAAGTTACAAAGGAAGCTTACATAATTGTAATAAACAAGAAGTTTTATTTGTAAATTCCTTAAAAAATTAACCAATATACATCTAAATTTTACCCAAGTAATGGAAAAAAAAATTGCTGTATTTAGCTTGAATTTCTGTTTATATTATTTCTATTCAATTTATTACAAAAAAGAGACAGCTGATCGATGAAAATAAACAAATAAAAGGAAAATTAGAATAATGTACAGAAAAATGCTATAATTTCTGATTAGTTCTCTCATAATTCGGATTAACTTGTTTTCTGAAAAATAAATCACTTCTTTCACTCCCTGCTCTTTTTTCTTCTTCTTTAGCTTCTGAAATTTTCATTGAAAAATATTGTGATTTCATATTTTTATTTAATATTTGCATCATTATCTTTGTGTCATACATTGTCATATCTGAAGAAAGGACTACATTTTTTTAAAATCTCCATGCAGTAATAATAATAATAATAATAATAATAACAACAAAATTTACACACACATCGAGACACATAACATTCTTTCCGAACAGCAGAAGGGCTGTTGCAGGAATTCCCAGGGTTGTAAGGAGCAACTCCTTATTGACTCTGTAATCCTGCGCCAGGCGCGCACGAAGAATAGGAACTTACACATTGCGTACATCGACTACAAGAAGGCATTTGACTCAGTCCCCCATTCCTGGCTTTTGCACACTCTTCAACTCTACAAAGTACACCCCAAGATCACGGCATTCTTGGATGCCACGATGAAGAGTTGGAACACAACACTACACCTATGCACCTCCAACACCTCCATCACTACAGTCCCCATTCCCATAAGGAGAGGTATTTTCCAGGGAGATTCCTTGAGTCCTCTTTGGTTCTGCCTCGCCTTGAATCCATTAAGCCACATGCTAGACAACACAAAACACGGTTATAAGTTTACCTCAGGCACTCTGACACCATACAAAATCACACACTTACTCTACATGGATGATATTAAACTCTACGCCACAAACAGTGCACAACTCACTAATTTACTACAAGTCACAACACAGTTCACCAAAGACATTGGGATGGAATTTGGAATCGACAAATTCCGCAAGCTACATATAACACGCAGGAAGACTACGAATTTGGAGGGTTTTGAACTGGACCATGGGTTGGCCTTCCAATCCATGGAAGAGGGAGAGACCTACAGGTATCTGGGCTTCCAGCAAGCGCGCGTCATTGACAACGCAAACATCAGAAATGCACTCAAGAAAACATACTGTGCTCGCATTCACTACATCCTCAAAACACAACTCAATGCCAGAAATAAAATTAAAGCCATTAACACTTTTGCCGTCCCCACACTAACATATTCGTTCGGCATAATTTCATGGACAAACACTGAACTCGAAGCACTACAACGCACAACACGCACTACATTCACGAAACACAACATGCACCACCCCAAGTCCGCTACGGAAAGGATGACTCTTCCCCGCAAGGAGGAAGGCCGAGGACTCCTGAATCTCATCACCCTACACGAAAAACAAGTACACACACTTAGGGAACACTTCCACCAAAGAGCACAACACTCCTCACTCCATTCAGCCATTGTCAAGGCTGACACAAACTTCACACCCCTGGACCTCGCAAACCCTTCTCTAACACTCACCACTCCCGACACCCATACACAGCAGCTGCGTGAATCATGGGCTCGTAAGGAACTCCATGGCAGACATCGCCACAAACTCAGCCAACCTCATGTCGACATGGAAGCATCGAACAGATGGCTGATGAGTGGTGAGCTGTTTGGGGAGACCAAAGGGTTCCTGATCGCGATACAGGACCAAGTCATTCCCACACTCAACTACAAGAAACACATTCTACACGACGCAAACACACACGACGACAGATGCAGGAAATGCCACACTACACATGAGACAATCGACCACATAATATCTGGCTGTCCCCTTCTGTCCCAAACAGACTACCTCCACCGACACAATCAGGTAGCATCGATCGTTCATCAACAGCTAGCACACAAACACTCACTTATTAAGAACACGGTCCCATACTACAAGTACACACCACAAAGCGTACTAGAGTCACCCTCACATAAGCTGTACTGGGACCGTCCCATTCACACAGACAAAACTATACATCACAACAGACCTGACATTACACTTGTTGATAAGGTCAACAAACAGACCTATCTCATTGATATTGCAGTTCCCATCAGCAAGAACATGCAGAAAACTCACGCTGACAAGATAAGTAAATACACAGACCTAGCACACGAGCTCCAGAAGCAGTGGAGGCAGGACCGAGTGCATGTTGTACCCATCATCCTGTCCACTACTGGTCTGGTGCCTCACACATTGCATCACAGCCTCAGCACACTAGGACTTCATAAAAACACTTATGCACAACTCCAGAAGGCTGTGGTACTCAACACAACACGCATAGTTCGGAAATTTATGGATACAAGCACACATCCCTAACTATTCTTCCAATTTTTTTTTTTTTTTTTTTAATATACTTGGCAATATGTGCTTTGGCCCTTGACCCGCCATATTGTCTTAGCTGGGGAATCCCATGGTTTGAAACTTTTTCGAGATAATAATAATAATAATACAGTCTCAGCACACTAGGACTTAACAAAAACACTTATGCACAACTGCAGAAGGCTATAGTACTCAACACAACACGTATAGTTAGAAAATTTATGGACATAACCACACATCCCTAATCATTCTTGCACATGTCTTTACGCTTGGCAAGATGTGCTTTGGTCCTTGACCCGCCATATTGTTTTTGCTGGGGAAACCCAAGGTTTGAAACATAAAATAATAATAATAATAATATAATCCTTAAAAAAATGCAGATAGATTTTCATTTATTAAGATACTAATAAATAAACATTTTCTAAGTTTGTTGTTTATTACGAGCTTCCTTTGTAATTTCATCTGACCTTTTGTTAAAATTAAATTTATTGTGTAATTAAAATTATCTGGGATATTATTATTAATAATAATAACGATTAATTTCCTTCATTTTTTAAAATATGATGCAGAGCTATTAGAATATTAATTAATAGCTACAGACAAATAATACTTCAGATTTGTAATAATAAAAAGAAATATAATTACAAAATTATTATTCTTTAGATTTTATTGTATTCAATGAATCACTGTTTCCATCTGATCGGTGTTATCAAAATAAATTATTTATTTTGATAAACCATTGCTTTGTTGAAAAGAAAAAAAATAGCTAAAACAGATAGAATATTTGTGGCGATTTATTCGTTGCCCTGGTCCGTGTAATAACTCAGGAAAGAACTGGACTGAAGTAAGATCGGAGCAGGTTCTCTTTATTAACAAGTGTGCAAGGGTTTATATAAGTTTATTTACATGAGTGTTGATTGGCTGATGGGCTTTAAAATGATTGGTGCTTTTAAATGATAAGAGAAATTAACAGAAAGATTTAAATTTAAGGTGCATGATGGGAGCCCCTCCAACCGTTGGGATTTAAAAGTAAACAAAACAGGAATAACCGTTAACGGTTGGGATTTGAAATAATACAAGTGATTCTGAATAAGTAAAAGATAAAATACATAGGATAAATAGAAATAAATGTGTGTGTGGTCGGTTCGCACCGAAGTGCGAGCTTCGTTGCCGAAGCATCCGTGCTCCAGGGAGCGCTAGTGTTCCCAAGACGGCGAACCCCTAGCAGACTCCCTAGAATTACAAGGGAAAGATACTGGGGTGGTTTCCCATGGCCTTCCCCAGTCCGCCATTAAGGAATGACGTCAGACCGAAGAGAAAGTGAAGAAGAGGCTACAACACAGGAAAGGAAATTTTTGAAACATCCATGCTCGCTACCGGGATTTGAACCCGGGCGCTGGCACATTGATCTCACGACAGACCGACGCCTGAGACAGCTCGACCACACCAGCGCGGCAGAAATAAATATATAAATACAAATATAAAACTCATCACAATATTTATAGAATAAAAGCATCTAAAAAAAATTATTTATTGATGATATTCAAGAAATAAAGGTAAAATTGGATTGAGAAGTTAGTGATTTTGACATAGGTTTCTATGGACAGAATTTGCCAATGACTCAGGAGATGGGTCTCTCTCTATAAACACTATTTGGTCATCTACCTAAACATGTGTATATCGCCATCTTAGTTGACAGGATCAATCTGCTCTCTCGACAGTTGATGAAGTTGACAACACCCGGTATATCCAAACGACAATGCAATCGATCAACCATAATATCTGAACATAGCCATAATAGCAAACCACCAATTTTATCACCGCAGTTCTTTCAATTCTACAATGAAACCTCCCAAACATAATCTATGCACATTTAACTGAAAATGCTTTTTGTACGACATTGTAATAGTGCATGGTAAATTGGAACATTTAAAAGAATGCTTTTCAAAGGTGTCATTTTCCTTAGGTGCATTATACATTAACCTGGGGAGGAAACCCAAAGGGACTGAAGTGCACTCTGTAGAGATAATCAACCATTCCATGGAATTTACACAACGAATGAATGAAAAGCAAAGAAAATTTCTTTCATAGGCTTTTAATTAATTAATAAAAAAATAAATAAATACTTACTGATGATGAAGAAACATTACTGTTAGATGAAATATTACAACTATTTTGTAATTTCCAACTAAGTAAACGTGGACGCAACCATGAATCTTGCTGTCCCAGAGTTTGCCTTAACACTGCTTCACAATTCCTACAAAGTTTATAAATCCTTTCCAGATTCTCTTTATATTCTTCTGCTTCAATCTGGAAATCATCCTTAAAAAAAATTAAAAATTAAATCAGTTTTTGTAAGCTTAAAAAAAAAGATAGAACCAATATGGGATTCATTCACAAATTCTATATAAAAGAGAAAATCCACCAATATTTGCATATCTTCAACAGAAAATTTTAGAAGTTGCAATCGCCTTCGTAAATAGACAGATAGAAATCTAAAATTCAAAGAGTTGACATATATCTGATATGGAACACCCACATCATTTATACATTGACTGATTGTCTGAAGAATAAAATAAACAATAACTTTATAGTCTGTCAAATATTTAGAGAAAATTACAAAACGCTTAATGAAAATGCTTTTAAAAAAATACTTAATTCAGTTACAAAAAAAAAAGCAGTTAAGGACTAAGTAGAAAACAGGCCCATCCCACAAAAGAAAATTTGTCACATATATTCAAGCATTTATTAGATTGTAAAAAAGGACAAACAAACTTAAAACACGTAGAAATAACATGATGTATATTTTTGTTTCTGTAATAAGGACACTCTGGACTAACTTCATGCAAATAGTCAATGTTTCTGAAGGAATGTGCCAAGAATATTGTGAGGGGAGGAGGAGAAGCAGAATTCTTGGCAAATGAGAAATTATCTCCCTAATAGTTAATACAGCTTACATTAAAATAAAAATTAATGATAATGTATGTCAAAAATCAGGATAGCATAACATATGAATAAAAACGGAATAAGATTAAAAATAAAGAGAAATTACTAAATTATTTTATTAATAAATTTAAATTGTAATTATGTAGTTTTCTTAAATATAATTTCCGAGATATTTAAAAGAAACTTTCAATTTGACTTCATAATTTGAAATGAGGTTCGCTTTATCTTTAACACTTAAAAAAATCTGTTTATTTTTAAGTTTATTGCATTTGTTTTGCATTTATCCTCAGTATTAACTATATGAGGTTAATTTGAACATTAAATCACAATTTCTTTTTGGTTTGTACTACAAGTTTTTGTTTTATTCATAAGGTTCAAAGTGAATAATTTTTTGCTATTTTAACTGTAAAGTAGGTCTAAGTGTTTCCTGATGTTCTAAAATTAAATGTTTCTTCTAATCCAAGAGATTTAAAAGATATATTTGCTTTATTTTTCATGAAAAGAGAGAAGCAGTTTTTGTTACTTAATGTAAAAATTTATTTCATCTTCTACAGTTCTGCAGCTTAGTACGAGGGGCGTTCAAAAAGTAAGGGCCGTTTGGTCACAGACAAAAATGTACTCATAAGAAACAAATTTTATTGTCATATTTAGTTAGGTACAATCTTACTTTACTTCTCTACATAATCGCCGTTCACTTCTAAGCATTTTTCGTACCGCTGCACCAGCTTCTTTAACCCCTCTGCATAGAAGCTTGCCGCCTGAGAGTTGAACCAGTTTATAACGGCGTTTTTGAGTCCCTCTTCGGTTTCAAAATGTTGTCCACCAAGCCACTGTTTAAAATGCAAGAAGAGGAAGTAGTCGCTAGGTACAAGGTCGGGACTGTACGGTGGGTGGTCAAAAAGTTCCCAACGAAAATCTTGAATTCTTTCATTGGTTTTGGCAGCAGTGTGAGGACGCGCGTTATCGTGGAGGAGGATTATGCCAGATGTCAGTTTCCCGCGGCGTTTGTTTTGGATTGCACGTCTCAATTTTTTGAGCGTTTCGCAGTACACGTC
>JAFIDM010000004.1:18969964-18988750 GCA_023159025.1 Thereuonema tuberculata | reverse complement strand
TCTGAAGGAGTGAGTCGATTTAGTTGCACGGGAGTGTATATATATTTTTAATTTGAAGGTACTTATGGAAACAGTTATAATGACAACCTTTGTGCAAAGAGTTTCTTTCTCATTACAGTTTCCATAAGTAATAATACCTTCAAATATTTCTGATTTTGTAGTCATTATTTTATTTTGTCACTTAGCAACCATAAAACAAAATAGTTTAGCACAAAGTAATTTTATGTCTGAATGATTTTGTTTTTTATTTTTAAAATTTTATATTGCGAGCATTCTTAGTTCCTTTCCATGCAAGATCGGTTTGATATGATCCCAGGTTGTTGGCGATGTTACTGTTTAAGTCATCAAGACTGGACTTGCCTGCCTGCCTATTATCTGGCTTTTTATTTCTCAAATCATTTCTCATTACAGTTTCCAAAAGTAATAATACCCTTCAAATATATCTGATTTTGTCTTTTTAAACAAAATAGTTTTCACGGTTTATTTTGATTGTTTTTACAATTTTCCAGTGACACTTTTTATCCTTTGTTTTGTTTTCTTATTTTTCTGCCCATTTTCCTTGTTTTATTCTCTATAAAAAGATATCAATCATGTTTATTTCCATTTTAATACCTTCTTGTCATCTTATTCTCATTGTAATTTATTACTTTTCCTATTTCTATGCTCTTTTTAATTTTTAAGTTATCATGAGAATTCATTTTAATTAAGTTCTCAGGACATTAACCTGCCAATCACTGTATGCTGCATCACATATTAGACACTTTGTTGCCGGTGTTACGATACTTTATTGCCTGTTCCCATGGTACTTGTCGCAGTTTTTATTAGCTTGTAACTGCTAGTTTGTGACGTAAAGATGTGTACATAAACTGATATCTTTATGAAAGAAAAGATGTCTGTGCTTTGGAGCAATGGGACAAAGTCAGTCCTTCAAAAGTATGGGAGACTGCCTTACACTCAAGAGTCTCGACCTTCACCAATTCTAAGTGATCGGCTGAGATTTGTTGAGAAATGGTAGATACTTTAATTATTCTATCCCAACAATATGAACCTTGAACAACCACTTCATCGTCATGTGCAGAACACAGGACAAGAAGTGAAGAAGTTGGAGGTTTATCATGTCAAGCAAGTGCCGAGACGAAAATCCATAAAACTTTGTGGCGACCACCCAAAGTCTGTAATGGAAACCAGAGCGAAGATCGGAGCTCAAGGCCAGTCAAGAGCCTTCCCTACGGCTTGCATTGAATTTGTTAACGTGATAAAGTGTTGAACAAACAATTTAAGTGTCCCGTATATCTTCCTTTTTTCGAACAATTTGGAATTCCAAAACTACTATGGGGTCATCCATTAATCACGTGAGGTTTTTTTAGGAACTTTTTAACCCCCCCCTCCCACCTGGTGATACGTGGTGAGGTTTTAGACTACCCCCCCCCCAATCCAAAATCACATGTATTTTTTTGGTAAAAAAAAACAAACCTCCCAACCTATCTATTCAACCAAAAAAAACAAAAAAAAAAACAAAAAACCTCTAAACGTGTCAAAAATAAATACACGTGATATCTCGCTATACCCCCCCCCCTTCGAGCCTCACGTGATTAATGGACGATCCCTATGCCGATTCATCAGTAAAACTGTAAGTATGTTTTGTCCTACATTGAATGTAACTCGGGGAAACCAAAACTTTCTACTGCATTCTTCTGAGTGAAGTGACAATTGTAATTTCTGCGATAATAAGATTTGTTCAAGATTTTGTTTTCATATAAATATATCTCCAGTTATCTTATGTACGTATGCTATTCTTGAGTTTTAAGAGAATTATATAAATCTTGTAAAATTTTATTCTCTTGTAGTTTGTTTTATTAGTTTTATATAATTATTCATTCTCAAATTAATAAATTTACCTATGCTTAGAATAGAATTCTGTGGGCCCAGCCTATCAAAAAGTGCATTTATTTCCACACTTAATTTAGATAGATTTGATATTCAATAATATTTATATTTCCATTTTCTGGAGTTTTTCTAAAGTTGAGCATGGTTTTGTGTCCTGCATATGTTTTTACAAAATAATTTCATGCCTGAATGATTTTTGTTTTTTTTTAAATTTATATTGAGTATTCTTAGTTCTTCCCCCCTCGAGATCAGTTTGATGCGATCCAAGGTGTTGGCGATGTTGTCTCTACTGTTTATGTCTTCAAGAATGGACTTGCCTGCCTGCCTGTTTGGCTTTTTATTTCCCAACTTTTATTGTAAGTGTGATAAGTGTGGTGGCCATCAATTTAATTTTAATAAGAATATTATTTATTTCAAAATAATAATAATAAAATTAGTCAATTAAGTTGCAGAATTCACTCACGAAAGAAGCAGCTCAAGTTGTTGTCTTGTTGGAAGAGGGGCACACTTAGTGCCCTGTCGCTCTGCGGTTGAACATGAGCCATGGCGTACTGCAAGAATAGTGGAGGTATCGGTCTTTGACCAGAGACAGGTCCACATCACAGAGAGACTATCACTTCATTATCTTAACTTCACTCCAAAATCGCCACCTTACCGGAATTAACATTCAAGAAGAACTGCGGCTAGCATAGGGGATGGGAGGGTGAGTGGATGTCAATGAGTGGACACTTAAAAAAGATGGTTGAAGAATGGCGACCTGATACTGGTCCCCTCTTGACAGCACCCCATTGGCAAGCACATCTTCAATTTGCTCACGATCACATCCAGTATATAGGAGGCCTGGAGAATGTTATGCACAATGCTGTCTCTCAGAACAAGTGAACTACGGCATCGGATCCTGCATGGTATGGGCTGGAATTTCTTTTGAGGTGAAAAAAGACCTTGATACCATAGCTGGTGGTGGCCTCAAAGGTGGTTTGACGGCAAATGGCTAAATCAGGGACATCTTAGGCGCCTATGTGGTCCTGCATGCAAAGTTCGTCAGTGAGGACTTTGTGCTAATGCAAGACAACACATGTTGCGAGGTGTGTCCGACAGTACGTGGATGAGGTGGGCATGTCCACCATGGACTGGCCTCTGCGCAGTCAGGACTTAAATCCAATTGGGCAGATGTGGGATGAGACGAAGAAAAGGGTTTGAGCCAGAAGTCCAGCTCCTAGCATCATCACTGAACTCCAGGCAGCCATGTTAAAAGAGTGGAAAGCCATTCCGATAGACATGGTGCAGTCGATGACAAACCAATATGGAAGCCTTTATAAGAGCTAGGGGTGGCAACATCAAATACTGATTAGAATAAATTTGGTTTCTTTTTACAGTAATTTGGCATTTCTTTACAAGCAAACCTTTTCCATTTCATTGCTCCGTTTTCAACATGTTTAGCTGTTTTCTGTTCTAGTTCATATAGTAAAGAACATTTTGTTGTACACTGATTCCTTGTGATACCACTGGATAAAGCTTTCAAATGATATATACATTGTCATTCAAAATAATTTAATTTCTGAAATAATAGGCAGAAATGAAAATATGAAATGTTGAGTCAATTTTTTTTGATTGCCAGTACATAGAGATAAGAACAAAGTCAATGTAAATGAAAAAATTTAAATTGAAACTTAGTTAAACAATTTCAACTTTAAGAATATTTACGAATTACTAAATTGGTGAAGGTTTTTGAGACGCCTCTTGATATGCTTCTACACTGAAAGTTCCAGAAACTCCTTTTTATGAGCTTGACTTTTGTTTTCCATTTCTGTACTTCTAAACATGTTCCACTTCAAAATACCTAATTTCATTAACTGAAAATAGTAGTACTTTGCTCTATTTTAGTTTAAGATTATTAAGTGAGAGGTCAACCTTCCAGTTCTTTTTGCATTGGGTGACCAATTGCCAACCACACAAATCCACTACTTTAATTCAAGGCTTATCTCTTTACAATTCTTTGAGAAATATGTATTCAGATACCTATAACTTAAAAATTCTAATAATACTGAGACTAAAGAATTCTTAATCTCCCATGTGATGGCCGGGAAACAATAGCAACAACATAGCTCATATGTATAGTGAAATGTGATTATAAACTGAGTTTTTACTGCATATTTTTATGCTGCATATCTTCACAAATGTCAAAATTTGCTGATATCTTGCTTGTTTATGGCAAGCATAAAGGAATATCATGATTAGCAACACACAAAGTTCGCACACGACTTGCAAAAAAACTGATGTTGATATTGGAATTTTTGAAAATTTATTATAAGGTGCAACAAACTTACCATTTGAACAACAAATATTAGAAACAGTATATAATTTTTTATTAACAAATTTGCAACTTCATATTTAAAAAGTCTTATCTTGAAAACTGTTCGGAATAGGACAAATAGTTATATAAACATTTTTTTGTTTTAGAATGACTGATACTACGACCTCCAAGAATACTGACCTCTCATCCTGGTATACCTTCTATGTATGAGAGAAAAATAGATTCAAGACAAAATATAGAAGTGTAAAGGGAGTTATAATATGTAAAGAAAAATAAATGACAAGAACCAATATATAAGTTTTCTTGTTTTTTTCTTTTAAGGTAAATGGTACCTATGCTAGCAGGTAAGAGTTGGCTGCTTTAACAACTTTTATTGTTAGAGAGTAATGTGCCATAGGTAATTGCTCTCTTCTGTAATTGCACGAGAATCTATCTTTTTCTTACAAGTTTTGGAATTCAGCTGTGACCAACTTTTCATTATATATTATACACTGCCAATTGCAATATACATGACAACAAAGAAATGCAAAGTAAATTGCGACGATCAGATCTAGGATGAGTTATGTAGGGCAGGATTGAAATGATCTTTATTAAACAATCGAAGTTCTAAAGTATCTGTGTTTAAAAGCTTTGACAAGAAAACTTAGACACAGGGTCCAATTCAGATTTGAAACATTAACAAATGTAATCTTTTCTTTAAAACTGATCAGCAGACTTAAAAGTAAATTTCCAAAAGACAGATACAGATTCCATTCAAAGCAGTTTAATTACGACAGCTGAAATTTCCATTTCCATTCACAAAGTGATATTCCAAGAGAATACACACAACCATTTTGAAAGCCTAATTCATAAAAAGAAATTTCTGCATTTGTAATTTATATATCCATTCATCGACTTGAATTAATATTCAGCATGACCAATGGACCTAAAGTAATAACAAAAAGAGGGAGTGGGAGGGCAAGATGGGTTAGGGATAAAGATGTTAAGGTACCGGCATAATCTCAAAGTTTTATAAAAACGATCTCATCCGGAATGGTCTATTACTTTTTTAATAGGGTATCATACTGCTTGTTTTATTTTGTATGTAATAAGAGACTCATTATTAAAAATTAATATGCAAAGCAGAAGAATTCTATGATGACTAACCTTTGAAAAACCATTGTATTGGTCACAATTTGGACAGTCCCACCTATTTCTATCCCTGTATGAAACTTCTGTGTTTTGATTACAAAACCAACAGTTAACAGTGATTGGAAATCTTGGCCTAAGAAAATGAAAGAAAGAATGTCTTAATTTGCATTTACAAGATTCTAAAAACAATATATTTATTAACAGCAAGGAAACAGATAATGAAGAAAATTGTTTCAAAAATAACTTAAAAAAGAATTCTACTATCACAAATCATATTTTCATTATCTGTTGAATCTTGAATTGTGGAGAGGAAGAAAATGGTTCTAACATAATCAACACAGTTGAGTTATCTTTCAAAACAATGGGGGGGGGACGACTTCTAACAATCCTCTCGACAGACAAAAAATTTTTTTCTCCATGATTCTAGACTATCCATTACAATAAAAACTACTTAGACTGGACATCTTGATTTCTCATGAATATATTTAAGATATAGAGTTAGAAAATTTTTGATAAAGAACACGTTTGAGCAAATGACTTTTTGTTGTTGTTCAAGTTAAAATGAAGACATTTAAAACCACTTAATCAAAATGCGAGTAAATATAATTATTTCCAATATCCACCGTGCAGAAATAAAACATACAGCAAAATTAAACCATTAAAATAAAAATACATGAAACTCTCTCTCTCTCTCTGTCTGTTGTTACGATCCTGTTGAATCCTAACTTTGATAACAATTGGCTGTGACTTTTACAATAATGGGCTGATGTGTGATATTAAAGAGTATTATTCTTTTTTTTTTATTTCCTGTTGGTGAGTAATTAAAAATGTTTTTATTTTTAATTTGTAATAATTGAGCAACTGAGGATTTTTATTCAACAGATAATGAAACTTAAGGACATGATGTTTTCTGTCTCATAACAATCTGAAATGGATGTGACCAAGCTAATCGACATAAAGCTAGACGGTTAAGCAAAGTGGGTAGCTTGGAAAGTCCAATGTTTTAACCCTACTATGGCATTTAAACGGAAAATAGGCATAATTGACAGAACTTCAAGAAAATAAGAGCATGTAGGAGCTGGAGTAACATCTGCTAAATTGAAATATAAGTATGATAAAGAACTAATAGAATTTAATAAGGCAGATACATGTGCTATACTGATAATTTCTTCGACGATAACTTCAGATGTTTGTGCTTTGGTGCGTATGAGTGCTGATGACGCTAAGGCAATCTATGTAACCATTTTGAGAAGAAAAATAACATTCATTTGTGTTAAGCCAAACAGGCTTGGACTGGCATGCTGGCCCATCGGCCCTCACATAATCACCGCAGCTGAATCGTATCTTAATTGTATACCCGTCATCAAATTTAATTTCGCCTTTCTTCGTTTTTATTATTTGATTATTATTTTAAATTAAACTTCCTTTTTTTTCTTATTGCAAAGAGGAAGTGAAGCCTGGGCTGAGGGTGTACCGGTCCAAGCCTGAAGCCAAACAGGCATCAGTGGAATCAGTGATGGCTTTTGTAATTAGAATTTATACTCGTTGGGCTGATTTACAACAAAGATTTCAGAACGAGCTGAATTACCTGAAGTTTCATTGGTTAATTACCCGAATTATCACTTATTTTCAGACAGCACGAGAAGGTACCGCTAAAGTGGAATGCACCATTAAGGAACTGATTAATAGATTACATTTACGTGATCCAAGGGTAAAATGTTATGAAGAAAACAAAGATATTAATAACTCTAAATCAGCTTTACTACATGAAACAGCCAATAAGTCAGAAACTGTTGTAAAAAATAAAGGAAATAACAAGGTTAATTGGAAACAATGTTTTCGGAAAAACCAATGAATTGTTGAAAAGGGTTGCATACAAGGATGATGCTATCAATGTAACAAAACTGGTAATAAAGGCAAGGAATGTCTAGAATTTGGTGATAATAAAGAGAAAGTTCTTCTAACATATAGTACATTTGCATGCAGATCCACAAATAAGGATTTGTGGATTTAAGATGACGGTGCAACTGACTATATGACAACATCTAATACATTTTTAAGACTTCTAAGGTATTTAACACTCCAATTCCCATGATCTTAGGAGATGGAATTGTGACATTGTATGCTAATAGCTACCCACACACGGAAGGGTTTTTTTTGGGAGTTTTGACGCTGAAGACCTAGTCGGAAGGATCAATCACTTACGTTAAGCTGAGTCTGGGAGGTGATATGTGGGGGTGGAGATTTCGCAGGTAGTTGGCAATCGACCTGTCACAGTTCCTATGCGTGAAGCACGGCTTAACGTAAAGATTCTCAATAACGATCAGTTCCTTTAAGGATTTAATTTCGAACTTCCTAGACTAACTTTCGAACATGAGTTTCTGACAAATTGATTATGTTATTGGCTTTATAGTGACAGTGGCATTAAATTTATTATGTATATTTTGAACTTTTGTAGACATTATACATTTGATAATTGTAAACACAATTACAAGAAATAGTAAAAAAAAAAAATCTTAATTAAAGTGAAAATTAAATTCTAGAATTATAAATCTAAACAACCAGAGGATTTATATTTATTATTAGCCAATTTCTAATGAGATTTTTTTTTAAATTGATATTTTAGAAAATTTCGGTAAATTTTTTAGATTTAATTTATTTATCACATCGGTAGTAATTTATATGGGTGGCATAATTATTAAAAATGTTGGTTATAAAGTTACATATTCTAGTTATAATTGTATTCAAATTTGTATTGTTCATGTAATATAATTGAAAATAAGTCTTTATTATTAAATTGTATAAAAAGTTCGAAGTAAGTATTTTATTATTCATAAAGAATTCCCTTTTTATTTTATTACTTGAAGTATTTTTAGAATATATTACTAATTTGAAGATTTTTTTTTTTTGTTTCGTAAAATATTTATACTTTTTACATTTTCCATTATCTGTATTAGATCAGATAGCATTTTCATAATTAAATAAGAATCAAAAAAGGAAAACGAAGTTATTATTTTATAATTTATTGGTATAATATTTTTATAATTTTTTTCAAGAAATTGTATTTAATTTTTATTGTAAGTAAAGAGTCATTTAAAATAATACCCAAATATTAGTCTTTGAATGATATTATAATATGTACATTTTTTAAATTTGTTATGTTAATATTTGTTCTGGAAACACAGTTAAACGGCTACTAGAGCTCTGTGCCCGTAAAGGATAACTTTCAGTCGGGTTGGAATTCCAAAATCCACCCTCACTTGGAAGGTCATCTCTGCTAAGGGTTGAAGGGTTTCCTGCTTAACACCGAGTTGTGACACGCTGAGGAAATAACCCTCTAACCTGAGGGATAAGACATTTGTCGTTAAGCTGCGACAAAAGATTTGTTCCCCAAGGGGTATGTGAAGGAGAGACAAGTCTCCCTCAGAGGTCATTGATCTCTCGATCCGTAAGAGAAGACCCCTATGTGTGTGGGTAGCTAATGACAGTGGTGATATAGATGTTCAAGTCTGAGTTAAAGACAAGACATTTACAGGGTGTCTACAAAATCTGTATAAAAAAATTCCCTGATTTTATGAACAATTTCTTTTAAAATTACCTGATCTGTTCAACCAAAAAAAAAATAAAAACGATCTGTTTAACCAAAAAATAAGTAATAATTGCAAAATTCCCTGATTTTTTCCAGAATAACAAAATTCCCTGATTCTGTAGACACCCTGCATTTACTATAGGACAATCAAGGAAAGAAGATAATCATAGGTTATCGATTACTACTACCAAGTATTCTCCGAAGTACAGTGCCTTCTATTGCCCAGTGTTGTAAATAATCCAATGTTTCTGCAGAACAATTTTTTTTTTAATCTTGTATCTTTAAACTGTCTATACATTATTTTTGTATTATTTTATTGTTATTATTTTTTTATATTATCAATTTCTTATTATTAATTTTATATTATAAATTTATTTTTTAAGATGTTTGTTGTTTTTTAATTCTATTTTTATTTTTAAATTTACGTATTTCAGTAATCAAATATGTGTTTCACCTTTTTTTAATGTTATCAATTGAATCAAACAAATTGGTCTCTTCCGCATATTTAGTGGCCCTGAAAAGGGCTTTTTTATTATTTATGTGAATTCTAAGAAACAGCCAATACAGAGGTTAATCTGAAAGAGTTTCAAAGCTTTCATCACTGGAATCCGAAGAAATGCTTATTAAATATTTGTAGATTTCTACATTTATGAACAAATTCAAAGCAGTTATTAACTGCGTATATGCCTATGCGTTTCAAGATTAATACAACCTGAAGAAATGATATTTGGCAGTATCGTGTAGCGCACTGATCGCTGTTGGCCTTTGCCGGTGTGAACCCAAGTCAAGTCTCATCCAGATAAATAACTGTTTTCCCTTCCGAACATACCTGTTTGATGTGCCTTCAATATCTAGGTCGATGGGCTACAATATCAGGCTTTTCGATGTAAAATTGCCTCATGTCAATTCTTCCGTACTTCATTCCTAGTTTCACACGAATTGTTCATAATGATGTTTTTGCCTCCCGTGAATCCAATTTTCGATTGTAATTTTGAAAGAATTTTACTAATTGTTGGATACTCATTCTCTTGATAAAACATTCCAAATTATACCTCTGGATTGGCTCTGTAAGGTCAGACCTTTCTTAATAACGAACACTTGTCCTTCCAGCGCCACCATCTTTTCTGAAACTCTCGGGCGTCTCGGCGGTTCACAATTTCCAGGAATAACTAAAGGATCCCCCTATTCCCGTTTTTACCATATCTTCTTTCTTTGTCTGAAGTTTAATATACTCTACAGATGTAAGCAGTAATTAATGGTAAATGTGTGGGTGCACAAATGACAGACAATGAGACAAATAATGGGAGCCTTCCAGGAAAGATTTAATAAGGCCTCGCCTCGAAAATGCTCAATTGAGAGAAACATGTTTTTGCTTTAGGCAGTGTTAAAGACAGGCAGCAAAGTGGAAGAAAGAAGACACGATTAGAAACATGTGCCGCATTCGCTGCTGATCGATTCAATAATCTCGTAAAAGTGCTGCTAAACTTTGTGTACTGAGGACAACAATGAAGGATCACATGAAGAAAGACCTAAAAGTCAGACAGTTTCACCTGATTTTCGTCAAGCAGTTATCAGATGGAGACTGGGATCAGCACATAACAGCATGCCGTTCATTGTTAGTACAATTCCCTAATGCAGTGTCCTGTGCGAAGGTGCTGCTTTCAGATGAACATGCAATTTATCGCACTTCACACAACAAAAATACTGTCTTTTGGGTGAAAGAGAACCCTCATTACACACTGGAGTTGGGAGAGGAATCCACCTCATGTAATGATATGTGCTGCGATGACATCACATCATTTGTTTGCACCATATTTTTTTGATGGTCATGTTAATGACGAAACTTATTTACATGTTACAAACATGGTTAATCTCACAGCTCCAAGACGCAGGTATCATGGAACGCGTATGGCTACAGCAGGACGGGGCACCTGCTCACTTCGCTCTTACTGTGCGCGGGTTTCTTCATGAACATTTTCCAGGATACTGGAATGGCAGGCAGTAATCCAGCATTGCCAGCTCCATTGAAATGGCGAAGTCCTGACAACTCATTGTAAGGAATCATCAAGGCCTATGAACTTCTGTGTTCAGCATGATGGCAAACACACAGACGCATTGGACACGTAATGTGTAAATATTTTCTTAAAATATGACTACCAATTCAGGGGTACAGGAACTTCCCAGCCACCCTGTACATTCCTAGTTTTGCAAGAAATTGTTTCTCGTCGATTAAAGCAATGGATAAAAGCATAAGTTATAGAAGGAATGCTAAGACGATGACTACCCTTTTTTTATTGAGGAAATGTAAATAATCCTGTTATGGAAGTTAAAATCCACAATGGATTTTTAGAACCTCAAATTTTTGTTCCTATATTATAGAAATTGGAAGCGAAAAGCAATGTGCATTTTCAAAACATTTCTTCAGAGTATGATATAAGATAAAATGAGTCTGATGTGGAAACATGCAGATAAAAACTTAAAAGATTAAAAATTCAAAAACATTAAAAAAGGCTGTTACTAATTTCAGCTTGCTTGTGAAACAGTTTGCTAGGAAATCGAAACTCAGCCCTTTTTAATGTTTTAAATTTTTATCTGTGTGTTTCTACATCAATCTCATTTCAAGCGTTACGACACATGTTAAATTTTCTCATTATGTTCAAAAGTGATTCATACATAAAGCCAGAACTTCAGGAAATAATCAACACATGTAAATGTAGATAAAACTTCTGATAACATATTTACTAAGTAGAAAGCCGAATTGTTACAGCTGTATGAAGTACTCAAGTAATTATGACTCTTGTTTAATGAATTTCATGAAAATATCTTTAGCTCCATTTAAAAAAAAAAAAGAAAGACTTTTTCTTTTAAGTGTTTCTAAAATGTTTCATTTACTTTTATGCTTCACTAAAAGAAAGGATTAACTGTGAAGGTGATGGAGGCACTGAAAGTTTATCTAAAGGTCTGGGGTGCAATGGCTGAAAGGAATTTGACGAGAAAAGCTGGAGATGTGCCCAGCATTAAGGTGGTTTGCTATCACTGAAATGGCAAAAAGCCAAATATAATAACGAAGAAAATGTTATGGAAAATACAAGTATCTTGTTTTCTAAATAACTAAAAACAAAAAGAAACCGAGTAATTAAAAATATGCAAATGTCAGTATTCTTTGCTTTTTCTTTTCAGATGGGCAAACAAAATAAGAAAAATCAGAATTCACTAAGAAAATGCCTAACAAAAGTCGTGAAGCTGAAGTTTAAATAAGTATTATTAATTCAAAAACGATTTACATTTTCTTAATACTATTATATAAATAAAAAAATCAGAAAGAAAGCTTATTTGCTCTTATTTTTAAATTCTTTGTAGATTTGTAATTTAACTCCAACTTGTAGTTGCAAAGAGTCTAGGAATAAAAACTTTCTACAAGTTGGCGCAGCTAAATAGCGAAACTGATACTTCTAAATGATCTATACAATGTTTGTCAATTTCTAGTTTGTGGAGAATTTTAACTATTCGTGAAAATTAGAATCCAAAGAAAATATTTGGTGAAATCCTAAGAAAATTTGGTCTAGGGGGAAGGAATATTTTTTGTTGCAAATATTGTTACGATTAACAACTGTTGGTTTATATTAATTTTCAAGAATAAAAATATTTCTGTAAAAATATACAGCATCTTTAACTGTTCTGGAATTTCGAAATCACTGATCAACTTAATAATCATTGTTCGACATCTACTCCTACATTTGTAGATTAAATGTATTTCTTTCATTATTTTTATTGAATGTCTTCCAAATTCGAAATCTGATCAGTTATTTTATCGAACATACAATCAAGTTTTGGCTTTATTTATGTACCATCGTAAATAAATTGCAAGATGATAGGCCTATTAATTCGCGCTTATTTGCAATTCTAAAAACGAAAAAAGTAGGCATTTCTTTGCCTCACGGCTGAAGCAGATCTTATTAAGACATTTTAAATACAGAATAAAACGTAACTATAATTTAGATGTGAAGTTGATTTATTGAAGTAGACACAACTGTAGAGCAAAGTGTGGAAAAATAAATAGCCGGAGCTGTAAACAGAACAAACCTCCCCCACGTGGTTTCAGCCGGTGTCCATTAGGAGATCGCTAACATGGATTTAAAAATGACAGTAGACACAGTAAACAACTTGCTCCACGAGAATATTACTTTGTATTCCATTCAAAATAAAATCAAGATGACCTGGGGAGGTTTTATTTAAACGTTACTGAGTCTTACATGTATTTTGAGTTAGGCCTAATAAATAATAAAAAAAAGCGAGGGCACTTTAATACTAACCTGATTAAGCGATACAGAAGGGCACTAGTTCCAAGAAATCCGGAGACTCCTGCCGCGGCAAGAGCTAACTCCGTCATCGTAGCCTTCCGAGGGTTTCTGTGAGTCGCAGGATTGCAATTTCAATAATTTAACGAAGGGAAAAAACCTACCATCGACCACCGGCTTGTTTAGTCGAAGGTTATTCACCTGATTCCCGCTCAACTTCGCCTGGACGACACGTGAAGCGGAAGCGGCTTTTGCGCATGCGCTCACTTCCAGTTCCGCTTCCGGTAGCTTTCTAGTAGAGATCGGAGGTATAGTGGAGTTTATGTTTTGTCGTCTCAGAATGTCAAAACATTTCGTTTTCGCGACAGGCAACATTCTCAGAGAATCAAGCGATACCATGTAATTACATCCCTGTCCGAGATTCTGCTCGTGATGAAGAAGGATATTGAGTCAGGTAGAATGCTTGAATTGAAATATTTTCGAGTCTCCAAAAACTAGACCTTGAGTTTTGCAATACTTGATGTTTTCAATAAAGGTTAATCGTTGTAGGAAAATTTTTTATCGCTCAGAGTTTTCGGGCCACGTGTATCCGTTTTCATTTTGTTTGTTTGACTTGTAGATTTACGCCTGCTGAATGAAGCTAACTGGATTTTCCAAGAGATCCAAATACATCTATAGAAGATTGCACGATGACAACTTCTGGAGGTCTTTCTCGCAGTTTTTGCTGACAATTACAGTTCGTCAATTATTTTGGGGAAGTAGACTATGCTATCACTTTATGTATTTAAAAACCATGAAAAAGCATAAGGTGGACTCGGTATCCCTGGCGGAAGGAGTTGCAGGACCCCCAGTCATCATATTGGAGCCGAAAATGGACAACACCTTGACACGCATTTATACTGAAGGTGAAACCAAAATCAAGGTTGGTTTCCCTGGAGACGATGAAGATATCTTTCCAGATGACGCCAAGCAGGGTCTCTGCAATATACGAGCCATGCTCTTTCTTGTGCTTTGGTACCTTTTCAGTTTCTCCACACTCTTCCTCAACAAATATATTCTTTCCTATCTCAGGGGAGATCCTACCGTGTTAGGTAAGCCGCTTTCAGTTTCATCTTAAACAAAAAACTAATTTATCAGAGATTTAATATATTTTTAAAAAAAAAGTCTTAATTCTTCTTGTATCATTATCACGATTGTTCTGTATTAAATGAACTTGTTCTACTACCTTCAATTTGAAAAGATAGTGACATAATTAAACAAGAATGAAAACAAACAACAATTTTTGTTATTCAGCAGTGTTTTTATGCATTTAAAGGAAGTTTGACGTATATCAGTTCGCATGTGGTGGCATTTAATTTTATCTGTTTTGTAATTTCACGCGCACAGAAAATTATTGATAGATTTCCCTCTTTTCGTGGCTTATTTATTGAACATAAGCTTTTGCTAATTAGGTAACTGAAAAGAGAGAGATTCATTTAAGTTGTATTTATTCCCCGTATTTATTATTATTTATTTATTTATTGGGAGTTCAAACGTACCATAAAAGCTTGAAATTAGATAATGGTTTTACTTAATTTCAAATCATCTTTTAAAATGAGATGTTTGGTAAAAATAAAACGAAATTGTGTTGTACTTGAAATTCGTTTAATACAATGGGATGATGAGATGATCTCAACTGACATTTTTATTGGAAACTATTTCTCTTTTTTTTTTTTTTTTTTTTTAATCATTAATAGAAAATTTGACTTCTTATTTTTTTTTTATTTTTTTTTTTGAATGGTAAATGCTAATTAATAATGTTTCTTCATAAATCGAAAATATTTTAATAGAAAACCTCACATTCTCAAGAAAGCATTATATTTGCAATTTTTTTCTTCTCTTTTTAATCAAAGTTTAATCAGTTCTGATACATCGGAAGCGCAGTGGTGCCTCAAATGGAAAAATACACAATGAAAACTTAATCAGTTCTTCTGGGAATTTAAATCTAATAAGTTTGTTGTGGATTTCTGTTATGAAATTTAGGTTGCCTTAGAAGTTCAATGGAAATATTTGTTTTATAACTAAATCACATTAACATATCCTCTCATATCGATGATGGGGGAAAAAGAAAAAACAACAAAAAACTCATTCCCGCGTGTTTTACGATCAGATTCTTACTAGGCTAATTAACGATCTGATAAACCTCAAAGCGGTGCAGGAGAATATCGACATTTTGAACACATTTTTTTTTCTTGGTTGTTATGTAGATGTCCAACAATTGTTGCATGTGATTTGTCATAAAATCAAAGTCGTAAATAAATTATTACTTTGGATTTAGGCTTGTATTTTTCTTAGTTGCTATAATGCGTGGTAGCTAACTAAAATTATAGATTATATTCTCAAGGCGAGTCCTTGAATATTTGGGGACTTCTTGGGAAACATTAAGCTCACTCAAGTTAATGAGGAATGATGTGTTTTTACTTTGTTTTTTTAACTGTTATTAATAATGTTAAAAGGGAATATTTAAGGCAGACATTCCAATCCTTTTAAGACTTTTCAAGTCGATTGGAATGATAAGATGTACCTTTTATATTTCACAAATTTAAAATTTAGTAGCTTTTTTTTTTTTTTTTTTTTTTTTTTAAGGAAATTTATCCGTCGTTCCTCTCTTGTTTTATCCTATCTTTTTTTTATCTTTGTCTCCTCACCCGCCTATAAAAAGGGAATTTAAAAGTATTAAACTTTGTTAGGCATATATAACATTTGGAATTAGAGCCCATTTTAAATATTGCCATTGTTAGCCCAATAACAATAAAGTCACTATAAGCATTGCTTCAGTTTCATCATTTAAATAATGAATTTTATAGGCTATTATTATAGTGATAGGAGAAGTTACTCAGTCAAAGATTGCGAGATACAGTGGAGCACCGTTTATACGTTTTTGAAAGGACTGAGGAAAAAAAAACGTATACCGTATATGCTCCAATAAGCGCCGAGGCTCTTATTGTCGCCGGTCTTTAATAAGCGCCGGGCTGCAGAGGGGACACGGCCAAATAGTAGCCGGGTCTTCGATATTTGCCTATCGGTACTGGTGTAAGCGTCCGTATCTTTACAGTCGTGCGTAATACCTTCTGGTACATTGCCTTACAAAATGCCGCCGAAACGGTCTTTGATATCGCCTTTAAGATTCGCGGGGTGGAATACGCGAAAGAAACTTCCGGTGAGGCGGCCGCCCGTCATTGCGGATTCGGACGACGAATAGCAGCGAAAGATACAGAAAGACATTGCCATTTATCTTTAACAGTCTTATGTAGCATGTGAAATTCAAATAAAGTAGCTGTTTGTAATATTAGCCGGTATTTATGTGTAAAAATATTGAAGGTTTTTGTTAATAATGGCCGGTCTCTATTAAGCGCCGGGAACCGAGGCTAGTTTTGCAAATAAACGCCGGGGGCCTCTATTGGAGCATATACGGTAAATGAAAAAACGTATATACGGAAGTACTGCTATTCATATTCTTTCAGCATTTACAAAATATTTTGTTATTTTAGGTTGTAGGGCTTTTTTGGAATGCACAGAAAAAAGTTCATTGTGCACAGTTAAAAGTGCCATCTTAACTTTATCATTTAAATCACTGCTAATGAGGTATTCTTGCATGCCTTTTCTAAGACTGGACAATCGGCAGGTGGGATCTGAGGTTGAAATGCGCATTTTCTCTTGAGTTCTTGAAAAAACTAATAAATGAAATTTGCGACTTCAGGAAAACGCATAAATGAAATTATTTAACATTAATATGCATTACATTTTGCCGGGACTATTCAAAAAAACGAATAAACGGTCCTCTACTGTAATTGAAATTTACTGGATATCTGTTAAAAACCGATATCGTTCTATTGTCTTTTGTAACTTGCTTTAATATGAATTGCCTACATTGATAGAAATGATAATTTAAAAAAAAAAAAAAAAAGCTATTTGATAAATTTAGCTCGATCTCATAGCCCAAACGTTGGCATTTTGATGAGCGAGTAACTTTTGATGGTAACTTCCTCAAAAGCATGTATAAAATACTTCCTTAGCGTGACATGCATGATAAACGGATATAATAAATAATGGTGTAACTTTTTTTTTTTTCTTTAAGTTTTTAGTGAAAAGAGGAACCACTTTATTCCATAGCGGAGATGAATAAAACCGTGGATTAAATAAGGTTGCTAGTTATCTCTTTATTTGTAAAAGATCTGAATATTCTCTAATGTAGTTGATTTTCAGTAAATTGTCCGTTGGTAAATTTCTCTCTCTATTTAAAATAATTTACATTTAAAAACAAGTCATCGTCCTGGCAATCCCGAGTTATATATTTTTTTTGCAGTTTTTAACAAAGCATAACTAAGACAAATAATTATATTAACACCCAATATTTTTATTTATTTAGAACCTTCATTTGGCCGTCGATTTACATTCCTATTCTTAACGGCACGAATTAATTCCTTAGTCCACAGGGGGGCTTCTTCGGCCTCCTGCCATTTTCACAGCCCAGTTTGTTTGAGATTTTTTAAGTTGACTTTTAGATCCAGTCTAAATTGGGTTGTTTTGAAAGCTCCTGACTAGATTTGTGAAACTTTTTTTTTTTTTTTGTTATGTTCCAATTCGTTATTTCTATCCACATTTCAATCTTGCGTTAAAAAAAAATAAATAAAAATATTTCAAGTGCTATTTGTTTAATTTTATTTTTGATTTTTTGGGAAACGCATATATAAATTAAGAAGCCTATTAAAGTAGCATTGGATGTTTCTCTTAATCTGAATTGTGAAAACTAATTGTTTGTTTAATATCAGATAATTTTATTCATTTATTTAATAGTAAAGTTATTCCTATCGTTAATAGAGGTATTTTTTTCCTTGCGCTGCGACCTGAACTGTTAATAAATATCTATCTATCTATCTATATATATTATTAAATATCATACGGAAAAATAGGAAGAATGTCGGAGTTTGACCACTTTTTATTTCAGTAATTATTTACAAACAGTGCATATGATCCGCTAAAACCCTCCCCTTCAAAAAAAAAAGAGTCGAATAATGTTGAAATACGAAAAAAACCTTGAAAAGCGTTTTCAACTTTAAAAAATAATAATAAAAATTCAACTCGACATAGAACGGCATTTAATGACTGTATCATTTACCATACTTTTCTTTTTTTACGTCGAGTTTCAACATTTATTAGCTTTGATGTTCAATTCTTAATTTTTTATATCTGCATAATAATTAATTGCAAATGAAATAAAAGTCGCATAAACTCAAAAAATTAAAAAATAAATAAAAAATAATTGAATGGTCTCATCCAGAAAGCAATCGTAAGCCAAACGACTAATTCATTTGCTTTTAAACATCCAAAGCAAATTTCTATCAGTTTTGTGTTTTTATTTATTTTTCCTTTTTTTTACCAATAAATCATTAGGCAAAAATAAAAACCACAGTGTAATAAGCGTATTTTTTTTTTCTTACTCGTATTTTAAATAAGTGATTTTTTATTTACGAGTGACTAAATATAATATAATATAATATAATATAATATAATATAATATAATATAA
>JAFIDM010000004.1:18907666-18951301 GCA_023159025.1 Thereuonema tuberculata | reverse complement strand
ATTTGCCCTACCTGCCTCTTTCAATCCAATGATACGACCTCTTTCAAACTCTGACAGTTGCACGTAATGAGCTCGAATCCTGCAGCGAGGCATTTTTTCAGTCATTGAAAGATATCCTAACTCACAATGCAACAGAAAGTTTGACCATCAGATTGAGAATCGCTTCTTATATACACACCTGCTGAGTGCGCAGTTCCGATGCGCTGTAGCTCTCGCTATTCATTCATTGGACAATAAAGTTTAAACATTTGCATGGGCGGTCCCAAAGTTTTTGCATACGAAATTTCATTACAATCGGACAACTCCTTCTAGGTGTGTCGTTGTTTTTGGTAATGAGTGTATGTCAAGAGCAATTCATTATGTAGACGCCCACATTCACGTCTTTTGGAGTTTTTCAAGTCCAGTAAGGTGCACACGCTACTGGACTTGTAAAACGCCATAAGATGTGTATGTGGGCGTCTGCGTGATGAATTAGACCCTATCCTTGAGAGAACCCCAGAGCCAAATGTCACAAGGATTTATGTCGGGGGGATCATGCAGGTAATGCATAAGGATAATGTTTGCTTATTACACGACCATTAGAGATGCACTCTGCAGTGAGATTCCTAGCAACATGTGATGTGTTCTGTGTAGCTCCATCTTGCACGAAGACTAGTGTGTTTAGGGCACCATGCTGCTGCAGGAATGGAAACACTTGGTTTTGCAATAAAGATGTATAGTGAACCCATGTAACAGTGCAGCTTTGTAGATTGAGTATGAATGATAGTGTGCTAGTCTTCTCAAGGAGAGCTCAATTTGCAAAGCCAACAGCAGCACCACATGCCCCCTGGTGTTGATTTATGAACTAGAAACTTTTTTCTCATGATTGCACTCCCTATGACCCATAGGCCTACAATCCAAAGTTTGAGATCGATGTACCTAATATTTATCAACTTACGATGCTTCAAACACCTCACATTATTTCTTGGACATCTGGTGTGTGTGTGTGTGTGTGTGTTATATATGGGTCATTCAGAAATTAAGTGGAATTTCCGTACAAGAAAAAAAAAAATATATATATAGAGAAAAATAATTATTAATATTTTTTTTTAAATGACCAATAACAAACTAAATACATGTACACCCTTTGTAGAGGTCAAGAATAAATATTTTATCAGAAAAAAATAGTTTACAATTTTGCCAACCATGGAGATTAGGAAAAAATATATTTTTTAAATTAAACCAGCTGAATATTGTAAAAATTAACAATTAATAAACTGTGGTAAATATTATGAGTAAACAACAAATGAATTTTAGTTATTCTTTGAGTATTAAATTTTTATATGAAATAGGTATCAACTTGCCAGAAATAGGCCTGATTATGAAATAAATTTTAATACAATCCTTATTACTAAAGTGAAATAATATATTAAAAGTATGTTTTGTTTAAATAAACCTTCCTTCAATAGTCTATTAGGCTTTAAATTGTATTAAGTGTAACTCCCATATATAGAAGTAACCACCATGGATGAAGTTATCCATGGGAGTTACATCCATGGAGGTTACACTTAGCTATTTAGTCACATGTAGTTCATAACCTATAAATCCATAGATCCAGAGCTTATGTTTTCTGATAGATAACAGGTATTTGCAAAATAAACAATTAAAATTAAAGTTTTAACATATGCCATACAACATTTGTTGAACCCATGGAGGTTACAAAGAGAAAAAGAACGCACCTGGAAATAAAGGCAATCCGGTCTTTTAACAGCAAACAACACACGAGATCCAAATAATCAACAGATTAGTCAAGATCGCTGCCTTCTCCTTCACTACAGCTCTACCAGTAAACAGTGTTGTTGCCCAGTGAGCATTTTCAGAACTTTTATCGATGTTCCATGGTGGTTACATCCAACCCTGTGGACAACTTTTGAGTTCAAATTAGGCTATTTAAATCTTTTATGTTTAAAATGTTAGTTGGTGTAGAGTTTAATTTATCTATTTTTTTTATTGTTATTGAGTTTTTTTTTGAAAAATTTAATAATATTTTTCGATAAAGCACTTGTTAATGTTGAAAAAACAGGGGTGGGGACATTCCTCGGAGGTTACATTTCGTACACTTTAAATATAAAATTATTTTCATAAAATAATATTGGGATCTTTTTAAATACAATCTTGTTTCATTTATAAAAATTATCAAGCTTATATAAATCAGTTTTTTAAGATAGAAACTTAAGGGGGACAGAAAATTTCACTTAATTTCAGAATGGCTCATATAAACACACACACACTATTGTTATTGCCAAAAACAAAATGTAAATGAATAATAAATACAATTGGGGGGGGGGAAGTTATTTTAGACAAGCTGTGTCCTGCGGTGTCACCCACATTAAATTCGGCCCTTCTCGATAATGTTCGGTTCTAGTCGTGTGGGGCGGCGGCGCCCCGTTGTCGTCACCACACCCCTGATGTTTATGTTTAATGCTCCGCTCCTCTTGGTCATAGTGTGATGTTGTATAGCTATAACCTTCCTTCATAAATGGGCTGTCTAACGCAAAAAGACTTTTTCATATTGGACTGGTAGTTCCTGAGATTAGCACGTTTAAACACATAAACTCTTCAGCTTTATAATAGTAGTATAGATGTATAGAGTGGATTAGTTATGAGAGATGTACTTGTGGGATGTTATTTTAATTTTATAAAATTATTTTCATAACTTCCATCTTGTCTCATTATCATCCCCAGTTTCACCCTCTTCCCTTTTAGAATGTAATTAATAAGCCTAAGGAATGCATCTTTCTTTCACTTTCCCAGAAAACATTTCTCTTCCTCGATATAGCCCCAAAGCTTTCACCCAATGAGACCTCCCTACCCAGTTTGTATTAGTCCCTTTCTTACTCTTTTTCTTTCAAAGTTTGCTTATATTCTCAAAATATATTTAACGCTTTGGGATTGTATCATTCCCTCCGCTGCTTTTCCCCACAGGGCGTGCAATTTTCGCCCATTTTCAAAATCCTGTGTATCACGAACAAAAGCATAATTGGAAAAGGGCTTTTGGTCAGTGATAAAGAGCTAATCTTTTGTCTTCAAAACTGTATCTGATTTTACTGTAAGTATTATAATAAACAAGAAATTTAGTTACAAAAAAGGGTAAAAATTAAGGCAAAAAAAAAAAGTTTTACACTATATCTCTATTAGAAAAAAAATATTACGAAACATAACATTATATTTTATTTTGTTATAATTATATTAAAAGTAATATAAAAATTGAGCCATTTCCCAAAGCTTTGAAAACCTATACATAGGCTTCCAAAACACATGGCGGCACTTCGCAACATTTCCGTGACTTTCATTGGGATTTCACGAGATATTGCTAATAGCAAATGCCATCTATTGGTGGATCTTTTAGCTATTAAAAGTATACATACATTCACGCTGGGTCACTACTCTCATAAATACCTTCAAAAGGGAAACAAAGCAATGGGAAAGCATGTTCAGAGAATTGCCGAGCAAGGCAAATTTAGGGAATCTGTAGCAGTCTATTGAACCTATGGGCAAATATTCAAAATGTTAAGCTTTATCAATCTGATGAAGAACAGTCAAATGTTGGAAACTGTAAAAAAACGAGTTACATGATTTTTTTTTAATAAGAATAGGAATTAGTCCTATTTTCTAAAGAACATGTTTACCTAAATGCTTGAATAGAAACAGTCTTACAGCATCTGGATGAAGGTAGTGGTGTTATTTTAGGATCTTGGAATTCATAGGAATCTCCCATCATTTCTATAATTTTTTTTGCAAGTTTGTAGCAGCTTTCACTTTTCTTTGTTGTGATGCCGATTGTTTTGTTAAACTGAAGTGGATCATGGTATGTTTTAATGACTCATAACAGCGTTATTTTAATATTAAAATATTTTTAATTCAGGACGTAAGTAAAAAAATCTAAAAACATTACAACTTGAAATGATCTAAGATCATATTTAGTCACAAATACACAGGTATATAAATATATTTCGATAATCTGTCATATGATGCCGGAAAAACATATATTTTTAATTTATAATAAATAAGGAATTCTGCTAGAAATACACAATCAAATTTAAAACTGAAGTAGCAATTTCTAATGAACATACGAAAGTAAAATTCCTATGTCATTATATGGGCTGTATTCAATTATTACCTTTGGGAGATGACTTGTTTAATTTAATCATTTATCACATGTATTCTCGGCCAAACGAAAGGACGACTTTGACCTTGAACTACACCCATGATCTCTTAATCATTCCAGGACTGAATTTGTGTCGAGAGAGAAGATAAAACATGGCGACTCTCTGACACAGAAAACCGTTGGAAGCCACACAAAAAGGAAGTTATTGGTAACGTTACTTCTTATTTCGAAAAGGCCTTATGACATGCTTATTTATGGCACATCAGAGAAATTGTTTTCGATCACAGTGCCGTTTTTTTAGATGAGACGTGAGTCAACAAAATCCCATAGTGTTTCTTCGTGTTGGCAATCTCAGGGATGCAATGTCGTCAAAAAACCAAATGGAAAAGGTAGGAGACTGATTTTGAACGACTGAAACGAACGAATGAATAAAAATAAATTTTTGAAATTACATTGGATGAGAAATCAGAATAGTTCAAGAAAATAAATATCGTCTTTTTTCCATAAACTTCAAACTCCCTAAATGTTCACTTTTCCGCCATAAACACTGACATATACAATCGATTCAAATTCTACTATTACGCCATCTGGTGTCCACGGTCGTTCTTTGGTTTGGCCAAATATAATTTCTTCCTCTCATTGACTGCATTTTGAAGTTTTATTGAACCAATTTTTTAGCCTATATTCCTAGAATGATTTTCTTGAAACTTGGTGTGTATATTTGAGGATTAGGGATAATCTAACTTTTAAATTTAAATTTTTTTCTCAAATGGGTCCTTGTTGAAAATTAGCACACTAAGCATTGGAATCTAAATTAATCCTCTTAGCTAATGTACTGGGTTAGGGTTCATATGAGTAAAAATTAATCGAATGTAGACTCACTTGTCCTTCTCTTATTCACAACGAGTTAGAAATTAGAAATCTTTACTTGTAATGAAAAGACGACTTTGAAATACTGAATTTCTTATTAAAAGATAGCAATTTATTCAAAACTAATCACTTGTCCAATTAAGCAATGCAGATTTTATTAACATTTTCAGAAATTGGAAAACTTGTACTATTTGTCTTCAGCAGGTATTAAAATTTGAATGTAGGTATTTATTTTTCCTTTTGGTTTTTTTTGTTTTGTTTTTAAAAAAGAAATTTTGAGGAGGGCTTTTTTTTCTCTGCCCCCCCCCCCCCCCCATTTTACAAGAATTGGACTCTTTATTTCCTCTAATTCCCAAAGGTGGAGCATTGGGCCCTTATAAGGGCTTGCCATCTAGTCCTATTTTTAGCTAGCATCTTGATTTCTTGCCATTGTTTTCCTTCAGTTTTGCTGCAACAGTTCTCATGTCAGTTTTGACTGTTCTCCTTTTCAACTTTCTTGGGAGTTCCATTCCAGGGCTTCAGCAGCGATGTCAGGTAGAGATTTACTAAGGGTATGTCTTATCCAATTCCATTTATAATTTTTAATTTGTAGCTGTATAGATTCCTGACTGGTACATTCCCATAATAACGTTTCATTTGAGATAACTTCTGGCTATCTGATGTTCAAAATAATGAGGTGGCGTTTATTAACAAATCTCTTAAACTTTATGGGACAGGCTGTTAATTGTTTTCCAGTTTCACACATACAGTAGAACTGATTTTACATTAGTGTTGAATATTTTTATCTTAGTATTATTTTTAATATGTTTACCTAGGTAGATCGTAGCTGTGCAAAAACACGTCTTTATTTATTCAGTTTTATATCTGCTTCTGTTCCCCCATCTTTTGTTTCAATACTCCAAGTTATAACTTGACATCTTCTATTTCTGTATTTCCAATATGAAGCTTTTTCAGTAGTCCAGTTTGCTTTGCTAATCGAGAAATGGAATTAAAAATAAATACCCTATCTTTAAATATGTGTGAAAGAAGGCATCAGTGAATTCAAGATCTTCTAATGTTTGTCATTTTCCATGTAATATTGTTACCTGTACTTTTTGCCGCACCCCCCTCCTAAGGAGTGGATGCGCTCAACCCAGCTTCCCTACTCGTAGTGGACTCTTCCGTGAGTGAAAGGGAGGCTGGATTCGGCTATATATTGAGGCGCAGAGTCAATCTAGACATGCAGTTTGAGGCAGGAGCCACCCAGCAGGCCTACAGCCGAGGAAGAGAGAAATAGTTCATGATAATAGCCACGCAGAAGACTTCCAGCCAAGGAAAAGAGAGAGAGAGAGAGAGAGAGAGACAGTTTTCTGGCATCAAGCCACATTGAAAATTTCACTAATCCGGAGTGAAGCAGTTAGGTTTTGGGACACCCTTCCAAGGAGGAAGCCACAGAGTCCTATAGCAGAGAGAAGCAGCCATTACCCACACAAGCCTTGCAACCATACGGAGGTAAGAGATGCCACCCGGCGTAACAAACTGTTAACTGTAATAAAGCACTTTTATATTGAGACAATGCATGTTCAGCTGTCAGACTAAACATTATTAATTTGCCTCCCTTTTCTTGTATTAAAGATCCCCAAGCTACCTGTCTATCGTGCAATAAAGCTATTGACACTAAATACGATAGCAATATCCCGTCCTTTTGTTCATTGCCATCTTCTTCATAACTGTATTGAGCACCATAAAAAAAGAACAGGAGATAGCAGATAAGCTTGTCTTGACTCCTATTTTGGTGTCGATGGCTTCACTTTGATACCCACTGATTTCAACTCTATATATAAACTTTGAGTATAAAGCTTTGACAAGGTTAATAATTTGAGTGGGAATGCCATAATTATTATACAAGCGAATTGACCACTTAGGATAACGCTACAACTTCATTTCCCTCTCCTTGTGTGAAGCTTTCTCTGTCTCCAATACTCCTTCATGCATTCGCTGGCCTGCTTTCGTTGATCTTCAGTCCAGGCTCTTCCGGTCTTCATGACTCGTCCTGCAGCTTGAAACACTTCCAAATTTTTCACTAAATTTCGAAATGTATTTCTGTCTAACATTTCAACCTCTGAGATGTTTAATATTTCCATATCCCTCTTTACTTCTTTAATCCGTGCTGTAGTAGTCTTCTTTCTCCAAAAGAATTCAAATATCTGCTTAGTAAGTCTATTCTCATTCATTCTATACAAATGTCCGAGGAACATCAGCCTTCTCTTCTTCATGGTCTCCGAGATTCTTTCCACCTTCTGGTAAACTTCTTTGTTACTCCTAAGTTTCCACCCACTTTCAGTCTGAACAGCACCCATAATTTTTCTGAGGATTCTTCTTTCCAAGACCTCTAGTTTTTCCAGCTTATAGTTCATGGCCAGGCATTCATTAGCATATAGGCATTCTGTTTTGACCACAGTGTTGTAGTGTGTTATTTTATCATTCCAGGATAAACTCTTCTTATTGTAGATGATTTTTGTCAATCCATATGCTCTCTCCATTTTTGAGATCCGGTCTGTCACAGCGGCTTTTTCTAATCCATTTTCCTGTATGGTCTCACCCAGGTACTTGAACTTCTTGACCCTTTCGATTTGTCCTATTTCGGTTTCAAGAATTTGGGTCCATCTTTGATGTTTGTCATGAATTTGGTCTTTTCTGTTGAAATCCTCAATCCTGTTTGTCTTGCAATTTTTTCCAAGAGATTAATTTGTATGATTGCGATCTCTGGACTTTCCGATAATATAGCAAAGTCATCTGCGAAAGCCAGGCAGTTGACCTTAATCCCTTTTGACTTTCTACCTAGGCATATCGGAGTTCTCCCTTGAAGTTCAAGCTCCGAGTTCCAAATTCTCACAATCTTTTCCAGGACGCAGTTAAATAGGAGTGGGGATAGACCATCACCTTGCCTCACTCCTGTCTTGATTTCAAACAGTTGCGATAGATATCCCAAGAATTTCACTCTAGAAGTTGTGCCTGTTAGGGTCTCTTTGATTATATTTGCCAATTTTCTTTTAATACCAAATTCCCTAATGATCAAATCCAAAGTCTCCCTGTCCACCGAGTCAAAGGCCTTTTTGAAGTCAACGAATGACACTACAATTTTCTTACTACTCAGCACTCTGTGGCGAATTAGACTTCAAGTTGAAGATCTGTTCGACACAGGAGTGGCCTTTCCTAAACACTTCTTGGTATTCCCCTAGTTGTTGGTCCAGAGTTGCTCTATTCTATTCAGAAGCAGTTTTGAGAGGATTTTGTAGGCGATTGGAAGGAGGGACACACCTCTATAGTTGTTCACATCCTGTTTGTCCCTTTCTTATGTAGCGGATGGATAAGGGCTGTTTTCCATTCAACGGGGATTTTTTCAATGAATGCCATAATTATTCATAGTTTCCCAAATTAATTCTCAATACATCCTAGTTTGTAATAATGGAAAACTTGTACTATTTCTGTATTCAGCAGGTATTAGAATTTGAATATAATTTTTATTTTAAAGAAATTTTAAGTGAAGAGGATATTAAAGTACAGTTTTCTTTAAATGCGGCAGAATAAAATTTATAATTTGTTTTTTGTTTTTTAAAAAAATACACAAAACAATTTCAGGAATTGCAATTGTCAATAAATTTATTTTCTTAAAATTGCAAAAATGAGCGATTTTTTGTCAAACACTTTAATATCTTTTCCTTAAAGAATTATCAAATATTAAAAATATATAATAAATAACAATTGTTTTGATACTTTCAAATAAGATTTGACTAGTGAATAATAAGAAAAGGCTAAGCTTTGCCAAGAAAAACTTAAAACAACTAACATAATTCAGTACTTTTTATATTGGCTTTTAATTCTCTTTTACTGAAGAGAATAAAAGAATTCTGAAAGATTAAGGAAAGAAAATTTCACATAATTGTTACTTTAGCTGTTCTGAGAAGATAACTTTGCATTTTCTTCTTCCTCGAAAGATATTTGTTTTTCAATAGGAGAGGCATATTTTTCTTTAGCTTCTGTTAGAGCACGGGATTCATGAATGAATACAGCAAACCTCACACTCTACAATAAATAAAAGAAAAAAAAAGGAATATATTGTAGAAGAAACAAAATTTTAATGAAATATTAAGAATATAACAATTAGTATAAGATAATAAAATTGAGAAGGAAGAAAAACAACCTGCTATTCAAGCACAGTATCCTTTCCTTCCTTACACACAAAAACAAAACTACATATTGTAGACATTTATTATTGGCTAAGAGCTGACATTTTGTTGGTGGGGAAAAGGATAAAATTTAATTATAGAACTGGCAACAATTTTTAAGTAGCTGACCTAAAATTTTCTCATTCAAAATTAGCAGTACAGTTGACTCGCGATAATCCAACAGTTACGGGACTGAGAGGTGTCGGATTATCAAAAATGTCAGATTATAAAAGGTTGATTTTTTTAAAACTAATTTTCTTGGCTTAGAAGTCAAAATTCAAAGTTATATATATACAGTACTGAACGTACTACAGTACATATATTGATACAATACATATTGAGTACATATTTTACGGCCATTGAGGATATAAAAAAAAACCTCATTAGGCATAGTTTTACACAAATGAATACGTATATCTGTAATACTAATTTATTACTGTATTTATATGTCTTAAAAAATAAAATTACAGTACATAATGTAAAAATACAATTTTATGTCTTAAAATAATAATACGTACATATACAGTAAAACCCCGTTATTACGCTTCCGCTTATAGCACTATCCCGTTCTTAACGCTCCTTTTGTACGGTCCCTGGAATTTTCTATATAACTCTCTATACTTTTACCCTCTTATAACGCTTCAAATCCCGCTTGTAGCGCTTTTTTATATCGGAAATTTTGTATCGAAAAGAAATGTAACACTGTAACGATTCTTTTCTTTCCCTGGTAGGAGGGAATCTTCGAACTCTTTGAAGCGGAAATCCCTTTCTATAAGTGAAAAATTGCAAATTCTTCGTAAGTACGACGAGAATTCTACACTAAATCAGAAGGTTTTCGCAGAATCTAAGAATTCCCTGATCCAGTCTGAGAACAATAATAAAAAATAAGAATGGAATTATCAATTCAGCGAAGGATGGTTGCAAACGTAAAAAAGTAGTGTGGAAAATGTGAAGATGCCGAGGAAATTCTAATTGAATGGATTCATCAGTCCCGTGATGCATCAGTGCCATTAAATGACCCAATCATTCAAGAAAAGGCGCGTGAAATAGCGGGCAGTGCACTAAAACTGCTCCGAAAATATATTTGTATTGCTCCTAGTGGAGTATCAATTGATGTTAATAGTTTTTTGAACCGCATTGAAAATGTCGTAATTTATAACAGTAGCATACACACACGGCAAACCACAATCAAAGATTTTTTTAATAGGAAATAAGCTCACATTTGCACTATATCTATTTCAGAATCAAGTATCTTTCCTGTAAAATGGTGTCTAAATGTTTCCCCATCATATAAATCATTCCCCGTTTATAGCGCTATCCCGCTTATTACGCTTGTAGGTCACGGTCCCTTGACGAGCGTAATAACGGGGTTTTACTGTATATTTACGGCTTAAAAAAAACCTGTAATCGTTTTCTGTTTCTTCTTACATAAAGAGTCTGTCATGGCTTTTTCTTGAATATCTTTTAATGTTAAAATGTTCTCGTAGTCGAGTTCCCTCTCCTCACACCAACGTAATAAAGTGTTTGCAGCCGACATAACTTCTTCGCAAGTGATTGTGCATTTCACCTCTGTGGCCAACCTGCGTTTTCAAACCAACCTGCGTTGGACTGTCAAATGTCGGATTATCGTGAGTCAACTGTATTAAAAAGAACTGGATATATGTGGGTCACCTTATAGTAAATTGATTCTGACAAAAACACTATTTACAGAAAGCCAATAATAATAAAAATTACAGTTTTGGTTATCTTACACTTGCTTTCATCAAATACTGTAAAGTGCGTTTTGCCAGAATCACTTTGCTATAAGCCACGGATAAATATGTTGGGCACTAAAATGATTATCTTTTGATTAGCATTTGATCTTTTCAGAGACTTCCCAGAAAAGACAGATCATCATCTGTCTTCAATTTAGTAATGGGACAAGATTTTATTTAACTAGCTGAATTAAAAGTTTCATCCTTACAGTTAATATGTGCTTTATTAATTTTTAAGATTAGGAGGATCTACTGGCAGATGGATGGATAATTATCTGTCCAAAGAGATCACCTTAACATAAAAAAAAAAATAGGAAAGTTAAAAGAAAAACGACAGACAACCAAACAAAGAATACAAATTTGTAAAAGACAACTGAGAACAGATGGTTTTTATAAAATAATTTTAGCCATTGGAACTGAGTGAGGCTTGTTCATTTGAATGTAGCTTCTATATATGATTATTTACATATTCTTTCTAAAGTTTCTAAATCCAAGAAAAAGCTACCTTTTTTTAAAATTATTTTTTCGTAAAATTTTCATTTACTTTAATTTTATCCAGCAATGCCAGATAAATGCTAACAGGATTTCCTGGTAATGTTATATTGCTTTCCATGCGGCATTTTATCCAAAAATTTGTTTTCATATTGCTTTCCATGTTGACAACACACGCTACCACATCTTATATAAAGCCAAGAAAGAATGTTTTACTGCAATGCAGTCCACGGCTTGTAATCATTGGAAAGCTGTTAAATAATTACAGTCCGCCAAACCAGAGAACGACCGTGGCCACCAGATGTCGCAATAATAGAATTTGAATCGATTGTATATGACTGTGTTTATGGCGGGAAAGTGAACATTTAGGGAGTTTGAAGTTTACGGAAAAAAGACGATGTTTATTTTCTTGATCTGATTTCTCATCAAATATAATTTCAAAAATTTATTTTTATTCATTCGTTCAAAATCAGTCTCCTATCTTTCCCAATTGGTTTTTTGACGAAATTGCATCCCTGAGATCGACAACACGAAGACGAAGATGGGATTCTTTTACTCACGTCTCGTCTTTTACTCACGGCACTGGGATCGAAAACAATTACTCTGATGTGCCATAAGTAAGCATGTCATTAGGCCTTTTCGAAGTAAGAAGTAACGTTAGCAATAACTTCCGTTGTTTTGCTTCCAACGGTTTTCTGTGTCGGAGAGACGCCATTTTTAATCTTCTCTCTCTTAGTCCTGGAATGATTAAGAGATCATGGGTCTCGTTCAAGGTCAAAGTAATCCTCTGGTTTGGCCAACTGTAGAATAAAATTTAAGCTCTGCCAAAGTATAACTTAAACTTGATCATAATTATGTTGGAAGAACAGAATGCTATTTAGTAGGCATCTTCAAAGTCACAGCAGCTCTACATCAATTTACATGCAACTACATGCTTAGTAGAGTCAAGAATTTTGTGTTCAGAACAAATCGGCCAACATTTAGACTATATTTCTTTAATAGAGATCTACTTTAAGAACGTTTTTATCTGGACATAACAATAAGTTATTTTAAGTTAGACAAACTGAAATTACTTTAAAATCTCTTACCTTAAATAAAAGGATATTCTGAACCTCGGCAATCTATTACTAATATTTCAGTGGAACATAATCAACAAAAGAAACAGAAGATTAGTAAAAGAAAAAACCTTTGAATAACATAATGCTTCCTTAATAAAACAACTTGCCTGTGATTCTGCTGATCTGATGAATCCCACATTTGCAGTAACTGTTATAGCTTCGAGGCTATCTCCAGTACCAAAAATTACCTAAAAAACAAGATATTGCTTCAAATTTTTAGATTTTATACAGTTGGAAACATTCTTTTCTAATTATAAAATTGTTCACAATGTGAAATGAATAAATAAATGAATAAATTTTGCTTTGCCAAACACTTGAAAATTGTAATTATATTAATAATAATTTCTTGCGTAATGAGTTTATACCCTTGTTTAAAAAAAAAAGAAAAAAAAAAAGCAGTCACGGAAACATTTGCTAAACTGTACAAAGCAGAAATTGGCTTGCAGTGTATACTCATATTAAGTCAATACATTCACATTGACAAGAGTGTAATATAAGCCATGGAAATCATTCTACTTTCAGCTGTTATGGAAGGATGGAATTCAAATATAAACAATACAAAAACTATATAAAAACAAAAGAAATTCCTATTAAATATGTTAAAAGTAATAGAAATAGGTTAAAAATGAACTTGATTGGCAGTATTATGAAACTAGTGATATATTATTGAACAGTTTCAGAATAGTGCCCGTGTCTCATCATAGGGAATGGTACAAGACAAAACAAGGGTTAACAGTTATGACCAACATTTTATCCACTGACTATACTGGATTAAAGACAATCACACATTAAGCCTTCTTATTAAAAATGTTGATAAGAAGGTTAGTAAAATTAATGATTAATTAAGGATCTATTTGTACTTCTTTCCATTCCTCCACTGTCAACTTTGAGTCTTTCTTAGCAAACAAGATTACACAAGAGAAATCTATTGTACTCACACAAGAGAAATTAGATATTGTCATTCATTAGCTATTGCCATAAGAAACTATGACCGTAAGAATGCATTGAGAAGTTGTTAGCCCATTATAAGATTTCTTTCAATTGTGGTATACAAAATGTTTTTGTGAATAGATTCCTTTGAAAATCCTCTAGAAAACTCTTAGTGGTTAAAGACAGACTCCTACCACTGACAATTCCATAATATTCAAGTCTGATTTAGGCCTTTTTTTTTTGCAGCCAATAGCTCTTGAGGTTTTTAGTTTCAATGATGACATTAGCTGAATAAAAAAGCATGATGGCCTCAAACTTTCTTGAAAAATGTAGACGATTTATTTGCAAAGAAAAGGCTTATCAGAATTTAAAAGATAAAACTTAAAAAAAGTACATTTAACAACAAGTAAATAAAGGCTAAAGTATATTAACAATACAATTATAATTTTTTCAAATTGTTAAACTTCAATCAAATTTGAAGCATTACACCACAGCAATCAGGTCACAACAATATTGTTTCTGCAAAAACTGCCCAAAATATAATGTACGTTATAAAATTAATTACTGATATAAAATGATTCTTTTTGGCTATCAGGATGGCACTGCGTCTTAAATGAAAAACTTCCTTGCTGACATTTTGTCCCTAGCTGTCAGAGACATCATCAGTGAACGAGATCTACAACTCGATTGGCTTCCTTTCTTCTCTTGACAGGTAAATTAATTGTCAGCAAGGAAGTTTTCCTTAAAGACGTGGTGCCACCCAGTCAGCCAAGAAGAGTCACTGGACAATGACTGCGAAACCACCAACATTTCAATACTGAAATATAGCTATATCCTTTGAAAAACATGAACTAGTGTATGCATTTTATCTGGTTCATTTAGCTCTGTAGTTCTAGCTATTAAATTCCATTAAATGGAGTGCTCAGAAGCCGATCAGTGCAAGTCATTTTTTTTCTAATTGAAATTTTTTCTGTAAGTCATACTCTAATGTTTATGCTTTCGGTTGATAAAGTGCCCAAATCATTCCTCCAAGTGTATAGTTATGTTATCTTTCAATTAAAAATTCATTCTTCAAATTTACAAACGTTGTTATTTTTTGGTACATAATTTTAAAAAACCTATTTCATTTTTTGGTTTATTGACTTATACTGATTGGCTTCTGAACCCTCCAAATAATGGTATTTAATGGTATCTATCATTAAATACGCAAAATAAAAAATAAAAAAAAAAGCTAATTGAATTATTTTTAGTGACAAAAAGGTTAACTAAGCACTTGAAATTTATAAATGGAGGCATTTAAGTAATGATTATTTAAAAAAAAAAAAAAAAAAAATCTTAAATAAAGGAAGTTATTATATATTTATGAAACAATTCCAATTGATCATTCTTCACGAAATATTAAGATATTCTTTAATGACAAAGCTGAAACACTGTAATATGAAAATCAACACTAATTGAAGAACTCCATATTTGGAGCAAAGATAAATGAAGTGTTTTTGTGCATTCTGTACCTATCAAATGATCAATTTATCCATGTGGCTATTATTACCAGGATCATTAGGCATCAACCAGTGATATAGTTCAGTGTTGACACACTGTGATCAAGTGTTTTTTGTGCCATTAAGCCTAATAATTAAGTCGTATGGCTTAGTATTAATATTATATAAATGATTGAGTTTTTTTTTTCCTTACTTTTTTGTAGAGTAAGCTATGAGAAACTTTTATTCCTATTATTACAAGTTTCCAGATGGTTTTGTTACTCCCAAAACATTATGTTCATTTTTAACTCAAAATTGAGGCAATTTGTAACTTGACAAAAGCCTCTGTGTGTATGGCATAATCAAGCACATAACATATACAATTTATAAATGAAAAAGATTATAAGTGATTATCATTATTATTGTATATTCTCTGTAGTAAGATGTGTTCTTTTATGGTCCATCCTGATTAATGTTATGTAGTTAATAGTAAAAGAAAATGTTACATAGAACTGAATTTAAAAATATTTTAGTATAAATTATTAATAGCAAAAAAATACTTTCAGATATTTATATCTCATTTTGAATTGTGTATCTACAACTGAAAATGGAAGATCAATTCACAAAACTATTACTGTGTATTATAAGAATTTTTAAAGAAATATTTTTAAAAATCCACCTGCATATGGTACCTTCTTTATTTCAATTTCTCTTGTACATTAAATAATTTTATCTTGTTTAAATATTTTTACTTTTTTAATGATTAAAAACTTACTCCTTACCTTTGACCGTGTCTTGATCTGACTACTTAGATGTAACCTAGCAGCTTTTTCAGAGACTTGATCAGGTACAATTTCTATTTGAGCAAGTAACTGCTTAGCTCTTTCCTTTTCAAGTCGTCCAGCTAAAGTTGAAATTATATTCTGGAAATCATTTGCTGCAGTCTTGCAACAAACCAGCTTTTTACCTTCAATAGTAATAAAGAAGACTGTTACTGTTCAACCTGCTACTGGCCAATATCATATATTATATAACTGGAAATAAATAAGTGAATATACACACATCACAAGAATTTGCAAGTACCTTAAAATATCAATTAAGAACCCTTTGTAATTGATCTTCATTCGAATAAAATATAAAATTCAAAATGTACTGTTTTGATGATTAATTATTTACCTGTCTCTGTCAACTAAATTTGTAATTTACATCAATTAATTTTTATGATATAGAGAAACATACACTATATATGTTGTTTTTTTTTAAATAAATAAAAGTGGTTTGGGCCAGTCTTTAATTATCTTGAAGGGTACAACAGTAACTGAAGCAGAGTTAATCATTGTTTAAAACTGTTTCAAATACTTACAATAAATAAAACCACTACATAAAAGCAAATTTTGGAATATGTAACGAAATCACTTCCTCAATGAGATCACATTTAAAATCATGGATTTCAAAGATAATATAACAACTCACTTGACATTTAAACTATGCAATCAAACTTCTGTGTTTGTGAAAGATTCACATTTATTAATTAAGCAGAGACTTTGTTTCATTTGCTTAAGCAAAGTAAAATTTTAAATAATAAACATGAAAATCATTTTTTATGACTTAGCATTTAGATCTTTCTTCAAGGCTTAGACTAACTAAAGTGCTCAAAAACATTCTAATTTGTCAAAGTTTGCTCTTTTAAAATAACTTACATTTTCTGAAATCGGAAGTTAGTTTTACAAGCTCAAATTTTGATTAGAAATTAAAAGAATAATAAATGTAACTTTATTACTTGAAAATTACTGCACTGCTAAAGTAACTTGTAAATAACTGAAATAAATTCCATTTTACTTGTAATATCTAAATTGCAAGTAAAACAGTATTTATTTCAGTTGCTTACGAGTTGCTTTGGAAAGCAACATTTTATAAACAGAATTTGTATTGAATTACATAACCATTACCAAGTTATCGTCCAACTGCAAAGCATAGAAAAAACAAGAAAACAAACAATTTTTAGATCTATTTAAGCAGCAATATCTGGTGTATAATAATGTTCATTTTATAAAATAAGCAGGGACTGTAAACAGAATAATTAAATTTACTCTTATGTTATTGTATTGTTGTATCTTTTTTTTTTTTTTTTAAATATGTGAAGTTTTTTATTTATTTTATTTACATATCGGTATATTGAAAAATCTACTATAGCTTTCTTTATATAAAAGTGATATAATTTATAGAGAATGTACAGAGTATGAATTTAATACGAATACAGATATCAATTTGAGGCAAATTACTGAGTTCATAGAGAAGGTATACAGATCTGTTCATATTAATGCATGCAAACATTAATTTCAAGTTCAAAACAATTTCGTGTCTTAAGACTTGACACTTCAGAAATAAATTAACCTTAGATATTAAATATAATTTAAAGGTTGGCTTTAGAATAAATTATAATCTATAAATTCCTCGTTAACCATAACATTTAAAAGTAATGTTTGCAATGTATTAGAAAATTATGAAAGATATGACTCCTGTATAGTGCTACAAGGTTAGCAGCATAATAATATCTTTCAGATCAATCTATTACTCGACAGATTCTTGATAGTCTCTCCTGGGCAAAAATATTACTGTACAAATGAAAAAAATGAAAAAAAGCCCAGATTGCAGAATCATCAGTGAAATCTATAGGCTAAATTTGAGATCCAGAGAAAACATTTTATTAACGATTTAATTTTTGTCTAAACAATTTAAGTAAAGTTTCCTAGTTATATTAAAAAGTGGCTATGAATTCATGATCAAACAATCAAGCAGATAAATAAAAACATTTTTTTTTTTTTTTGATAACAAAAATTTAGTATCACAAGTAAATCATTTGAAGTAAAAGGGATTTTCTGCAATAATCGAAGATCTCTAAAATTCAGTAAAAAAACAAAACCAAAAACAAAACAAAAGGATATTTTTTTATTATTTTAAGTCAATTTTTCTCTTTTCTGGTTTTTCTAGTTAAAAAAAAAATCAATAAAGACAGAAATAGAAGAAAACAGAAATTAAGTTATCCGAGTGTTCTTAAAAAGTGAGATAAACCAATAAAAGTGCATAAAGTAAAACATATGATTGAATTACCACAACAACTATCTAGTAGTAAAAAAATAAATAAATCAATAAATAAACAATACCAAAAAGTTGTTTGAAAAATAAAATCTGAAAACATAAATTTAAGAATTTGACTGCAACATTTAACTCCTTGTATATGTTTACTTTAAAAGTAAATTTTTCTAAGTTAAAATTATAATGATGAAAAATGACCTAGAAGAGGATATATCCAAAAAAGCAGTAATTGTTTTATAACACACCTTTAAATAAAGAATCCAAAATTGGTTTGACAGGCTTCAATCTCTCTCTCACAGCCTGTTCACTAAGAATAGGTTCTCTAAACTGTAGCCAACAGCTTCCATTGGTGAGATTTGAAATATAAGCTAACATAGCCGTTACATCCAGATTCAAACAGTTAATGTCTAACATATCCTTATTTGAGGAAATGTTGCAATTTGATAATGAATCACCAAGATGAGAAGTTTCTTCATCTGATGAATCTATTTCATCATCACTGATTTCTGAACTACTTGTTTCTTCCTCACTGGAGTCTGCAGGCCGTGGTACATCTTTAAACCTAAAAAAATACAGAAGAAAGGATTAAAATATTGAATTGGCTTAATTTCCAATTAAACAATCTCCTTTTCCCAACAAAATATCAGTAATAATGAGCAGAAAGATTTGAGAATAGCATAATAACTTTTCTCTTATAAAAATAGATAAATTAAAATTGAAATTTACAAGGTTTTTACCATCAATGATCTAATTGCTGAGAAATGATAAAAGCCCAAAATGTTAACACAACTGAGATACTGAAGTATGGTGGAAAGTGTATCCATATGTTGTCTGATAAGTGGTTTGGTATAGTAAGCATATGAAAAATATCTAACTATTTAATTTCCCTGGATGCTTGTCTGATGTGGAATAAACTTGAGAGGAGAATGGATGTATGATATTCTTTGTGCTGATGATTGTCCTCTCATCTGAATGTGACCTTCTTGTCTTGCTTGTGTACATAGCCTTAATAATAGTTTCTGACAGTAAGATAGGAAAAGTGGGGTTTACTTAATGTTTTTGATTAATTCTAAGGATACCAAATACACCAATTTCGAACAATTTGCCCAAAATTTATCTTACAATGTAATAATTCTACAATTCAAACCATTTCAAAACAGCTAAACAAAGAATAATAACTTTCTGATAACTTTTGATGAGTTAATAACTTTCTGTCACAAACTTCGTATAAAAAGCTAAGCTTCTTTGCACCAAGAAATATTTTGCACACAAATCTAAATGTTATCCTTATAAAGTTAACTTTCTTATTTAAACCCAATGAATAAGTAGGAGTAACATCGGGATCGACAAACAGACATCCACAAGATCAACAGACATTTATTAACATTCAAAAAAGAACAAGTTAGGGATAGTGATTAGTAAACTAATCACAGTGCTTCGCTACGGCTTCTGAGTCACCTCTACTTTAGAATAGACTGCGCCGGGGTGGTCTAGAAAATGCTTGTGCGAGTCTGTTTGCGACCCCATACTATCTTACCTACCCCTATTTATATGGAATAATCGTCATTCTTAACTCAAACCTTGTTAATACACTGAATTCCTAATAATGATTTAAAAAAAAAAAAAAAAAAAATAAGTTGATGAGGGGATCAAACCCATGACCTCCGCGTTATTAGCACAACGCTCTAACAAATGAGCTAACAGGCCACCTACAACCAAGCTAACAGAAGCCGTTGCGAAGCATTGTGGGATATGTGTCCACAGACAGACAAACTGGGGATATAAGGAGTCTTTCAGAAGCCTAAAAAAGAAAAATATTACATTCCCTTTCAACGCCAGCATCAATAATAGTTAAAATAAACTGAAACATTATATACATTTAAATGAAAATTAATGGCGATTTACCTTTCTTGATCTACACAAGAATCACAATGTCGTTTTTCTTTAATAGGAGAAGGATCTTCAACTCGTTCACCTTCTACAAATATTCCTAGTCGTTCTAATTTTTTGCTTAATTTTTGCGAAACGCCATTGCAAAAAACAAATTTAACAACAGGTACTGAGTAGAAAACAAGGTGATGTTTTGAGCAAGCGTAGTACTCTTTGGCGTGATCAACTACAGTTTTCTCACCAAACTGTCCCTGGCCTAAGATTAAAAAAAAAAAAAAAGAAATTTTAAGTGATAGACAATAAACAAAATAAATATTAAATAATTAAATAGAGTTGTATAGCAGTTATATTTCTTGGGAAATAATGTCACCTTCATAAGCAATTCACTTTTTTTCTTTTTGTTAATTTTATATTCAAATAATTACAAAAGAAAAATATCTTAACAGCAAATCTGAGAATCACTGAACGCAAATTGTTCTGTCCATTAATTTGTAAGAAAAAAACAAACAAACAAAAGACTTTCTTTTTGAAATTGACAGGCTGACGGAACATTTAGAACAAACTTTTTACATTACGAAAATGTAAATTAAGTAATTTAACAAAGTTACAAACTTAAAAGAACTTATTTTGGGAAATGAGCTGAGAGGCAATCAAATAAGACATATTGCTAATATTATATAAGAGAATAAATACAACAGAAGAAGTTAATAAATATTACTTTCTAAATATTAAAAGTTATTTTTTTCTAAATTAGAAAATGAGACTATATTACATAACAAAATGTGAACTGAGAGATAGGGTGGTGTTGGATATCAATTACAGGATTACTACTGAGATGATTCCAATACAAAAGTTTATGTTCTATCAAAAACAGTAATTGTTCATAACATTTTCTAAGTGAATAGAATTACTGGGAAAAAAAAGAGGGGGTGGGGACAATAAAACAAATTAGAGGTAGAAATACATTTTAAAATATGCATTTAATAAAATATATCTTAATATGTTTTAAGCATATTTACGGAAAAGATTGAGTACATCAACCATTTAATATTGGATTGCTACAAATGACTTTAAATTCAGATTTCAGTGAAATCAAGAAAGCAGGTACAATTAATATGCAAGACCTGGGTTATGGAATGAAATCAATGTTATCTTGAATTTCCAAATGTACCTATTTAATACATTCCAGATGTCCCTTAAAATATATTTAATATCTGAGATATATTTGTCTAAAAACCTTAAGTTTCTAGTGCAAAAAAAATACAAAAATCACATGCAAGAGTGATTTTAATTAACATTACAAATTTTTAAGTGGTATTAAAAAATGGGAATATATACAGTGGAGCACCGTTTATACATTTCTCATTTATACGTTTTTTTGAATGGTCCCGGCAAAATCCAATGTATATTAACATTAAATAATTTCATTTATACATTTTCCTGAAATCGCAAATTTCATTTAAAAAAACGTTTTTTTCAAGAACTTAAAAAGAGAGAAAATGCGCATTTCAACCTCAGATTCCCACCTGCCGATTGTCCAGTCTTAGAAAATTGCACTGAAAAACCTCTGCCAAGTTTTCAACAAGCTTTGGTGGGTTTTAACACCATGCAAGAATACCTCATTAGCAGTGATTTAAATGATAAAGTTAAGATGGCACTTTTAACTGTGCACAATGAACTTCTTTCTGTGCATTCCAAAAAAGCCCTACAACCTAAAATAACAAAATATTTTGTAAATGCTGAGTGAATGTGAATAGTAGTATTAGTTGTACATTAAATCCCAAATAAAGTTCTGTATTACGTACCTCTTGTATTTCATTTTCATGTAATATTTTAATTTACCTCTGACTTTTTATTGTTGGTTATTACGAAATTGTTTGTAACTTTTGTGAATTCCGTTTATACGTTTTTTTTTTTCAGTCCCTTGAAAAACGTATAAACGGTGCTCCAAAAGGCAAATCATTAATGGTAATCATTAATCAATTAAATAAAAGGCAATGAATACTTAATTTCTGAGCTTACGAAAAAAATAAAACAGAAATCTTATTAATTTATAAGTAGAATCTATTTTCTAAGAATAAGATGATGAAGAATTGTGAGGTTTGACATTTTTAGATAAAATAGATAAAACTCTATTGTACTTTATAAAAGCTGTTTTTAAAGTAAAAGATACAAACTAAATATATCATCTTTATAATGAATTGTCCTCAATTGCACTTTCCAATCAAACTTTGCTTGAAAATTCTATATATATAAAATAGGGCAAAAAAAAAAAATCCCAATGTTAAAAGTGATATTAAAAGTCATTAATTAAAAGAACAACAAACAAGCCAATCAAAAATATATTATGTTGATAAGAAGGTCATTAGATCAAAAGATTTTTTCGAACATATAGGAAAGTTAAATCTCGCCTGAATTATTGATAAATACCATTAATTGCAATTGAGGGCCCAGTAGTACAGGTTCTGTAGCTGAAAGTTGGAAGGGTTCAATTTCAGGCTGAGCTCTGGGTGTTTCTTCTCCTGACAAGTCCTAGGGTTTACCAAGACTTCTATAAATGGACGTAGGATTTCTTTTCTAGGGTTAAAGACAGGAGGGTGGTGGACTGACCATCAGACCCCAACTTAATTCAGATGTTGTATTTATTGCTTTTAACATTTATGACATTTAAGCACTGATAATTCAGACAATAAAAAAAGAACTGTTGATTAATTGGAAATTAAACTTCTTACAAGGTAAGTGCAAGAACCTCGAACGCTGAGAACTGCACAAAAATGTGCTTAGAATATAAATTGCTCATCCCCAAAAGGTATGAGCCATTTTCATGCAAAACTGCACGTCTTACCACGAGAATTTTAATGATCACCTATTGAAGGTCCACGACAGGAACTTTGGTAACGCAAAGAAACAAAATATCGATATAATAGGACCAAAAATACACATATTTCAATGTCGTGACTATATTGCTATATTTCCCTCTATTTGATCCTATTATATCGATATTTTGTTTCTTTGCGTTATCACAGTTCCTCTTTTGGACCTTCAATAGGTGATCTTTCAAATGTCTCTCGTGGTAAGACGTGAAGTTTTGCATGAGAATGACTCATACCACTGTTTTTGGCATGAGTGATTTATATTCTAAGCACATTTTCGTGTGGTTCTCAGTGTTCGAGGTCAAGCACTTCCCTTATTAGGGTCTTCTGTTGTTTTATAAAGTAGACAGCTTAGCAGTTTGAATTACAAAATAAATTTTTCTATTGATTGATGTTGTTACTCGAGATTTTGATTGATGATTACTCGAGATTGATAATTATTAAAAAAATCTCCCATCAAAAAAATGATTCTAATCCATTTTCCTCTTTTAGTTTTGCTGTTAAAATCAAATACTACAATACAGAACTCACCTAATGATAGTCGATGCAGGGCCTGTGCATTTCTGGCAATTACCTTAATCCAAAGTCTGCCTCCATCAGCTACAACATCAACGATAACACGATTACCATTGCCTAGACTGAATGGCTCTAAAATGGCTATAACATCAGGAAGATTCCGAGATGTTTCGATGATGGCCCTTAGATGAATTAAGTTGCTGCAGTTCAAGTGCTCTGGTTTTAAAAGGACAGTACTTTTTTGAAACTAAAAATAAACGAAATGTTTAATTATTAAACCAATTTGTATTACATTCACAAAAAGAAATTGCCGAAAGTACTTTATGATGCTTTCAATAAAGTATTGAATTTATCACTTCAAAAATCAAGATTTATTATTATTATTACACTTATCGAGAAACATCATTCCTTTAATTTTCGAAGAAAACATTTCAGACAAAGATTTTTTTAAAAGATCCTTTGAATTTATAAATTTCGAATTTCCATCTGCAGTTGAAGAATATAAACACACACAGATATGCAAAAACAAATCCAGAGGTATTATTTTAATTTGTTCCCAACTGAATTTGTCAAATAGTTTTTTTTGTTTTTCTTTTTAATATAGATTTCTCAATAAATCTGTCAATAAAATCTATTTGTTGTTTCAAAAGTTATTGGAGGATTCCCAAACAGATTCGGTTTGTTAAAATGCAGAAAGAAAGAAATTAATGTTTAATGTAAAATAAAAAGTTAATTTCTAAACTAGGTTATATCTTCTGACTAGCAATTATGAGACTTTATATTCATGAGAAATCACTATCCAAAATTTGTGCATAATTAGCAGTATCTTTTGGTATACTAAATTTAATTCAATCACCAATTAGTACGCTTGTTTTCATATTTACCAAAATGGAAAAACAAATCTAACCTGTCCTAGCTTCACCAAGGATACTATTATTGTAGGAAAATATACACGACTTGAGATAAAACGTCTTTTAATTAAAACATTCTAGGAACATTTCTTAATTACAAATAATTTTACATTTGTAATTTTATCATTGCAGCAACTGTTATCACCAAAACTTAATAGTCTACCTTTTTATTTCAATTGAGGATTTTATTAACTCAACTTTTTGTTACCACAGCCTATTGTAAACTTACTGTTATTGACAGATGGACTAAGTAAATTACACATTGGCTTTGCACCAACCTAGTTCAATTTGGTTCTCAATATTAGTGTTGAGTATTTAGTAGTTTTAGGAATGCTTGAATCTTAATTAAGCCTTCAGAAACTTGTCATCTTTAAACAATTTAATATCTAAATATCATCTAATTTATAAGAAGTTGCAGTCCATTACGATAGCTAAGTTCTTTTGAAAAGATATTAACATTTTGAAACTTTTATGATTTGTATGTATTTCTTACACATGGTTTTCAATTGGCTAAATGCAGTAATTAAACACTGAAATCTTCTAATTTCATACTTGTACTAACCAATTTGTGGCCCAATAATTATTGATGTAGCTTCTAAATCCTGACAGAACATCCCCCTTTTTTTTAACACATGTAAATAAGCATAAAAACTTCATAATTTACAGATCTTGATTGTTCTATCATTGTTGTAATAATCAACCAATACAAACTGTGAAAGTGGATTTATTTTATTTTACATAAACGCTTGCAATTTTAGAGCCTCCTTCTTTAGGGCGAGTCCTCTTCAAATAATAAACTGGCTATTTATTTTACATGATAGCTCAGGGTGCGAGAACCTTTTGTTTACTCAGGTGCAGCCTTGTATTTCTTCACTTCATTATATATATCTCTGCAAGGTTAAACTTTAAAAAATATCTTCTTCTCTGCTTGCTATTAAAAGCTATAGATGGGACTTTATCTAATAACTTCCAATTAAAGTTGCCAGATTTTATAACTTAACTATTTACAAAACTCCATAAAACACATCATAATATTTAAATATGTAGATAAAACTGTTGTAGTAGTTGACTTATTAACAATCAATGAAAATTAAATTAGTTAAATTTTCCTGATATACATTAACAATTTCCACATTAATCTAAGTCATATTTTATAACATAAAATGCATATTTTTGATAGTTTTTATTTCTTGTTAGCTTTTTAAAAAAGATACCAAGATATTTGGGAAACTGTCAAAGATAAATAATAAACTTAAATCTCAACGAAAACAGCATGAATTGTACTTCAATTAATTTAAGATAATATAAACAAAGCCAGATGTTTTAGTTTGATCTCGAACAGTCATATCGACTTTCAAAATTCAGTTTTTATTTTTGATTTTAAATCCAATATAATTTAATAAAATAAAGTCAACGATATATTTATGATGTATTTCATTTGGAATGTGTTAAAGTTTGTCATCCAATTATTATTTTTTTAAAGCAATACTTTAAGAATATGTAATTAGAATATTAGACATATATTGTATATTGGAAATACTTTACCTTCTTTAAAAATTTCAGTTCTGACTGAAGTTTCCTAATTAATTTATTGGCGCCTTTAATAGAACTTAATTCTCTGCATTGATTTATTAAATCTTCTGCTTCCACTAACTTTTTTTGTAATTCGGGCAAAAATGAAGTCATTTTTGGCATCTAATTTAGTTTCAGTCAAAAGAGTGAAAGTGAAAACTGCATAATTTAAGTTTTCTTTAGACTTAAGTTAGTAACCACTATCTACCCATTGAATAATTTCACAGCTCAAATAATGTCCGAGTCAACAAACATACGGTCATTTCCAAACGTCGTCCATAAGCAAATGCGTATTATATAAATTTTATTCTGAAACCAGATCTAGACCTTGAGTCATCACACTCTAGACACCAGATCCTTCATCCGTAACTTTTAAAATGGTTTCGGTTTCAATATCAGGAAATTAACAGGAAGGAGTCTGTGATAACTTACAGTTTGGAGTTGCCACGTGTCTCATATTTACTTACAAAATTTTATGTCCCATTTTATAAATCGATTATTCCATATAATCATGATATTTAACGAAGATGGAAAAATAAAATAAAAATACAAATTATAATGTTAATGCACTTCTGTAGAGTAAGTAATTAATTTATGTAATGAAACTTTACAAGTGAAGCTGAAATCGTAAGAAATGGGACACCAAATTGAAAAAAATTATTTGACTAAAATATTATCTTTTTTGATATCTTATTTTCCTCAGTTTGTCAATTTGAAATGAATAAGTAGACTTTTTTTTCTGTTGCAATTATATTAAATATTGCCACTCACAAGGTCAGCCCGGCACGAAAATTCTCCTCATGAATTTGACAGTGAGTTCTTCCTAATTTATATGCATAAAAAAAAAAAAGAGAGAGAATAAAAATAAATATCAAGGAAATACCAAATTTATAAAAGATTAATGAATACAATGATAAAAAAGAAAATAAAAAGGTAAAAGATAAAAAACAACGACATAAGTGCAATTTATAAATAAATGAAACTTAACAGGGAATGGATCATCTAAGAGTAAAAAAAACAAAAAAACAACAACAACAATAACAGGAACAAACTGAAAATGTACAGAAAAAGGGAAGAAGAAAAGAACTTTATAAGAAGAAACAGTGGATTTATTAAATTTTTGAAGGAGAATTATTTGCCTAACGAGAAAAGGAGGAATTTTTTTAAAAACAGTTTAATTTTTTGGATGTTTTTTTGTTACTTATTTTGTTTTTATTAATCTTTTATTGTTTATTAATACATCCATTTAAAATAAGTTTTTAGAATTAATTTGACGAACAATTTGATCCTGATACATCGATTTTTTTATTTAATTGATTAAAATTTTAATTAATTAATCGTGTGCCGAGCAATCTGAATGCAGTGACATCTGAATACAGTGACAGTGACATTCTGATCAAGTGACTTTTCTCGACAAGCCATTGATGAGAGCTCGAATCGTTCGGCTCATGTGGAGTTATGTCCTATCGAATTCTGCTCAGGTCATTCTGACATGTGAGAAAAGTTTTCGGTATTGACGCGAACCAAAGAATTAGGCATCCACCTATAAAAAAAATTAGCCATGTTTTTAAATAGAAAATTAATGCATACATAAGTAAAATGACTTTATTCAATTTTAAAATTACAAAATCGATTTCCGCCTCCATAATTCGGCTGTTTTCAAATGTACAAAGTAAGCCTAATGAAATTGACTCGTATACAATATCTGATTAATAACATAGAAAGAATTATGAAAGCGGAAATCGATTGTAAAGTTAAAGTGTAATTTTAAAGTTGCATGTAGTCATTTTACTTACGTGCGTGTTTAGTTTCTATTTAAAACGTAAATTTACACACGTTAAACTTCTTCATTTAATAGCCATTTTTTTTTAAAATTTCATTATAATTTTTCATTTTATTTCTTGTATCAGAGGTCTTAATTTTTTTTTGTATTTTGTTTGTTTCAAAATAAAAGGGATGGATGGGAATATGAAAGAGAAACCTTAGCATCTCGAAATTTATAGATAGGACAGAGTGTATTGAATACACAATCATTATTAATATTTCAATGTCCATAAAATTATTAGACAAACAATAATAAAAGAATCAGTGGTTTAGAATCCATTTCCAATAGATTCTAAATTCTCGAAATTCATTAAGAAACTCCCCAGCTTTCCAAAAGTAACAAAAATAATGATTATTATTAACGTTCTTTGAATGCAACTTACTTGTATATTTCTAAAAATAAATAAAACTAATAAATAAAGCCAAGGAAGGAACAAGGGAAAGTAAAACGATTTCGTCGCATCCCTAGCTATCAGCGAGGAGAGTCTGGACTGCCGTTTCGTCCTCATTAGGATTCGTCAGTCAAACAAACTCCTCCGATAACAGGCCCAGAAGGCGCGAACGGTTAGGGATCCCCCTCTCGTCTCCCCCCCCCCCCCACCCAAAAGAAAAGAAAACCCAATCAAAAATATACAACATTATAAAAAATGTTGATTCCTTGTCCTTTACATAGCGTCCCATTAGGCTCAAAAGGAATTTAAATAAAACATTAAAACTGTGCAGTTTAAATAACAAAGAATTTTACTTGCCTAATAATTCAATGATTTGTCATGTTATTCAACAGAAAATCCATGAAAATGATAAACAATTATTTTTTTTCGCAAGAAAATTTCTGCATGAAAATTTATCCTAGGCTTATACTCTTTTTACAAATGTTGAAAGTTTAATAAAATTAAATAAAAACTAAAATTCAATTGTAATTATACTCAATTATCACATCAGAATCAAAAATTGGTTGAGACTGCAACTGCAGTTCGGAGCAGAAAATTTGAACCGGATCCTTCACTCAGAAGATACAACGAAGTCGGTGAGCAAAAAATAAATTTTTGAAATTATATTTGATGAGAAATCAGAATAGTTCAAGAAAATAAATATCGTCTTTTTTCCGTAAACTTCAAACTCCCTAAATGTTCACTTTCCCGCCATAAACACAGACATATACAATCGATTCAAATTCTACTATTGCGACATCTGGTGGCCACGGTCGTTCTCTGGTTTGGCGGACTGTAAGCTACAGAAGTGTATTAGAAGAAGACCGAAGACTACAACGTTAAAAGAACTCTTATTGATTCTATTGTTGAGAAGAACTTTCCATTTAAAGTAATTAAATGTACTTACATTACTTATGTATGTAAGCTTAACCCACTCTTATATATAAAAGATAATAATAAAAAAAAAAATGGACCAATAGCCGTTTCTTTTCAAAAAATGTAATGTGACCCTGAAGGAAGTGCACATGAACATGATATTTGATATCCACTGTTGAACACATTAGTAGAATGTCTCGATTGATGATCAAATATTGTAATGCATAATAGCTCTATGCAGGAAGTTAAAGCAGAAAAGTAGTTTAAATAAATGGCAGATGTACATAAAAAAGTCTAGAAGTGATAGGCTATTCCATATTTTTTTTTTTTGCGGTTAATAAGATCTGAGCCCGGTCCCTGGTGCTTGAAGGACCGACTGACCCCCTCCCTGTGGAGATCCTTCCTCCCATGGTCTTCACAGATTGAGCGATTCCATGATCTATGATGAATTACTGGTGTACTTATTTTGAAACAGTCGTATAAGCAACGATAATGTTCTATGAGGAAAAACAATAGTGTTACCTCGGGTTACGAACTTAATTCGTTCCAGAACTCGGTTCGTAGCCTGAAACGTTCGTAACCCGAAACATTGAAATCAATGAAATAGAGATGATCCGTTTCAAGATGAAAGAGTCGTTCCTTTTTATTAACACCCGGTCGTTTACTTGACAAAACGCAAAACGCAAAGTACTTCACGTATTAAATAAAGAGGAAAAAAAAAAAACAACCAAATAAATTAAATGTAAAATAATTACATTTAATAAATACATTATACACAAATACATCACGATATCTTGTTTACATCGGAAAAAGAATCATGTGAACGCCGAGAGATACTTTCAGATGCTAGGTGAGATGCCTTTGGTGTGATTTGGCCCCGTAACTTGTAACTTTGTACTGTACTCGATCGTTTGTCTCCAACATTAAACCTTGCTCTCTCTTTCTCTCTCACCTTCATTCGTAACCCGAGGCACTGTTCGTTACCCGAATTAAGTCGTTGTTCGTAACCCGAAATGTTCGTGACCTGAGCCGTTCGTAACCCGAGGTTTCACTGTATAATAAACCTAACACATATCTGTAGACGATTTCGCTTGGTAAACTATATATTTTCCTTCATTATTATAAAGATTGCTGAAACATGATCAAAATCTGATCTTATTCGGCACTTTTGCTGCAATGTAATCTAAAGTTAAAGAAAATTAAAACATGTTTTTATAAGAGTAGTAATATTTTTAAATCTGAATAACTTGGAAACGTGTTTCCATCAATTTAAAAATGAAAATAAATATTAGGAAAAAAAACAAAAAAACAAACCATGAGATTAATGAAAATTTGGATCATAGTTATAAGCCTCACTACTTCATGGAAAAGGCTCTGACGTATTACAGTGATGTCAGCTCTTGAACTATCAATTAGATAGATATAATTAATAACCGTAATAGAAACCACGCATCTCTATTAGTCATTCAATTAATCCAATTATAGGAATTAAAACAGAAGCCCCAAACAAATACACAACAGGGTCAGAGCTGCAGTCAAATAGCAATTACACTCATTTTGAAACGGCTCCGATGGGACAAAGGTTTGAGAAATACAAGTGAAAAGCTACAATTTGTTGTAACTTGTGATCTTTTACTAATAATCCTGCTTTTTTACAATTTTCTTTTAAAAAATAACTGGCATTGATTTATACACGTAATAGAAATAATATCATTACTATTCTCAGCAAAAAAAAAAAAAACATTGTTTGTCTGCTAACAATTTATAATTTATAATAACAAAACAAAACTATCCTTTGAATGGGAAGATATGAGATGAATTTCAACGAGAAACCTCCAAAGGGAACAGATCTAAGTATCCCAGGAGTGAACGTTATTTTCAAGAAGGAATCCTCTTCGTTTTTACGAATCGCTTGGATTGTTGCGATCACTGTGTGTATCTCCGTTGCCGTCTACCAGATCACAGATGCAGTTCGTCACTATTTCAGTTATCCAGCTAAGATCAACGTAGAAATGGTCAGACAGAAGTATTTGACTTTGCCTTCCATCACTGTTTGTCCTGGAGAATTCTTGACTTATCTCTATCCTGACGTCAAAAGTGAAGTTTGGTGGCCTCCGTTATTCAACAGCAACTGGAACAAAAGGAAACAGCAATTCCAATTAACTGGTTATACAATACATGCTAAAATCGAGGTAAGTAATATACAGTTAAATAAATTAAAAAATTCAATTGCATTAATGTAAAAGCGATTGTTAGTTAGTATGAAGTGTTAAGATAAAGATTCAGTAAAAGTTAAATTTTATGAAAGTACCATTAAAATTCAAAAAAAATATACACTGTCTGGCCACTTTATTAGATACACCTACCCAGTAGCGTGTTGGGCCTCCTTTAGCCCTCAAAACAGCCTGAATTCGTCGAGGCATGGATTCCACAAGATGCTGAAAACGTTGTTGAGGTATTGTGTATCATGTAGACATGAGTGTGTTACGCAGTTCCTGAAGATTTAATGGAGGTGTAGGCCTGGAGCGAACAGCCCGCTCCAGCTCACCCCACAAGTTTTCAATCGGGCTGAGATCCGGGGACTGAGCGGGCCACTGCAGCAACGAAAAGCCATCGTCATGTTCCTCAAACCATCCCATAGCAATGCGGGCTTTGTGCACCGGCGCATTATCCTGCTGGAAGTAGCCATCTGCATGAGGATAAACTGTTAACAGTTACGGTTGCACTTGATCAGCTACGATGTTTAGGTACGCTCTAGCATCCTGACGTGTCTCCAGAGGTATCAATGGACCCAACGTGTGCCAGGAAAACATCCCCCACAACATGACACTGCCCGTACCATTTGTGAGCACAGCAGGGGTGTACCTAATAAAGTGGCCGGACAGTGTATAAGCAAGAAGTTTAAAAAAATTTGGTTAACTAATTTTTGGTGCAAATTAAAGTAAGCGTGGTACGAAATTTTTGAGTTTTTTTTCTTTATTTTTTTATTTTGGATATAATTTTAGTGTTAAATTTGTAAGTATTTTTATTAAGGGAACAACTACACTATCACAGTCTGATTAACATGTTTGATATATTAAAATAAATACATTTTTAGGTGACATTACTTTATATAAAATAAACGAAAAAATGCATTTATGATTTATAGTATGCTTCAAAACAAACGATACTCAAATATTTGTGAACGAAAATGGTTTATGTCACTTACAGAATACAAAGAGTACAGGAAGCTTGCGCTACAAGGAAGTCAATTTCCACGTTTTCGGAGACAAAGCACGTGTTCGATAAGCAGCCCTTTGCTTTGCAGGCAGTACTCGTAACGCTCACCTCCGTGCAGAAGGCAGAGTTCTCCTGCAAAAAACTTCTTCATTCCTCTGATGCATGCCACAATTTTGGGATTAAGTCACCAATCTGTGCTGGTGGGTTCTCTCGGAATATGGCTTCCTTCAGAACAAATGTAAGCTCCCGATGATGTAAGATCAGGTGAATAAGACGGATACCAAAAGGCTGTTCCACGGGAAGTGACACGATTACCAAACTTCGCATGAAGCAACTGAAAAATGTCCCTCGCTGTCTGGCAAGTGGCCCATCCTGTTGGAACCATTGCCTATGAACTGGCAGGTTACGTGCACTCCAGAATCTAATAGGATCCTTCGGAAATGGTGTGAGAATGTTTTCTCTGTACCGCCCTGGTTCACTGTTACAGGATTGTCATAATCATCCTCAACAAAATTGTTAAGAACCAGTCTTGACTAATTGTTATATAAAAGATAATGTTTATTATCTTGACATGAAATGAGGTCTGACTTACATAAGACAAAGACAAAGACAAAGACACAAGTTCGCACATCTCAATGACACAGGTCACATGATTAATAAATGAGCATTCATACATACTTCACATCTCCCCCTTTTTTTTTTTAATTAAAAATAGAAAACAAGAACAAAGAACAAATCCAGATATTTACAAGATATATTTACATTAATTACAAATTCAGACGATTAGGTTTTTTTATAACTCTACCATATCTGGACCTTCTAATAGGAGTTTCAGAACCTTTAGTAGCTGTATGAGCAATTGGAGATTGACGTACATTCAGAGGTGACTGTTCAGGTAACTGTTCAGATCGAGACTCAGAGTCTATCTGTGATACAATTTCTGGAAACCAAGTTTTACTATCAGGACTTTTTTTAAACAGAATTTGTTTACCGACTGCAACTGGTTCTAAATTTTTGACATTTCTGTCATAGTAAAACCTCTGCTTATTCTTTTGTTTTATTAACACTTTCTTTAATAAATTTATAGTTAGGTATCTTTGGTCTTAATTATTGCTTACACATGAGAACTTTAGATCTTAATTTTCTAGGCATGCACAACTGTGCAGGTGAACGCAATCCATTTTTAGATGTCTTACGAATCTGCAACAAAGCAAGATATGGATCAGAACCATCTGCTTGACATTTTTTTTTTTATCAGACCTATTTAGGTGTACTTATTACCTGTACACCTGTAATATAGGTTCTGAAAGTTTAATCTAAAGTACCATTTTCCATCCAAAAAAGAAAAACAAAACAAAAAAAAAATGAAAGTGATATGATTAGTAACTAATACTTATGTAATAAATTTTATATTTTTATCAATTACATCGACAATTATGTTTTTTTTTATGTCTCCAATTTTTCGGTTATTGTAATTATCCCAGTTTAATTGATGAAAAAGTTTATATATGATATTATCATGTAGACGGTACCCAAAATTTTTAATTTTTTTATCGTTTATTGAACTGAGCCAATTGTTTCTAGTAATATTGTTTTTATTATAATTTTTTACGTTAATTATTTTAAAGAAATTTTTGAGAATTGTCTTATAAATAAATTTCTCTTCTATAATTAATATTTTGAATTTTTTCCTTATTTCATTCCTTCCAACTATACTTTTTTTATTAAAATTATAAAAATATTTTTTAATATTTTAAAACATGTTTTATTTATATTTTCAATTTGTTTTTTATTAATAAAAGTCCAACTATCCAGGCCATAATCTAAAACAGAATCCACAAGGGATTTATAAATTATTATTTTTTGTTTTAACGGAATTATTTGCTTAATGTGATAGAACAGATAGGTTAATGAGTTCAATTTATTTATAACATATTGATAATGTGGAGTCCATGTAAATTTCTCATCAATAAATACACCCAGGTATTTATGTTGAGTGACGAAGTCTATTCTTTCGCAGTCACAAAGGACATTGTTTATTAGTTGAGTATCCGTCAAGTTTTTGCAGTCTTTTTTATGTAGAAAGCAATATAAATTTTTATTAATAATTTTGTTCTTATTTTTTATAATCATCACTTTTGTCTTTTTTATATTGATTATCATTTTGTTATTTATAGCCCAATTATTTATATTATTTATGTCAATCTGTAATCTGTTATATGCATTCCATTGATTTCTGTCACTTGTAACAATTAGGACATCATCAGCATATAAGTAGATATTAGAGTAAATTATGAAATTATTTATAGAGTTCATATACAAGTTGAACAGTAGAGTCCCAAATTTGAACCTTGTGGGACCCCAGATTTGATGTTGTAGGAATTACTGACATTATTCTGCATTTTAATTTTAATTTTTCTGTCCTTTAAATAGTTCTTTATTAGATTATTAATTTTTCCTCTAATGCCAATGGTTTCTAATTTTTCTAATTTTTTGGTTTCCAATAATAATTTATGATTTATGCTGTCAAAGGTTTTCCTGAAATCTATAAAGACCACATAAATAATTTTTCCATTATTGAGCTCATTATTTATATTTTCACAAAGATTATTTAATAAAGTACCAGTGCTTTTACCAGGTTGGTATGCATATTGATTACTATTTAGAAGATTTTTTACTTTTATATAATTAAACATCATTTTATGTAAATAACTTTCGAATATTTTTGAGAGATTCGAGAGTAAAGATATCGGTCTGTAGTTTTCAAAATTGAAGTAATTTTTTGTATTTCCACCTTTATATATCGGAATAATATATGCAATTTTCCAAAAATTTGGATAGGTTTCAGTATTGATTATATTTTCAAATAATAATTCCAAAAATTGTGCAAATAATTTCTCATGTTTTTTAATTTCCTTCACTTTGATTAAATCACATCACATTTGAATTATGATTTTTCAAATTGGATATGATTTTTGTGATGTCATACAGATTTGGAGGAAATAATACCATAGTTTCCTTTTGAGTATTATTTTCATAATTTATTAATTGTACACTTGAATTTGTATTTTCATTGCTATAAGTATTCTTTTTTATAAATACATTTTTAAATTCTTTAAAAATATTATTTAGATCAAAAGTTTTTAGTAATTTTACAATTTCAGTATTTTCAAAATTTTTTTGTTTGTAATTTATTTGCTTGTTTAAAAAGTTCCAGATGTTAGTATTTATATTTGGATCATTTTCTATCAGGTTTTTATAATATCTATTTTTTTTTTATTAATAAGGTTTTTAAGCCAATTTCTTTTTTTTTTTGTAGATATTTTGTAACCTCAAGTTTTTCTTATTTTTTTGGACTTTTTTGAATAATTTATTTTTTTCATTAATATGTTTCATTATATCATCGTCCATCTATGGTTGTTTATAATTATTTGTTTGTTTATCATTAGGATTATTTTGTTTGTTATTAATATTGTTATATTTTTTTTCCAATTTATAATTTTCGCTTTTTTTATTATTTTATATAATTTGTTTATTATTTTATTTGTATCTAAATTAGAGTTATTTTGCATTTGAAGAATAAGTTTTTTCATTCTACACTCAAAAAAGTCATCATTTATTAAACCATCATATTTATTTATTCTGTCTATTTTTTTTTTCCTGGATATTGTTTATCTTATTTTTAATTTCGAAAAGTATACCAAAATGGTCAGATATGTCCCATTTTGTTATAGTGGCTTCAAGATGATTTGTGTTTTTGAGATTAGAGAAGCAGTGATCTATGCATGAAATTGAATTTGTGTTTTTTGTATTTGCTATTCTAGTAGGTTTGTAGACATAATTAGTAAAACCTAAATTATAAAAGTTTTGTAAATATTTTATTGTATTTGTGTTTAAGTTATTTTTGAAAATGTCTATATTTGCATCACCTATATAAATAATATTTTTGCTTATTTTATTTTTGATTTCCGAAATATTTATTTGTAATTCATTACAAAAATGAGTTACATTAATATGAGGAGGCTTATAAATTGCATGTAGTACCATATCGTATTTAAGAGGTGACGTCTTTTCTATTATACAAGTTACGTTTTCGTAAAAATCTGATGACAGATCTACCAATGTTATGTCTAAGTTTTTTTTATAGAAAATAACAATTCTACCACCTCTAGCATATAATCTAAGTTTATAGAGTTTTGAGAAACCAGATATATTGAACAAAAATAATTCTTTTTCTTTAATATTAACTTCAACAAGAATTATTATGTCCAATGCATTAATTTTATTATGTTAGCTGTCAAATATGTAAAATTAGATTTTAAGCTTCATATGTTTAAGTATAGGTAGTTAAAATTATTCTGTACGAAATTCCAATCTGTAATATTATCTGTGATATTCAATTTACCTAATTCTATTTGCTTAATACTTGCCATTTTTGATGTGCTCTTACAATTTCAAGAGCATATTTTTAATAACTCCTACATAACGTTCTGCTAGACCATTGGAGCGACTCATATATGGATTCGATGTATTTCTTTTATTAAAGAATGGGACTCTATGTCTCATTCTTTATTAAAATTTGCAAACTCAGCAGAATTCACTGGTGGTCCATTATCTGAAAGTAACACCTTAGGTATGCCATGACGAGCAAATATTGATTTTAAATGAGTGACAACAATTCCAGCAGTATATGAAATACCTAATATAGCTATCTCTATATACTTTGAAAAATAATCTACTACAATGAGATAAGTCTTAAAATGAAACAAGTCTATGCCCACTTTATACCATGGCAATAGATCAGAGTCATCATCTTTGACATGAATATCATCTTCGACATTGAAATAAGGTTTCTCATCTTTTGATGTATGATCATGAATTTCTTTTAACATAGAATCACTGACAGTCAGACTAGACATTAACAAATTATCATTTGCTGAAGACATTGTTTTACTATTTACCTTTTGGATAAGATTCATTTTTTTACATGCATCAAGAATAATAACTGATTGGCATATTAAATCAATGATATGAAATTTTAAACTATACAATCGATCCTTATAGATGCAGTTAACTTGACATTGACCTACAGTAGGAATTACTTCCCCACTAAAAGTTGAAATTATTTTATCACTTTTACAAATTATGTTTGGATCTAATTGAAGAAGTTCAAAACTTTTCAAAGAAATTACATTTGTTTCAGCATTAGTATCAATAAGAAATGTATGTCTCTCATGATTAATTGTCAAATCAATTGTCCACCTTGAACTGTTCTTATTGTCCCTTACTTCACACCATTGACATTATGACAATAAATAATACCTAAGAATTCATTATTCAGACCTGACTTTTCCTCTGTTAAAGTATTAACTATTTTGGAACGACACATTTTAGCAAAATGATTAAGACGATTGCATTTTCTACATTTCACTCCTTTCGCAGGACATTTAAAACGATGTGTTTCACCACAGCGTGAACACTTTTTTGAAGACACTTTTTTTCTGTCAAAATTTTCTCTTGAATGAAGCGATTGAACTGGTTCAGATTCCAACTGAATGTATCTTTCAGAAGACTGTCTCTTAGACTTTCAAAGTTACATGTTTGGCTTATATTTTTCAAGTCAGTCACATGCGTATCAATGTCTTCATGCGGAAATTGACGGCGGTTGAATAAACGATGTCTTTCCATCACTGTGTTGACTCGGGGCGAAAAATAATTCTCGAAGGCTAAGACTAACGTCTCAAACTCCACTACATCAATGTTGAGATTAAAAGAATGGAAAATATTAATGGCTTCCTCACCAATATTATGAAGTAAAATTGCGACTCTTCTTTGATCACTCTCTTTTTCCAAATTATAAGCACGTAAATAAATCTTAAATTGCATTATCCAAGTTTTCCATACCTTAGGTATATTGTTCGACTTACAATTCAATTGAGTTATTGTTCTCGTAGAATTCAATATGGCGTCTCGTCGTGTTCCTTCGTCTTCTTCGGACATTTTTCCTTTATTTTTAAACATAACTTAGGAATGTGGAATCGGTACCAACACATCTTTACCCCACTCTTGACACCATGTAAAGAACCAATCTTGACTAATTGTTATATAAAAGATAATGTTTAATATCTTGACATAAAATGACATTTGTCTAACTTACATGAGACAAAGACACAAGTTCGCGCATCTCACGACGCAGGTCACATGATTAATAAATGAGCATTCATACATACTTGACAAAAATAACGGCCCAAGATGCCGTTTGTTTAAACCGTACACCACATTATTACACTCTCACTATGGAGGGGTTTCTCCACAATGATGGCTGATCGTTCAAATCCCAGAAAGCGGGTTGTCTGTCGATTGATAAATCCATTCAAATGATTAAGGCTTTCATCACAGGACAGGAACTCTTCCTCATCGTATACCATCGCTAACATCGTCGCACAGTAAGTAATTTTTGCAGCCTTATCTGCATTCTTAGATGTTGTCCTGTCTGTATCTTGTAAACAAAACCACTAATTTCCTTGACCATTCGTCTGGTAAATATTTGACTACGATTCATTTTTAAAGATGTTCGCCTAAGACTTCGTTTAGGCGACTGTAACACCTGTTCGAGGAGTCGACTTCCACCTTTCGCATTTGTTGCCACTGTAACGTGACATCCGGTGCACTTTCAGCTGGCCGTCGCACGAAATTTTTTAATGACGGTCACAATAACCATGTTTACGGGTGGTGGTTTTTTGAAACTGTTCCCGAAATGCATTTCCAATATATAGGAAACTTGGTACATTTTGAATGTCCAACTCCATAGGAGCGAAAATAATGCTGTAAAAGATAAATTATGTCCGTCCGCTGTTGTTAACATCGTTTCTATTTCTGAAGCTACCAATCTTCAGCCAACATAAGCATAATGTTTCCATGACGACGTTCGATGAGGTGATTACGATGTGGTGTGCATGTGGTGCGAATGAGTAACAAAGGCTTGTGACATTCGGTATCGTTTGTTTTGGTGCCTACCGTAAAAACAATAATAAATAATAATAATTTTTTTTTTTTAAATTTATTTCTTAGTTATTTTAAATTACATTTCAGTCCCGTTAGGAATATAAATTCCTATCAACAGGTGCTGTATTTATTTTAATACATAATAATTATATTAAAAAAATTACATTTAAATAAAATTTATAAAAATTACAAAATCAACTTCCTCAAACAATTTGAAACAAAAATATCAACAAATTCGCACAACATAAAATTAACAAATTATTAATTAATATTATCTAATATCCAACTTTTTACATTATTTTTTACAATGGAAATTCTTTTACAATCTTTAAAAACATTCCAATTTACATCATTAAAGGTTTTCTCAATTATATAATTTAAATTTCTTATACCATATTCATTATAGATACAAGGATAATCAAGTTTTATTCTATTTTTATTTCTCAAATTATAATTTTCTTTTATACTTTCATCTTTTAATTTAACAACACTACAAAAATTCTTTATTATTATATTATATATAAATTTTTGCTTAGGATATAATATATTGTATTTTAGTAATATTTGTTTCCTTTTATTAATATTATTCCAACTGTTTTTAGGAAATATCAACTTTAAAACTTTGGTTTGTAGATTTTTTTAAATTTTCCAAATGTATATTTCCTACATTTGCCCATATATTAACTCCATAATTTATTAAAAGAATCAAAAATTGCAAAATAAATTAAAATTTTTATATTAAGTGGAAGAATATTTTTTATATAATAAAATATAGATATGGTTACATTTAGTTTTTTATATAAAATATTTAAGTAGTTATCCCATGTCAAAAAATCATTTATAATTATACCTAAAATATTTAAAATTATTTATTATATCAACTTCAGTACAAGAAATACATTTTGTACTATTTCCATGTAAACAGTCATGGGAATGTATTATGAATGTAATTTTTTTATCTACTATTTTCTTTTTGGGTTTTATTAATATTCCTTTTGTTTTTTCATTATTAAGAACAAGTTTATTATCATGAAGCCATTTTTGTAAAATATTAAAATTATCCTGTAAAGTTTTATTCAAATTCTCCAAATTTAAACCTGATGTATATATTATTATATCATCAGCATATACATATATATAACAATCTTTTAAAACATAAAAAAGATCTTTTAAAAAAATTATAAATAAAATTGGCCCTAAATTGGATCCTTGTGGCACTCCAATATTAATTGTTTTCCTTTTACTTAATATTTTATTTATTTGCACATAAATCTTTCTATTTTCTAGATAATTTTTCATAATATTAAATATTTTACCTCTTATTCCATATTTTTTCAATTTAATCAAAAGCAAATTATGATCTATCAGATCAAAAGCTTTACTCAAGTCAATAGTTATTAATAGTACAAAATGATTTTTATTTAAATTTTTATTAATATGCCCACAAAATTTTTCTAATAATTTAGTTGTACTTTTAGTTTGTTGATAAGCATATTGATTTTCATTAATTACATTAAATATTTTTAAAAATTCTTGTAATTTTTTAGTAAAAAATTTTTCTATTATTTTATTTATAGTTGATGACACAGCAATAGGTATATAATTTTTACATTCATTAAAAGCATTATTTTTGAATATTGGAACAATTTTTGATATTTTTAAATTATTTGGATAGATTTCTTTATTGAGAATTAATTCTATCATTAATGCTATCAAATTAGAAAAAAATTCCTTTTTCTCTTTGATATCAGAAATAGATATTTGATCATGTCCAATTGATTTTTTATTTTTCATCCCATTTATTATATTTATTATCTCTTCATCATTTGGTACATCAATTACAATTGTATTTATTAAATATGAAATATTTAAATCTTGTAATAAATTCTCTTTACAATTTATATTAAAATTATTACTTATTTTATGATAATAATTACAAAATGTTTCTGCAAGTGTTTTAAATTTGTTTTTATCTTCTATTTCTTGTGCAAACCTATTTATTACATTTTCTTTTTCAGTTTTATGTTTATTACCTTTTTTTCTTTCTAATAAAGCATTTATTTTTTCACAACAGATTTTTGGGTTATTTACATCCTTTTTAAATTTATTATAATAATAATTATTTTTTGCTTTTATTATTTTTGATGTTAGTATATTTCTTAAATTCTTATAATTATTATAATATTGCTCATTACTTTATTATTTTTATATTTTTTAAATAATTTGTCTCTTATTTTTATTTCTTCAATTAATTCTTTAGTTATCCATTCTTTATGTATTCGATCACCTTTATTCTGTCTCTCATAGTGTTTTTTACTATAAGAAACTCCTGAATAATAATTAGAAATTACAGATTCATTTGTGTAATAAGTAATACATCTTTTGGATTTATTAAATTCACTTAAAATATTATTATATAGAACATTTGGATCTTCAATTTGTATTATGAATTCTTTCTAATAAACCCTGCAAATTCTTTTCTAATAAACAGTAATCAATGTTTTTATATTTTTTTCTTACATATTTTAATTTTTTAATAATAATAATAATAATGTCAACCTCATCACCCTACATGCAAAACAAGTACACACACTTAGGGAACATTTCCACCAAAGAGCACAATACTCCTCACTCCATTTAGCCATTGCCACACACCTCATGCCCTGGACCTCGAAAATCCTTCTCCAACACTTACCACCCCTGACAACCACTCTCAGCAGCTGCGTGAATCATGGGCTCGTAAGGAACTCCATGGCAGACATCGCCACGAACTCAGCCGTCCTCATGTCGACATGGAAGCGTCGAACAGATGGCTGACGAGAGGTGAGTTGTTTGAGGAGACCGAAGGGTTCATGATCGCGATAGTCATCCCCACACGTTTACTGTACAAGAAACACATTCTGTATGATGAAACACATATGACGACAGATGCAGGAATAATGCCACACTACGCATGAGATGATCGACCACATCATATCAGGCTGTCTCTTTCTCTCCCAAACAGACTACCTCCACCGACACACAAAATCAGCTAGCATCGATCGTTCATCAACAGCTAGCACACAAACACTCACTTATTAAGAACATGGTCCCGTACTACAAGTACACACCACAAAGCGTATTAAAGTCACCCTCACCAATGCTGTATTGGGACGGCCCAATTCACGCAGACAAAACCATACATCACACAGATGTGACATCACACTTGTTGATAAGGTCAACAAACAGACCTATCTCATTGATATTGCAGTGCCAGAACATGCAGAGCAAGAACATGCAGAAAACTCACGCAGACAAGATCAGTAAATACACCGATCAAGCACACGATCTCCAGAAACAGTGGAGGCAGGACCGAGTACGTCTTATACCCATCGTCATGTCGGCCACTGGTCTGGTACCTCATACATTGCACCACAGCCTCAACACATTAGGACTTCACAAAAACACTTATGCACAACTCCAGAAGGCTGTGTCACTCAACCCAACACGCATTGTTAGAAAATTTATAGACACAACCACATCCCTAACCATTCTTGCACACCATTTTTTTTTTACATTTGACAATATGTGCTTTGGTCTTTGCTGGGGAAACCCAAGGTTTGAAACTTTTACGTAATAATAATAATAATTTTTTTTTGAAACTCTTGATGATTTTCTTATTTAATTAACAGACTTTTCTGCAATTGTCGATAATTACAAATTCAAAAACATTAATTCTCTTTATTTTCCTATTTTGATTTAGTACGCTGATAATTCTCAGCGAATTCAAATAAATTCTACTGAAATTTCAACATTCCTTGGTATTTGTCAGCTGATATCTTACGGTAATTGTATATTATAGCTTTTGCAGTATTTTTATCTAATAGATCCATGTATTTACGACATAGCAATACTGATTATGTTGTTTTCTCTATTAATATTTTAATAAAAAGTTTAATTAAATTTTCTTGATAATTATAAAACAAGATAGGGATATTGATTAGTAAACCAATCACAGTGCTTCGCAACGGCTTCTGAGTCACCTTTATTTTAGAAGAGACTGCGCCGGGGTGGTCTAGAAAATGCTCGCGCGAGTCTGTTTGCGACCCCTGCTATCTTACCCACCCCTACTGATATGGAATAATCGTCATTCTTAACTCAAACCTTGTTATTATTAATACACTGAATTCCTAATAATGATTTAAAAAAAAAATGCCCAAGAGGGGATTGAACCCACGACCTTCGCTTTATGAGCACGACGCTCTAATCAACTGAGCTAACAGACCACTTACAACTGAGCTAACAGAAGCCGTTGCGAAGCATTGGGGATATATGTCCACAGACAGACAAACCGGGGTTATAAGGCTCTTTTAGAAGCCTAAAAACCAGAGGCATCGCTAGGGTTGGTGTCACCCAGTGCGGTAGCTCATGGTGTCACCCCCTCCC
>JAFIDM010000004.1:18881160-18907566 GCA_023159025.1 Thereuonema tuberculata | reverse complement strand
AAAAAAAAAAAAAAAACCTTCTAAAACTATCTGTTCAACCTAAAAAAAAAAAAAAAACAAGGAAAACCTTGTAAAAATTATCTATTCAACCAAAAAAAAAGAAAAAAAGGAAAACCTTGTAAAAATTATCTATTCAACCAAAAAAAAAGAAAAAAAGGAAAACCTTGTAAAAGCATTTTGGTGTCACCCCTTGTGATGGTGTCACCCGGTGCGGTCCGCACCCCCCGCACCCCCCTAGTGACGCCACCGCTAAAAACTAAATAATATTTAAAACATTTTCTTATTTCCAGCTACCCTCTGAGCCACATAGGCCTGTTGTGCTTTCCTTTACTTCTCTACCATATTAGAACATTGGAAAATAACAATGCTTTCTGGAGTTTCGTTAGATTATGAAACATAATTATCAAAATTAAACAAGCACTAATTAATTTTATAAGAATTACAAGAATCAGCCTTTTGTAATGAATTCCGTTGATAGTGAATAGGGTTATATCCCTATCTTAAATCTTCTGATGAAGTTTTTTCGATAAGAAAAAACAAAATATTATGAGTGATTAAAGTTTAGTTGAAGACTACTAAGACTTAAAGCACTAATTAGACTAATGAGAAGGGTTTAATGTGCGGTTTAATCTTACAAGGAAGCCACTCGAACCTTAAAAATTCAGATTTTAATGAAACTTTGCAGAATGAATCATTAGATTGTTTTTATAAAATGAAATAAATCTTAGATGCGGAATCGAGCGGGAAGGACCAATTTTTGGGGGTCAAAACTGATCAAATACAGATCGTTTTACCTCTCAAACACCAGATGGCGCTAATGATTTGTTTCTAACTAGGTGAAGAAATAAAATAGCTCACGCACTTCAGTAAAGCAAAGAAACTTTATTCAAACATTATAAATACACAATTAATTTCGGTATTATGCTTTCAGCTCAAGTGTGACAGCAAGTAAAGGTTCAGGATTATATATGTAAAATAAAATTAAAATTAAAATTTCAAATTAAAAAACGATGGATTCAGCTAATCCGGACATTAGAAAAGCCACCAATTGCATTTACAAAGAACAGCACCAATCAACCAATCCAATCGATGATTGTCATCCAATCAGGAAATTACATAGGATAATAGAGATGTCGCGAGGAACATCAATTGGCATCCGCTTCTAAAGGAAAAAAGTAGATCTTTTTCTCTCTTCTTTCTTTTTTTTTTCTCCAACAAATTTCATTCTTAAATCAAAATTAACGTGCGGACCAAGTTAAAGCTTCAAAGAAAACAAAACAAAACCGCACAATATCTAAACAACAACAAAAAACAAAAATCACTGAGCTTATTTTGGATATTTTGCTGGGAATCGGATATGGTAACCGATTGGACTGAAGAGGTTACCGTATCCGATTCCCAACAAAATATCCAAAATAAGCTTAGTGGTTTTTGTTTTTTGTTGTTGTTTAGATATTGTGCGGTTTTGTTTTGTTTTCTTTGAAATTTCATTCTTCTTGTCCCTTTCTTTTGTTGTTTTCATCATCCTTATAAATACGGTACTGGAAAATACTTTTTATAGAAACGGAGTCGTTGTAGAAAAATTGATTCCGCAGTATGACAACCGAATTCTTACATTTTCTGGTAAAATCCGAATTAGCATAGGTCAAGACCAAAGGATGATCGAAGTCCGAGGTATGTACAACTTTGGCAACTTGCGCAACAGTTAAATAAGTAAGATCATTTCTGTGTTCACACAGTCGGATTCCAAAACACGCCCCGTTTCCCCAATACATAGCCACTGTTGATTAATGCATGTATTCCATAAACTGTAAAGCTACGATTTACCATAACGCCAGAAAAGCCGCAGCTTGTTCTAGAAAACATCATCACTACGAGGTACAGCAATGGCTGACATCCATTTCACTTATGGAAGAACAAATGGAAATTGCAGAGAAGCTACACGACTGTACCAGGAAGCCTTTCCGCAACGAAAGTGTCCATCCAGGAACACATATACTGTGATTCATCGTTGTCTGGCCGAGACAGGATCACTTACTCCCGCTACTGTTGATAGAGGCAGAGACCGACACATCAGAACAAAACACAATAAAGAACAGGTGCGGGATGAAGTTGCAGAAAATCCTGGAATGTCCACTAGAAAGATTGCCAGAGAAGTTGGCATATCCAAGCAAAGTGTGCACAAAATTCTCCAGGAACAGCTTTTCTACCCATATTACGTACAGTGAGTGCAAGGTCTGTCACCCAAAGATTACTCTCCACATGTGGTCTTTTGTACATGGTTTCTGCAAAACTTGTTCAACCTACTTTTGCGCAGTCTGTGCTTTTCACCGACGAGTCTTGCTTCACGAAAGATGCCATTATGAATTTTCATAAAGTTTACACTGGTCCGATGAAAACTCGCATGCTATCACACAGTCAACTCACCAACAAAAGTTTTCCGAAAATGTCTGGATTGGTATCATCGACACCATCTCATCGGGCCAGTGTTTCTGCCAGCTAGACTAACCTTTAATGCTTACAGGATTTCCAGTAAAATTAGTTGCCTACATGCCTGGAGGATGTTCCTTTGCACACTCGTTGTCATATATGGTTCATGCATGATGGTTAATGCATTTCAGCCTTACAGCCCGACGACTTCTGAACCAACGGTATCCTGACCGTTGGATTGGAAGAAGGGGACTAACAGCATGGCCTGCTCGTTCCCCTGATTTAATCCCTCTGGACTTTCTCGTACGGAGTTATCTTAAAGCATTAGTGTACAGCACACGGTTCCTGACGCCCACGCACTGCATGATCGCATAGTGGATGGGTGCAACACAATTCTACGTGCACCTGGCATCTTCGTCCGTGTTCGGCAGTCGATGGAACGACGTTGTGTTGCGTGTATTTCGGGCGGTGAACATTTCGAGCACTTTCTATGAAACTGAGCGACTGTACGGCCAACACCTCTGTATTGTTGCATCGCTCATATTTTGGAAATAAAGCATTTCCAGACCCATGTTTATATAACATTTATTCGTTGTTTTGGATGGTTTTGCATGATTGAATACAACCTTTAAGTTAGGCAGCACATTTCAGGTACACCCTGTATATATCATGATCGCCTCCACCAGCGGAACTGGTCAGGCCCATAAAGAATCCTTTATCTTGCTTGTAGTTGTTTCCTTCTTATAGAAAGATTTGTACAGTAAGGCTATATTCAGTCATAAGCAATTTGGCTTATTTCTTTCTGACCGATTCCTACTCTGGAAAACATATTGAAATGCCTGTGCAAATAAATCGAAAGATATGAAGGTGAATAAACTTTCTTTTAATTAGTTTGCACAAGATACGTTAAACCTAAGTAGTGTTATCATCTTTCCTAATTAATTTATACAGTAAGTATTCAGAAAGTAATTCGAAAGATAACAGAAGGCATTAAAATTAAAGAAGACTACTTATGTAGTTTATTTTCTTAATACAGTTGGTAAACATTTCTGTTATGTGTGGCTGTATTCTGTAACATGACAAGTCTAATAGCAAATAATAGCTTGCAGCCTTTTTTACCATATTTCTTGGAACAGATTCTGAGGTGGTTTTCCGTTGCGTTCCTTAGAAAGCAATCATGGTAAGGCTCCATACCTGAAGAGAAACAGGAGAAGAAGCAGACAACCACAGGAAAGGAAGGAAACATGAATTCCGGTTCCAGGATTCGAACCCATGTTCAGATACAAATCGTTTTGATTACAAATCTGTGTGTGAACGGCCTAAGAACATTGTGCAATTAAAATCTATTTTGAAGAATTTGGCACTTGAAGGATAAAAATGAGATTAAATAAAATAAAGAAGTGGATTTATTAATAAAAGGATTGTAGATATTGATAATAGAGAATTAAAGAAAGTTAACAGCTATGGTCTTTTGGTTGATAATTTACTATTAAAGAAATTAGTCGGTCAAGCAATGTAGATAGTGTTGACAGAAATAAAATAAGGACCATAATACATTTAGCGACTGTGTAGTGCTAGTTCTTGCTTGTAGAGCATAGACGTAGAGCAAGAATTTTACTCAGAGAATATAGTCTTCAGAGAAATATGGGAAGAGGTTTTTATGAGTTACAAGAAATGTTTAAAAAACAAAATTAAAATAATACAGATTAAACCTTAGTGGCGGGTTTACATTTTTTTGCTTAATAATTATAATTAATTAGTTATCCTCAATGTATTCTTGCGAATATAACATCTTTATATTTATATGATGACTTTATATTAATAAATACAACTTTTTTCTTTTATTTTTGGAGTAAAACTGATTTTTATTTTTGGAATACTATAGCCTACTTTCATGATTCTGAGTGATGATTTTTTCTAGTAGTGATGAATTTTTATTTTATCACTACTAATGATGAATAATAAACAAAAAGATAGTTACTATGGAGGGTTGATTCAAGGTCGAATTCAAGGGCTATCTCGCACGTGTACGTGACGCAGCATTGTTGCGTTCGAATCAGAGTTCATAAGTCTGTCGTTGATTATCTGATAGGGAATTGTGTTGCATTCTAAATATGCCGCCAAAAATCCCAAAGTTGATGGGAGGGATACGTAGTTGCCCTTTCCGATGCTAAATATGCCGTTTCAGAAATTGTGGACACGTGCAATCGCCGAAATTTTCATGTTTACAAGTCCATCGTCAACCGGATGGAAAGTCGCAGGAAGCCCATCAGCCAAGAGCGAGGTAAGCCACAGGCCCGAAAACAACACCCACAACCGGCAGCAACTCTTAATGTTATTAGGAAAGTGAAGGCTTTGATAGTCGGCGAGAACCTTAGCACCCAAAGTGTGGCTGCCCAAGCTGTAGGAGTTTCTCAGCCAAAGGTTGCACGTTCGTCGCCTACTTCCTTGATACATTGCTGAAAGGAAGACCAACAGCTGAAAGCTTTACGAGCATCACTTATCAGGAGAAAAATGGAAGCATGTCACTACTGTGGACGAAGCATGGATCTGCCTTAGTGATACCAAGAAGCCAAGGGCAATATTTTATCGCCCTTTCTATGCCAAAGGACGATCCGAGTGGTACTGCGAATGCAAAGAAAACTTTTTGAGAGGATTCATGATTGTTGCGGTTTACAGCTAGAGAGGAAAGTTGCCTCTGAGGAAGGTACCTGAAAAGATCAAGATTAATGCTGCCTTTTACCGAGAGCATGTTCTGGAACCCTTGTATCGAGACGACATTCCCGCATTGTACGGCCGCGACAAAAGGAAAGTGTGGTTCATCAGGACAAGGCGTCCAGCCATAAAACTCGAGCGACCCACCTATACATGGCCAATATGGCGACTGAAACCGGAATACGAGCAATCTCATACAGTATGATTCCTGTAAAATACCCCGATGAATCTCCAATGGACTTCTGCGGGTTCGGATTACTTACAGTAAACGGGCTCTGGGAACACGACGACCGAAAACAACAGAAGAGCTTTGGAAAACTTGCAAAGAGGAGTGAAACAAGATCCCCCTCATCTATCTCCAACGCAGCCTTCTTCAATGGAAACTGCGATGCAGAGCCCTTGCCAGAATGCAGGGGCACCTCACTGAACACAACCGATGGTGGAGAAAAGGGTTCTGGTATGTCTATGACGTGATCAAAATCGACCGAATAAACGTGAATCAATCCTCCGTATTTTTAATTTATATAAAAATTTTTTTTATAGAAAATAGAAAATAATATGAGTTGGGTGATCAAAACCTTTTTCTAAAAATTATCTTTTTCTTCCATTAGATCAGCCTATTCGTTTTAAGGGTACAACAATATTCGAAATTTTTTTGAAGTCCCAGGGCACATCTCGGTTTGCAACCTTTTTACCATCTATTGGAAATACATTTGAAGATAGTTTTTTGGTAAGGATATTTACAATCCAATAGAGTGATCAGCTATTTTTTTCTTTAAAATTTTATAAGCAAAAGTCCAATGTATCTAGCCTTCTGTGCCTAAAGAATACAATTTGTGCTACTTAGGGTATGTACAAGGAACTGTTAGTGATAAGTCCACATTAGTATGATATACGATCAAGGTATATAATTACATACGTACACCATGCAACCCCCTTATTTGCGAAATCATGCCCACATACATAAAACAATATTGAAAATGGAATTCGGTTCTATGATTTACAATCTAAGACGGTCTCCACTTATATTCTTGGACAAGATATCTTAAATCTTGAAGAAATTTTTGTAACACGTAAAATAAAATCGATTATTGAGATTAATTTTCGTTTAGATCAGGGTTTCTCAACCTTTTTTTACCCATGGACCTCTTTTCCCTTCTTTTTTTTTTGGTGGAGCCTCTCATAGCTAAAAATTAAAGAGATTATATTAATAATCAACGAAATAGTAAATGATTATGCTTTACTTGGAATGAATGAAAACTAATTTAATGCAAAGAAACTATTGTACAGTGGTAAATAATACATATTCTACACACTGGTAAATAATTCGTAATAAACCATTTTAAAATTAGTGTGATTCAATGAGATTCCTGTGGACCCTGGTTGACAACCCCTGATTTAGATTATTGTTAGTTTCAAAACGGCAATTTTTTGTCGTTCTTTTTTCGGATAGCAATGAAACATGTACCCTATTAAAGAAATAGTTTTCAATGAATATATTTCTCAGTTGTGACTGTTCAGTCTGCAGAAATAATTAATGAATACAACAGGGCACAAAGTGAGTTCATTTGTAACCAAACCAATCATTGCTGTATTCTTTATTTCTAACTACTGAAAGTATTTTTTTGCATTTCATTTCGAAAATCTTCGCTGTTTCAAAAACGGCTTCTTCAGACGGTATACAAAATAAATTTTCAAATTACTAAAACAGTTCGAATGCCAACACAATCGAAAAACATAACAATAACAATAAAAACTGAGTTTAACACATATTAATTATTTAAGACTGTATGTAAGAAAAAAATCAGATACGATTACATTAGAACGTAGACAGGAATAGTAAAGATTTACTAACTGATAGAAGTAGTCGGAACAAATGTGAAACCCGCAAAAGTTAAAACAAACAATAAAATCTCGCCGAAAGGACAAATGGCAAGAAAATTCATGTGGCGCTACACGCGGCCTGTATGAATTTTTTTAGCACATAAAAATAAGAAAGCGCAGGTAAATATTAATAATATTTATTAACCGCAGGTTATTATTATTAACCGCAATGGGTGAGACCAAGTTGTATACAAAATGACATTCTGGTACAGCTGTTTCACGCTAATACAGCGATCATCAGCCAGGAGCAGTCATCAGTACACACCCAAGTCTTGATACACGGGCCTATATGAAAAAACGTCGGAACAAATGTGGAACCCGCAAAAGTTAAAACAAACAATCATATATTAATCATATTAATCATATATTAAAAATCATTGTTATTATGATAGAAGTAGTTATGTATGTATTTATATAATATGGGTGTCGTGTACTGTTTGATCATGCTATTTGATAAATATCGGAGAAACCTGGAGAACCTTATTCGAATGGGTCAGCGAACATGTTAAAAATGAATGATGCTGATTGAAATTTCCATAGTTTGTCTTTTACTCATGATCCAAATCCTCAAGTTTACATTATGTGCAAAGACGATGAGCACACGTATTAAAAATGATTAATAGATACATTTTAAAAACAAAGAACAATAAAAATACTTATCAAAGACAATTTCAACCCGCTAACTGTCCTGATGAGTATATTTATTGTTCTTTTTTTTTTAAATGTATATATCAATCATTTTTAATATGTTTACTCATCATTTTTAAATATAATGTCAATGTCTGTAAGGATTTCAACTCGCACACGTTGAAGATTATTTTAATTATATTCAAAGAGCCCAATGATATAAAAAAGAAAATTTTCGAAGCCATATTAATTCAAAATAAATTGAAAAAAGGTGAAATTATTATGAATAGGTATAAAGGAATCGATTTGAACTCCACATACATTGGATATAGCGATTAAAATGTCCCCTTGAGTCCACAGCAATTATTAAACACACATATTATTATTTAGATAACACGTGTTAAACTCAGTTTTGTTTTATTGTTATGTTTTTAATTTATGTATTGGCTTACGAACTGTTTATTTTAATTTGAAATTTAGTTTATGTGTTGTCTGAAACATTTTACTTGCGATAAGTTAGCATATAAAAGCTCTAACGGAAATTTCCACACCACCCTTTTTTTATTTATGAACCCGGTATCCAAGTAGTAATGCTTTTGATTGGGTGTTGAAGAAGCCAGGTTCAATTTCCAATCCCGGCGAAGGTCTGGTATTTTTTCACGGTGAATTCTCCTCGAGACGGGTCCAAGGTCCACTCAGCCCGTGTTTCTTTCCCTGGGGTACAGGCGAGCGTTGGGCTAACCACCCGACATTATCTCAGTCCGGGTCACTGAAATGTTTGCAGCCTTACCTCCAGCGTCGCCGAGGAGCATATTTTTTTATTCGCGGCGTTACACAAGAAATTGAGATGGCTACAAGTAATGAACGTGTAAAAGTCTACAGTTTCAGAAATTAAAACACCAAAATAAAAACATTATGAATAAACAAACACACCACAAGCGCACATTACATTTAAAATTTGTATTAACCAATTAAAATCATTGCATCTTTCGAGGGTCAAAGCGACCCTCTTTCTCAAATAAACAACGTTATAGGAAATGGCAGATACGTAAAAGGAATCTTCAAACATTGTCACGTTACTGGGAACCAATCCAGGTGCGGTCCATTATATCCATAGGGTGTTACAGCATACATTAGAGGCCACGAAGCCTTACGTTAATCGTGAAGGGTGCGAATCACGGAGGGAAAAGACTATGACCACTCGAGGATCTCATTCCGACAAGCCGAATCTAATTTAAAGAAGGGAAAAACTTTTTTTCCCCTCCCATTTGACATAAGGTTGTCGTGGCCTCTAACGTGTGCTATAACATCCTATGGACATAATGGACCCAACCTGTGTTTGCTTCCCAGTAACGTGGACAACGTTTGAAGATTCCTTTTATGTATCAGTTATTTCCTGTAATGTTATTCAGTTGAGAATGTAATGAATACAGTTTTTTAAATGTATTAAGTGCGATTGTGGTATGTTTGTTTATTCATATTTTACACTGCACGTTAAAGGCTATTATTAAAACCCTTATATTATTGCTTGTATTTTCTTTGCATTTTTATCTTTGTTCATGTATCTTCTTGGTAGCTTAAGTTTCTCATTATAATACTTTTCTGATCTTTGTTAATAGTTATAATGTTTTCCTTCCTTTTATTAAGTTTATGCTGGAAGATACGTCTGTATATCCTCTACCTCATATATTCATGTACTCGAGAGGTCCTTTGAAGAAAGGAAAGAGTTATCGTTATCAACTGACAGCCACGGAGGTAAGAAATAACCAAAAGAAGGAACTCTCCTTAGCAAGATTAAACTTTTGATCATTATTACTATTATCTTAATTAAATTAAAATGTTAACTAACAAAATAATTCAGTAGAAAATATAGTTTTAATATTAAGGTATTTTGATGTGTTAAAGAAAGTAAGGATTTTAAGTATTTTCTTTCTTATAAATATTAAATCAAAAATTATTAATTACGGAATGGACTTTAATACAACTGAATGTTATATAAACAATAAGAGTTTTCAGTTTTAGGTAAATCACTTGTAGTCAAATGGTAAGTTTCCACAATAAACAGAAAAAGTTGAAAGAGCAATTGTCGTTTATTCGTAGAAAAAAACTCTGTACAAATTTTAATAGGAGACAGGAAGTACCAAAACAAAACTTTTTCATTTTTGGCGGCATTTTGAAGGCAACCTTCGGTGCTAGAGTTTGCTGTTTTTGCTGCAATAGGCTAGAGAGGCGAAATGGAAAAAGAGAATGGACTTACGTTTGCCGGGCATTCGTAAATTGACCACATTATGTATAACATGGAGCGTTTCACGACATGCATCTGGCGAATGGACAATAGAAACAGTAGAGCTGCTGTGAGGTTGTATCGATAGCGCTTCCCAAACAGGCATTGCTCTTGTCGGCCGCGACGTTAACTCACTTCTTTGAATTAACATGTTGTTCACACATTTTCCATTCACTTAGGCTTTTCTTGGGTGTTCCGTATCTCCTCTCTAACCGATTGCAGCGCTGCTAAATAGCGTCCTCTAGCACCGAAGGTTCTCTTCAACGGACATAAATCATAGACGAAAAACGTTTGTTTGGGTGCTGCCTTTCTTCCATTGAAATTTGTACATAGTTTTGATACATCCTGGATATTGATTTAGTATACTAATTAATCAACTAACGCATTAACATCTACTAATTCAATTTCATTTAATTTTTTTTTCTTTTTTAGTTTAAAAGCAAAAGTTTTCTCAATAAGCCTTGCGAAGAAGACATTAACTCTTACACAAAATGTTGGGACGCATTTGTAAACAAAGAAATGAATAAAATAGCAAAATGCAAGTAAGTCATCTTCTGCTGTGCATGCCTTAATCTTTAAAGCGAGAAACATTTCTAATTCATTTCTCTCTTCCTCCAATGAGTGTTTAGTAGATAATTCATTAATAGCTTAAAACTGTTAACATAAAATTATTGGACTTTCTTTTTTTAATTTTTATTTCATTTATATATATATATATATTCGTAGTACACAGCTTCTAACAATTATAGTGCAGAACAATTCTGTCACACTACTAAAAGATGGCAAGAAATCTGTTTCGATGAACTTGTTGATGAAATTAACGAACTTGAATGAACTTGAGACCCTCATTCTTAAAATCTTGCCAATGTTTTTTTCCCTCTTTTTTTTTAATAGTTAAATAATTCAACTAAAGCCATCCTTTTGTTTTTTTCGTTGTAATACAGAAGTATCCCCTGAATGTGAACAATACATATATTTTTTTTTTTTCATTTTCCCCCAAAATATTAAAATCCCAATTATTTGCTTAAAATGTTCGAATCCAATTAAATTTAATCATATCAAAGCTTCGTCATACATTAAAAGGATTAATAAGAGGATTAACATTCTCAGTTTAAGACATCTATAGAATTCCAATGTTTCAGTTAGAGTGCTTTTCTATGAGAATTTCTGCCACGTTCTCAAGTTAATTTGTCAACAAGGATTAAACAATTTAAAATATGAAAAAGTAGATCGTCTCTGGCTTTATATCTGCAAGTTTCAAAACGATTGAGCTAGCGGTTAAAAAATTATTGGATGGGACACACACACACACACCCACGCTTCCATGAAGATAGAAATGAGCTGAAGAAATTCCTTCGACAGCGTGTGACTCCAGAGAACATCGTTGGCTTGATGACTATCTCCCAGGCTAATTGGACGGCAGTGGCTGACTATGCTGCCACTATTATACGGAAACTTCGTATGGCTGTTCGAAACTGTTCGAAATGCACAAGCGACCCGTAGAGCGCATTTCCGGTGAACCGAAGTCATTTGACATACATATGATTTAGTCTTCGTGGCATGTAACCAGATCGGAGCCGCGTAGAGCATGGTAGAGATAGCCACACTGGACAGGAGTCTTCGTCGGCTCTGCCGAGGTCCCCCGATGTTCGGCATGATCCTAGCCAAGGCGTTGACCACTCGTGCAGACTTTTCACTCACGATTCGAAGATGTTCATCGAACCGAAGCCTTGCATCAATCTGAACACCCAGATACCTGAAAGAAGGCTGCGACAGAATGTCATGATCACCCACAGTGAGGGTAACGATCTCCCTCGCTTTCCTGCTGGTCACAAGAACCGCCTCTGTCTTGTGATCTGCTAGTTGTAATCCAACCGTTGAGAGCCACTGACGGATCCTGGCAACAGCCACATTCGATGTTAGGGTGACAACTTCCAGGTGTTTCTCGATTACAACCAATGCAACATCGTCAGCGAACCCCACTACAGTCACTCCCTCGGGCATTGGTAGCTTGAGTACTGCATCATACATGATATTCCAAAGCACAGGACCAAGTACTGATCCCTGTGGAACACCGCCAGTGATGTTGTAGGTCTTCAGTCCGACTTCGGTATTATACATTAGGATACGATCAGTGAAGTAACTCGCAATTATTTTCCTGATGTACGCTGGAGCCTTCATTGAACTCAAAGTGTTCAAGATGCAGTTCCAGTTTGCCGAATTGAACGCATTCTTCACATCCAACGTTATTATGGCACAGTACTGTTTTACTCCTCCCTTCCAGCGTTTGCCCTCAATGGCCTCTCGAGCCAAATCAACAACAACCCTTACAGCGTCTATTGTAGATCTTGATTTCCTGAAACCGTACTGGTTTTCAGAGAGACCACGCGCTCCTTCACTGAATGCCTCCAGTCGATTGTAAATGATTCTCTCCAATACCTTACCTGCCGTATCCAACAGGCAAATTGGCCGATAGGACGATGGATCATTAGGTGGCTTGTTACCTTTAGGCAAAAGTACGAGCAACTGCTGCTTCCACAGATTTGGAAACACACCCTCTCGTAAACAAGCATTGTAGACGTCTAGAAAGATCTCAGGTCTATACCGGATGGCGGTTTTAAGAGCAATATTTGGAACGCTGTCTGGGCCAGGGGCTTTTGAGTCACCAATCTTTCCGCAGGCCTTTATCAACTCATCTTTTGAGATAGATGACACATCTTCACATTCTTGAGGTGGAACTTCCTTGGTATGCGTAAATGCATTTCCCCCGTCCTTAAAAAAAAAACACACACACACACACACATATACTAAGAACTGAATGCTTTTGATGAGCGCCATTTTCCTGGTAATAGACTGATCATCTTCTTCTCACAGACAGATTTAAAGCATAATTTCTACTAACATTGGAAAAAAATTAATTTGTTCTTTTACTTGAAAAATCACTGTTCGAAAAAGGATTTTATGCTATAATTAAAAATGAAGTCTATGAAGGCTAACATTAAGCATTTTCTATTCTGGATTTAGTGTAAAGCATTTATGATGCTATTATACATTTGAACATATAATCTTTATAACTCCTTAAGTCTAGGGAATTTTAAATTGACACCTACAAAACAAAAATCAGACAGAAGTCTTATTTGAACTCCCCTCAAAGATCAAAAATATATTTTTATCAAGAAAACTTCAGAAACAAAGTAAAATTTAGCAAAATATAATTTGAAAAACTAGAATCTATAAGAAATTCTTCATTCAAAGTATGCTTATGAATCTGCTAATTTTTTTTAACTTCTAAGAAGAAGAGGAAAGGAACAGTGTATATACGTATATATAATTTCTCTAACGAAATATGGTTTAACTTCTAATTTTTTTATTTTCAAGCATTTAGTGAAATACTAAATATACATACATAGTTCTCTGCCAAGGGCAGGTCCTTCACTGCAAACCCAGCATTCTCCAATCTTTCCTATTTTCTGCCTTCCTCTTCGTCTCCACATAAGATCCATTTACCCTAATGTTGTCGATCATCTGAAATCTTCTTCTGCCTCGAACTTTTTTACCGTTCACCATTCCTTCCAGTGCATCCTTCATTAGGGAGTTTCTTCTCAGCCAGTGACCCAACCAGTTTCTTTTCTCTTCCTGATCAGTTTCAGCATTATTCTTTCTTCACCCACTCTTTCTAGCACAGCTTCATTTCTTATTTTGTCTGTCCATTTCACATGCTCCATTCTTCTCCATATCCACATTTCAAATGCTTCTAGTCGTTTCTCTTCACTGCGTCGTAATGTCCATGTTTCGGCCCCATACAATGCCACACTCCACACAAAGCACTTCACTAGTCTCTTCCTTAGTTCTTTTTCCAGAGGTCCGCAGAAGATGCTCCTTTTCCTATTAAAAGCCTCCTTTGCTATTGCTATCCTCCTCTTGACTTCTTGGCAGCAGTTCATATCACTACTTATAGTACACCCTAAGTATTTAAAGTTGTTCACTTGTTCCAATGTCTCATTCCGAATACTTATGTTTATCTTCTTTGTCTTTCTTCCGATAACCATAGTCTTTGTCTTGTTTACATTTATCTTCATTCCATATTGTTCACAGCTGTCATTCAGCTGCAGTAGCATATCCCTTAGTATCATCTCCTCTTCTGCTAACAATGCCATTTCATCAGCAAATCTTATGCACTTTATTCTTCTTCCTCCTACTATCACCCCTCCCATGTTCTGAAAACAATTCTTCACTAATAGTAAATAATTGTATCTTATTACAATCACAAACATATTACATAACGAACTCTTGTAATTTTCAAAAATGGTAAGGAAATTAAAATTATAAGAACAAATTTATCAAAATTTCACAGATAATATATATATACTTATATATGTTAGGAGAATTTAATATGAATTCTGCATTGATAAAAATAATTACACAAAATGATACAATAAACACATGCAACAAGGAAAAATTAAACTAAAATTTATAATTTAATTTATAATTAAATTCTTTATTTAATATTTTCGTCAGTTATAATCAAATAACATGTAATAGACTGCAATATTGATGATGATTTTGAAAAGTTAGAATTAAACAATATCTGCGAATGGGAGATTATGATATAACTCTACTTTTAACAATTTTTTAATCATTTTCAAGATTTCAAGAAATGAATCGGTAGAAAATCACGTTTATTTTTTTAAAACTATATTAAAAAGTATATCCTGTTTACCTTGCTTTTTCTGTAAAAACTAAGTATAAACTATCAGTTTAAGTAGAATGTTATTATTTAATGGTATTACATACATTGAATAGACTAATACTCTTTTTATTTCTTTTTTCTTTATTATTTAGGTTGCCTTTCTTATCGAATAAAAATCTGAACTTAAGTTTTTGCAAGGATTATGAAACCCTAATGCAGGAATATAAAAATCTAACTAAGGTATATGGTTCCGTGTGGGATTCCAAAAGCTCTAGTTGTTTGGAAATCTGTGATGATGTTCAGTATCACCTAATGCCATTAGAAGAAAATACCATGAATAAAGGACATGAAAATGATCTCAAGTTTCAAATAGATCTCAGTGAAAACATGAGAAAAATTGTAACAAAGGATTTTGGTTATACAATTCCTCAGATGCTGAGTGATATTGGGGGAAGTCTTGGTCTTTTTCTTGGATGTTCTGTCTTAAGTTTTTTAGAAATCCTGCAAATTATAGGATTCCGACTGAGACGTATACAAACCATATAATCATGAAAATTCAATTGCAGTATGTTCTAAATATCTTAAGACTGTTCTTTGCTGACTACAAAAGGTAGTGATGTATGATTTTTTTTATTCTTTGAGGTCACCTTATAAAATGAATTTTATGAAACAATTTCCACATAAAATTCCTTCATTACTAGGGTGACCACATAGAAAGAAAACTTATGTTAATGTTGTTCTTAGACAATTCTTTCTAGAAATTTGAAGAATACTACAATTGTTAGATTTGATGTCCAAACATAAGCAAACTGTAATTTAAATAACAATTTAATACAATAAAATAACTTCTCTTGTCGTGTAATTCTCTTGCTGATCATCTGAAGCTTAATTCGTTTATTTGATTTGCTCTTTTAATACTGGTTGGCGCACATAAAACCGGCCCCACAAGGTTTCAAAGTATATTTTGGTACTGAAAATGGGCACGATTTAACGCTATCGTTCCTGTTTATGTTATCTGTACATTATTGCTGGTATATTTTTATTGTCGTGTTCAGAACAGATGTTGGAAATATCGCCGTCAGCCTCGATGCATTTCTTCATCCGCAGCAGCATGTTCTGGAATACACTCCTCAATTCTGTGATCGTAATGCAGGCGATCTCTTGCCGTATGTTTGTTTCCAATTGATCGAGAATATTTTGCTTGATAATGTTCACGAACCAACACGAATGAATTTGTGCGAACATACTCCTCCACAATAAACACGCGTTGTGGAATTGAATAAGCCATTATTCACATACAGGCCGACGAACACTCAACAACACTCATGAGCGCATGCGCGACTGTGGCGAACAATATCCGGAAATATAAGTTGAAATGTAAACTCCTTAATTGGGAATCAAATCGGATACAATCGGAAATAGGAATGAAACAAGGTTGTATATTGTCAGCAAAACTATTCAACATAATAATGAGTGAATTAACATTTAGACTCGAAAAGAACAAGTTAGGTATTCCAGTTGGGAATGAAACCCTGCCAGGCTTACTGTTTGCAGATGACATTGTTCTATTCTCGGATAATAAAAAGGATTTACAGAGCCTACTAAATTAGGATGCTTCGCAAAAGATTTTGAAATGGAATTTAATTGCAACAAAAACGAATAGTTTTTAATGTAGTTGAGAAAAACTACTAGCAAATTAATAAGCGGGAAATTAAAGAGACCAATGTATATCAATATCTAGGAATATTAATAACAAATGAGGGACAAATTTTTAAAAAGCACATTAACAACACAATAACCAAAGCAAATAACCTAAGTGGATGGATAAGAAGCATATGTAATAAAAGCTACAATAAAGTACAACTAGGTAGAATATTATGGTAATCATTGGCTGTGCCTGTTCTAACATATGGTAACGAAACTATAATTAATACAGAAACCGAACTTCAGAAATTGACAAATATACCAAACACATTTGGAAGAAAACTTATAGGGGGAGAACATTTTGACACCTACTACAGCAGTTTAAAGTGAAAGGGAGTGGTCATCATTCTTTAGCAGAGAAGCTTCAAGCAAATTGAAATATCTGGGGAGGTTAACTTTCATGAATAAAAATAGATGGTCTAGAAAGGTATTTGAAAATACAATAGAAAAAAGCAAATGGGTAGATAAATTGGAATATTTAGCAGACTATTATGAAACAGAAGAAATTAAAATAAACAAAGAATCGGAAAAATGACATCATCTAATTAATAAATGTGTAAAAAGTAGAGAATAAGAAATATTCGTTGATTCTATTAATAAATACAAAACTTTACCATTAAGATTTAAAAATAAAAGAGCTCTCCTACATCAGGATATTTACGATAATTCATATGGAAGTTTTTACTTTTCCAGTGTAGATCAATGGCACTAAATAAAAGAACAGAAAAATGGTCTGAAGAGGGACCAATATGTTTAAATTACGATAAAAATGAAGAGGAATCTCTAAAACATTTCATCTTAAGATGTCCATGCTTCGGAAAAGAGAGAACCGAACTCTTAAAAACTATTAATATAAACCCAAATAACTGGGAAGAAGATGAATTACTGGATCACATATTAGGATTCAAGAGAGAATTGGACCTGAATAAAATTAAAAATTTTTTGAAACTTGTTTAGATTAAGAGAGAAACTCTAATCAATCCATAGGGAATCCTGTCGGATCGGAAAGTGCGTTGTAAAGCATATCTCTACAAACATACATTCATACAAACATACATACATACATACATACGGAGCGGATATCATCACATGCGTATGATCATTAGCGTTGAATTTTGTCTCTAGCGAGCAAATAACATAATCGATTCAGAACTAAAAAAAAAGAAATCTTATCCTCCAACCACCAAAAGTAGTCTCCAGCGCGTCATCTTTTTCAATAAAAAAATAAATAAATAAATAAATAAATAAATAAATAAATATTTTGCCGATATCGTCCGTACTTTGTATCCTCTTTCATAATGCCAAAATCCACACCCTCCCCTTTCCAGCTAATTATTTGATAATATTGTAAATAAGATAGATATCAAAGGCTTAATCAGAATAAGTTTTTCTTAGTATTTCTATATAACATCTCTTCTGAAAATGTGCAAAGACTAATCTCATTCGCGCAAAGACTAATACTAAAAAAAAAAAAAGTAAATCTACGTAACATTTGATTGCAAGTAACACTGCTTTCTTTGACTTCAAACAATTATTAATAATAGATGAGATACCGAATTATTAAATTTCTTATTATACAGCTTTCACGATTTTAACAGTAACTTAAATTGTCCAAAGAGTAGCAGAGATTTCAATCACAATTCAAGAACCAATTATTTTTTTTTCTTTTAAAAGAAGTTCAGAATGAACTAATATTTGAACTAATGTTCCAGAAGGATATTGTATATTATTTTAAACTTTTGTTTTATATTGAATGAAAGCTTGTTCTTTTTCCAGTAAACTATTTCGTTTTTCTTCAATATTTTGTGTCAATTTATTTTAAATCTATTCATTTATCTGAATTTGGTTTCTCTGTCCGGAATTTTCTGTTACGATAAATATAGTCTGACAGACGAGTCGTGACGAACGAGATTTCTCGAGATTCACGTTAAGTCCGAGACAATAGCCTCTTTCCGAGGCTTCTCGCAAAATGTCGACACACACTATTTTGCAAAGCAGCGCAAGCAAAGTATATTGAAATTACTATTGCAAGTAATTCTAACCGCAATATAAATTTGCGTGCGCTGCTTTGTAAAATAGTGTCAACATTTCGCGAAAAATCCTCGGAAAGAGGCTGTTGTCTCGGACTTAACGTGAATCTCGAGAAATCTCGTTCATCACGACTCGTAAAGTCTCAATTTCCCAAAACACTGCATTACATTGCAATAATAATAAAAAAATAAATTGGCTCCATTCTCGTAATGAAATTCCTACGAATACAAGAAATTAAAACTATCAACATTAGAAAGAATTACTGATACCTGTTGAATTTAAATTAAAGTTAATTTAAATTTTTAGTAAAGTTAGAATGAAACCATGTACTTACAGTGAAAATTTAATTCACATTTAATTCAAAACGATAATTTAAATCAAAAATCAAGGAAACAAAACGATTGAATCAAGAATTCTAATAAATTCAAGTTAACTTAAAATGTGAAATTTTAGACCAAAAAATTAAAGATTATTAAGTAATACTGATCAGTTTGAGCCAAGACCTAATTCCTGTATTACTTTTAAAAAGACCACATTGTTCTAAGCATCTGCAAACATGTTTTGTCAAATGGTAGGAACAGGCGTAGGATAAGATTATCCAGTTTAACTACAAATATGATGGCAGAATGAACGAGCAACAAAATAAAACAGACTATAACCAAGCCAAGGTTACATGATATAGCTGGAAGATATGATGTAGCTGCCCACAATTTCAGGATCTAACATCTAGACAGAATTGGGACTTCAATTAAGTTTTTACTGATTAATAAGCAAGCTTTGATTAGTAATTTTTTATATATTTTAATATTATTATTGTTATTATTTACAATTTTTTTCTCAGATTTCTTCGTTAGAACAATTTTTAGCGTTTCGGAATTCGATCTGCAAATTCTGAATAAAAATGATGTTCTCGAATGAGACGCAATTGTTTCATATTTCGAAAAATTACTAACGAGAAAGTGGTGTTTTTTGGAGGTGGCTCTTAATGAATCCAATTGCATTAAAAGCTAATTATATAGGAAGAGTAATAATCATATAATTATTTAAATTACCATTCTGCCCTTTTCAATTTCTGGACTGTTCCATTAGGGTAAATGAATTCGATTTTGATGAGTGGGTTTATGGGGTCTGGTAAACATACAACGAAACGTGATGAGTATTTTTTCCCCTACAGAATTAATTAATATAAGACTAATTAATTCCATAAATTAACAATAGCTGTCTTTATATATTATTTAACAACTACAATATCAACCACTCCCTGAATTAATCATCTATTTCTTAGCCATGCAATTCACCAAATTATTACATTATACAGAAGCATAAAAAAAAAAAGAGAATTAACAAACACATGAGTAAAAAGGAAGTGACCAATAGGAAGTGGATTTCGGACAAAAAAACAAGAAGGATAGTTCTTTTTCTGCCATACTTGATACCATACTTCTACATGTGATTTTTATACACAGATGCAGAAGTATTTTAAAATGCTACTGAAACAAAGGAAGTTTCCGTTAAATATGCTCTCAATTGATGGTGTATTGAAACCGAATTTTCTCTAGATTTCAGGGGTGTTCCCTAAAAGAATAGGTGCCTGTCATTTCAGCGGAAATATACACGATGAATCCCAAAGAAGAGATCACTGAGTCGAATGACGTGAGTATGCCTGGAGTGAAAATCATTTTCAAGAAGGAGTCTTCTTCCTTCCTACGAATTGCATGGCTTATTGCTATCACTGCGTGTATCGCTGTTGCCGTCTACCAGATCACAGATGCAGTTTATCGCTATTTCAGTTACCCAGCTGAAATCAACGTGCAAATGGTTAGACAGGTTTATCTAACTTTACCTTCTATTACTTTCTGTCCTGGAGATTTCTTGACTTACCTCTATCCTGATCCCAATAATACGAAGCCGTGGCCACCCCGAGGTGGTACACTTTGGTTGCGTGATGCTCAGCAGTTCCGTTTACAACAGTACTACATATCTGCTAAGATCGAGGTGAGCATTATATTGTTTTTGTGTTGATTACGAATTTATTTTTATTCTTATTTCTTTATTAGGAAGTAAATTAAAAGCAAAACAATTAGACTTTCGATACAAACGTGACTATTGCAAATTTACAATACAGACGATTATTGAATTCTCAACTAACTTCACTCAGAAATTAACAATCTATAATTAAGATGTAGAATCCATGTAATAATAATAATTTTTTTTATTACGATTTCTAAATGGAAAAGTTACAGTCCCGTTAGGAATGACAAATTCATATCAACAGGTTCTGAATATAAGTATACTACAAATTTTTAATTAATTTTGAATGCAAGTTGTTGTTTTTTATACTGTGTTAAAAAACATTCAAAGACTTTGTCAAATAGACCGCTAAGTACTAATTTTAGAAATTTTAGAAAATTAGTACTTAGCGGTCTATTATAATGCATATTATATTAGGCATATTTTTATTATGCAGTAACATAATTTAAAAGTAAGCATAATTTTCTGATTTAATTTTATATACGTTTGTACGTATGTATATTAAAGTTGCCTATGTTTAGCTTATTTTTGTCGAGTACAGTAAGAACTAGTAACAATAAATATTAAGGACATTGGAAGTAAATTTAACAAAATAATTAAATGAGATATTACATTCAAGATTTACAATAATAATGAAAACAATTGAACAATAGAAATTCATTCTAATTACATTTTATCAGCCACTTTTTTAATAGGTTCTTCACATTGGATATGCTTCGATTTTTTTGTAAATGTATCTTTTTCATCTATATTGTTGAATAAATTTTCAATTATATAGTTAAAATGCCTCTTTTCATAGTCATTATATATAAGAGGATAGGGAAGACGGATATTTTTCTTGTTTCTTAGATTATATGAGGATTTTTTATTTTGTTCATTATAGGTTTTAAACAATTGTCATTGGTGTTGGTCCAAATTGGCAAGACTAAAATGTTTCAAACATTCATCGAGAAGTTGATTTTTAATATGGAATTGAAAATGTTCAAGGGTTTTCATCTTAAATTCTTAGCAGCATAATTTATGTTCGAATCGAATAAAGCATTATATAATAATATTTTAATGCGCGTTGGTAGTATGCCTTTTATATGATAGAATATGTATGACAGTTTGTTTAGCTTTTTATGTAATATTTTAATGTAATTATTCCAACAAAATTTTTCATTTATTATTAAGCCTAGATATTATATTTAATTGTTTTTTGTGTACTTTAGTTATGAACAGCTTTTATATTCATCTGGTCAATTATGAAGACACTTATGATGGTGAATAAAGATTTTTGGCTTATCTGTTATTAGTCTTTTTTTTTGGATATATTAACATTAATTTTGTTTTGTCTTCATTTATCTGAAGTACCGTATGTTGTCATGCATCCAATTTTGTATTCTAATTAAATCTTTTTATAATTTATCTCTTATTTCTGTAGTGCAGTTCCCATTCAAAAAGACCATTATATCATTTGTATAAATATGTATGTAACATGATTTTATTACCTGAAATATGTCATTGATAAAAAGTAAGAAAAACAAAGGGCCTAGTTGTGAACCTTGAGGGATTCCATTTTGGATAGTTTTCATGTCACTGTGTGTATTGCCAATTGAAACAAAGATTTTTCTATTCTTAAAGTAGTCATTAATAATTTCCTGTAGTGATCCTCTGATTCCAATATTGTAGTTTTTTAATAGCATTTTTGTATCAATGCTATCGAATGCTTTGCTTAGATCAATAGATATAAGAAGAATTAATTTATTTTTATTTAGGTTGTTATTTATGTTATTTGAGAAGTTTTCAAATACGTTATTCTACTTTTATTTTTCTGGTATGCATATTGTTCTGAATTTATGATTTGAAATTTATTTAGATAATTTTTAATTTTTAAGCAAATATAGTTTTCGATAATTTTTTTTATTATCGGCTGAATTGAAATTGGTCTGTAGTTTTTATAAGCTAATATATCACTTCCTTTGTAGATAGGAACGATTTTTGAAATTTTTAAATTGTCGGGATATTTTTTATTATCTATAATTTTCATTAATAGCAACATCCTTATATGTGCAAAAATTTCTTTATTATTCTTGATTTCTGATGTTAAGATTATCAAAACCTACGGATTTTTTGTTTTTTAGCTTATTAATAATATTTAATATTTCTTGATTGTTTGGTTTCTCAAAGACAATAGAGTTTTGTACATATAAGTGTACGTCATTACATAATATTTTATCACATTTCATTACATTTCTTCAAACAATTGAGAATTGGTTGCAAAATTTGTCACTAATATTTTTTTTCATTATTGTAAGATTTAATGCTCTCCGTTAGCTTTTTTAATTCTGTGTTTTCAGGTATTTTGTTGTCCTTCCCTAAAATTTTGTTTGTTTCATTCCATTGGGTTTTCGGAATTTCCTTCCTTTCATCGACTTTGGCCAACTATGGACCACGGGCTAGCTCTACCTGACAACATCAGGGTGAGGTTAGGAAATTCAAGAAGAGGGACGAGATTTCACATCTCGCATTATTGAATTTATTTTTATAGTATTCTTTTTTTAAGCCTCTTCAATTTGCTATTTAGTTTATTTCTTAATAATTTATAATTATTGTAAAAGTTCACATTAGTTTTAATGTATTTCCATTTCCTAAAAAATAGTCTCTCTCATTGATTTTTTTTTATGATTTCGCAGGTGATCAAAGATTATTTGTTCGTTCGTTTCTTTTTGTTCTCTAGTTTAATATATTTTGTTGTTTGTGATTCAGTTATTTCTGTTATTATTTTATTATAGATTTCGTTAGTATCATTAATATTATTTTCGGAGATTTCTTGTATTAAGCCTAACTCTAGTTTATTTTTGTTCAAATATGTACTTTTTTGGCTTTGTTGGTTTCTTTTATCGTCAACTTTTTCGTTTTTACTTTGATTTGTGATATTAATGGTAATATTTTGAACAATTACTATGAATTGATTGGATATTACATCTTTACATATTATTCCCGTACTTCTACAATCAATACATTTATCTCTTAAGAATATATGATCTATACAGGATTTTGTGGCTTTTTTATTTGTTATGATATGTCTGGTTACACCATTTATCCAATTTTTGAAACCATTGCAATGTAGGCATTCCAGATATTTTAAAGTAGTTAAATCTTTATTTTTCTTCCGTAGATCAATATCTCTAATGAAAAAAACTGTATTCTTATAATTCTTTATATTGTGACTGAATAAATTATTAATTTCTTCAATAAAAGATATTTTACTTAATTTTGAGGTCTATATATTCCAATTAAACTTTTCGTTGTTAATTGAATCCTTGAAATCTGCAATACAATTTTCACAGTGATTTGTGCCAATTTTGATTTCTTTATAGGTACATTTTTTTTTAAAAAAAAGATGATTATTCCTCCCTCTTTTTTGTTATTTTCTCTAACTTTTACTAAATTAAACAAATACTTCTCTTTGTTTGTTATGTTTACTTCAGCTAAAATTATTATGTCAATCACAGGAAGAGAATTATTGATTTTGCAAGAAAACAGATCCCAGTTTAGTCTGAGTGAGCGAATATTTAGATACAGAATAATTTTGGAAGAATTTGTAGAATTATTGATATTTTTCATTAGATCAGAGTTAACTTTTATATTTGAGACTGATTTTAGGATTACTGTGTTTGACTTAATTATTTTGTTTATTTCTGTATCAATTTCAGCCCTTGGAAAAAAAAGAGCAATTAATTATAAATTTTTACCTTTACCTTATTTTAATTTCCTAAGATCCGTCTCATCTTTGATTCTTATTATGTTTCAGTCGCTATTTTTAGCGGCCCCTAGGTTACAGCTTGCATATGTAAAACATAGGGGACTGCTCTTGCTTTTATGCTTGCTGGATGTCACACTCTGTTGTGGCCAAAAGGTTAGAGATATCAGAATGAAACCTTCACCATTGTGTTCAGCATCAAAGAATAGGTGCCCATGTTCAAAAACTCAGACCTCAAGGACCACTCCCTGACCAGATGTGGGGGGGGGGGAATCAAAAGTCGGTGCTTCAATACGTTTTTCTTTTATCATATCTCGGCAACCGTTTGTCTGGCAAAAACGTGACCACCACCAATATGTTCAGAAGGGTCGATATTGGGGGGACGTCTACCGCCGTTTTCCTCTTTATCGGATGCGACCACTTTTCACACCCCAACTTTCGGTTTGCTGTAAGCGTCCATTAGGTTCATTGTAAACGCTGGTTAGGTTCACTCTTCGTTTGTGTATAAACTAGATATTATGCATATTACGGGGCCGCTTTGCTTTTGACACTGTCTAAAAGTAGTAATTATTATCTTGTTTCATATGAGAATTTTAGTATCTTTCACCCAAACATATTTGAAGCTCTTTTCCCTAGCCTTTGTTTTTGTTTGCCAAAAGAGATTTTCATCACACTGCACTGATCAGATTTTCATTTATATATATATGCATCATCACCATTAGCATTCTTTTTTGTTCATTCCTTTCCAGCCACTTGTTCCTAGCTTCCAATGATTTGAATTTCACAATAATCGGAGGTTGCTTTTCCTGACTTCTGGCTGGTATTCTGTGCGCACAGTGCAGATCCATTCCTTTTTTAAAGTATTTGACATGCATTTGTATGTAGTCTCTTGTACATCTTGTCTCTTGATAGGCACTACTGCACTGATGACAGTAAATTTCTTTAGTGTCAATAGTAAAACTGCATAATTCACAGGTGAACATTTTCGTTTTCTAATAGGCAGTTTGACGAGACTGGACAGCCCGAGCAAGGTTTTTTTTTTCTATTTATGGATGCACTGTGGTGGGAGTAATGACCTTGACCCCACCGCTGAATCCCCAGGGTTGTGGTTAGACACACGGAATACCACAAGAAAGGCCTCTGGTATTGTGAATCGAAATGTTCTGCTTTTTCTTTTTGTAATTATTCACCAATTGAAGAAAAACATGTTGCGTCAACCGATAGAATAATACCAGCGAGTACTTCACAATTACTAATTTGACTGTTACATACCTTAATATCGAAGAATATAATGCAAAAGTCCTTTTTTCAAAGGAGCCGAGGTGAAGAGCGACTACATCGGATAGCTGCCCGGCGGTGAAAAAAAAAGATATTACTACTACAACTACTAATAAAATAATAACTGTCTTAGCATACGAGCTCCAGAAGCAATGGAGGCAGGACCGAGTACGTGTTGTACCCATCGTCCTATCCGCCACTGGTCTGGTGCCTCACACATTGCACTACAGCCTCAGCACACTAGGACTTCACATAAACACTAATGCACAACTCCACAAGGCTGTGATACTCAATACAACACGCATAGCTCGGAAATTCATGGACACAACCACACATCCCTCACATTCCTAATCCCCTTTTCGTACATTTTTACAGTTGCCAACATGTGCTTTGGTCCTTGACCCGCCATTTTGTCTTTCCGGGGAAAACCCAAGAATAGAAACATTTACATAATAATAATAATAATAATAATAATAATAATAATAATAATAATAATAATAATAATAATAATAATAATAATAATTGTTCTAATATAGATCACCCAGAACATATGCCTCTTTTCCTCACACAGGGTGTCTCATACATGCAGAGCAAGAACACTCAAACAGCCCACCCTGCAAATTACCGTCCAATCACTTGCCTCCCCACACTTTACAAACTCCTCACCTCCTGTCTTGCAGACAAAATCCACACACACATCGAAACACAAAACATCCTTTCCGAACAACAGAAGGGCTGTCGCAGGAATTCCCAGGGTGGTAAGGAGCAACGCCATACTGACTCGGTACTCCTGCGACAGGCGCGCGCCAAGAATAGGCACTTACACATTGCGTACAACGACTACAAGAAGGCATTTGACTCAGTCCGTCATTCCTGACTCCTATATACTCTTCATCTCTACAAGATACATTCCAAGAACATAGCATTCTTGGATGCCGCAATGAAGAGTTGGAACACTAACATTACTCCTATGCACCTCCAACACTT
>JAFIDM010000004.1:18834918-18881150 GCA_023159025.1 Thereuonema tuberculata | reverse complement strand
CCTCATGTCGACATGGAAGCGTCGATCAGATGGCTGACGAGTGGCGAGCTGTTTGGGGAGACTGAAGGGTTCATATTCGCGATACAGGACCAAGTCAACCCCACATGCAACTAAAGAAACACATTCTACACTATGCAAACACAATGATGACAGATGCAGGAAATGCCACACTACGCATGAGATGATCGACCACATAATATCATCAGGTTGTTCCCTTCTCTCCCAAACATACTACCTTCACCTACACAATCAGGGAGCGTCGATCTTCAGCAACAGTTAGCACACAAACACTCACTTATTAAGAACACGGTCCCATACTACAAGTACATACCACAAAATCATCCTCATATATAGGCTGTACTATAACCGCCCCATTCACACACACAAAACCATACATCACAACAGACCTGATATTACATTTGTTGATGAGGTCTATTTGTTGACCTCATCAACAAATGTAATGTCAGGTAATCAACAAACAGACCTATCTCATTGATATTGCAGTGCCAGAACATGCAGAGCAAGAACATGCAGAAAACTCACGCAGACAAGATCAGTAAATACACCAACCTAGCACACGAGCTCCAGTAGCAGTGGAGGTAGGAACGAGTACGTGTTGTACCCATCGTCCTGTCCGCCACTGGTCTGGTGCCTCACACATTGCACCACAGCGTCAGCACACTTGAACCTCACAAAAACACTTAAGCACAACTCCAGAAGGCTGTGGTACTCAACACAACACACATATATGATTAAACATCATCCACACTACCAGAAATAAATGTCACAATACTACATTTATTACCAGAAAAACGAATTTTCAAGGAGATATGCCTTCCATCTCAAGGAGATATGCCTTCTCAAGCATTTTACATTACAACAATAATAAGCGAAATTTTTTTTTATTTCAATGACCTTAAAATATCATACTAACAATTAAAAACGTTAATACAATATTAAGAAGGAATCATATTCTACAATATAATAATCACAAATTCTTAACGAAAAACATAACTATTATTATATATAAAGACTATTAACTCTTTAATTTTTCAATTATTACCTTTTTTATTAGAGATTACAAATTTTTTGTTAATCATATCTCTAGCCAATTTTACTAAACTTTCCCTTACTTTAACTCCTTCATTTCTATTGAGACTTTTTTGTTTCGAATTGCAATTAACGTTTTTAATTGTTAGTATGATATTTTAAGGTCATTGTAATAAAAAGAATCTCGCTTATTATTGTTATAATGTAAAAGGCTTGAGAAAGAGGAGACGCAAGGCATATCTCCTTGAAAATTCGTTTTTCTGGTAATAAATATAGTATTGTGACATTTATTTCTGGTAGTGTGGATGATGATTAATCATATATATTATAGAAGAGAAGATTTAAGGAACAAATATGGGTTGTTTGTATGTAGTAAAACAACATGCATAGTTAGAAAATTCATGGACACAGCCACACATCACTAATCATTGTTGCACTTGTCTTTACACTTGGCAATATGTGCTTTGGTCCTTGACTCGCCATGTTGTTTTTGCTGGGGAAACCCAAGGTTTGAAACTTTTACATAATAATAATAATACACCCCAAGATCACGGCATTCCTAGCTGCCACGATGAAGAGTTGGAACACAACATTACACCTACGCACCTCTAACACCTCGATCACTACAGATCCCATTCCCATAAGGAGAGGTATTTTCCAGGGAGACTCCTTGAGTCCTCTTTGGTTCTGCCTCGTCTTGAATCCACTGAGTCATATACTAGATAACACAAAACACGGTTATAGGCTTACCACAGGCACTGTGACACCATATAAAATCACACACTTACTCTGCATGGATGACATTAAACTCTATGCCACAAACAATGCACAACTTACTAATTTACTACAAGCCACCACACAGTTCACCAAAGACATTGGGATGGAATTTGGAATTGACAAATGCCGCAAGTTACACATAATACGTGGGAAGACTTCGAATTTGGAGGGTTTTGAACTGGACCATGGTTTGGCCATCTAATCCATGGAACAGGGAGAGACCTACAAGTACCTGGGCTTCCAGCAAGCGCGCGTCATTGACAACGCAAACATCAAAAATGCACTGAAGAACACATACCTTGCTCGAGTTCACAAAATCCTCAAAAAAAACTCAACGCCAGAAATAAAATTAAAGCTATCAACACTTTTGCCGTTCCCACACTAACATATTCGTTCGGCATAATTCCATGGACAAACACCGAACTCGAAGCACTACAACGCGCAACACGCACTACATTCACGAAACACAACATGCACCACCCGAAGTCCGCTACGGAAAGGATGACTCTTCCCCGCAAGGAGGGAGGCCGAGGACTCATCAACCTCATCACCCTACACGAAAAACAAGTACATACACTTAGGGAACATTTCCACCAAAGAGCAGAAGACTCCTCACTTCACTCAGCCATTGTCAAGGCTGATACACACCTCACACCCCTGAACCTCGAAAACTCTTCTCCAACACTCACCACCCCTGACACCCACACTCAGCAGCTGCGTGAATCATGGGCTCGTAAGGAACTCCATGGCAGACATCATCACGAACTCAGCCAGCCTCATGTCGACATGGAAGCGTCGAACAGATGGCTGACGATTGGTGAGCTGTTTGGGGAGACCGAAGGGTTCATGATCGCAATACAGGACCAAGTCATCTCCACACGCAACTACAAGAAACACATTCTACACGATGCAAACACACATGACGACAAATGCAGGAAATGCCACACTACGCATGAGACGATCGACCACGTAATATCAGGCTGTCCCCTTCTCTCTCAAACAGACTACCTCCACCGACACAATCAGGTAGCGTCGATCGTTCATCAACAACTAGCACACAAACATTCACTTATTAAGAGCACGGTCCCGTACTACAAGTACATACCACAAAGCGTATTAGAGTCACCCTCATATAAACTATACTGGGACCGCCCCATTCACACAAACAAAACCATACATCACAACAGACCAGACATCACACTTGTTGATAAGGTCAACAAACAGACCTATCTAATTGATATTGCAGTGTCTATCAGCAAGAACATGCAGAAAACTCACGCAGACAAGATCAGTAAATACACTGATCTAGCACACGAGCTCCAGAAGCAGTGGAGGCAGGATCGAGTACGTGTTGTACCCATCGTTCTGTCTGCCACTGGTCTGGTGCCTCACACATTGCACCACAGTCTCAGCACACTAGGACTTCATAAAAACACTTATGCACAACTGCAGAAGGCTGTGGTACTCAACACTACACGCATAGTTAGGAAATTTATGGACACAACCACACATCCCTAATCATTCTCGCACACGTCTTTACACTTGGCAGTATGTGCTTTGGTCCTTGACCCGCCATATTGTTTTTGCTGGCGAAACCCAAGGTTTGAAACATACAAACATAATAATAATAATAATAATTAACAGGAATATTGGCAAATTCAATTTATGACTATATGTCAAGAAATTCTTTGTATCCGATTGAACAAAAAGGAAATTTTAAAACTTCACGTGGAACTAAAGATCAGTTACTGATTGACAAAATGATTCTTCTAAATTCAAAAAAACGTAAAACTAATCTTTGTATGGCTTGGATTGATTACAAGAAGGCTTTTGATTCCCTGCCACACAGTTGGATTCAAAAATCCTTAGAAATTTTTGGAATCAGTGAATACATCAGAAATCTCTTAAAAGAAGCTATGAAATTTTGGAAAACAACCTTATTATCAAATGGACAAGAACTTGGTGAAGTGAACATAAGGCGGGGAATATTTCAAGGTGATGCATTATCACCATTATTATTTACTATTGCACTCATTCCCCTAACATCAATTTTGAAGAAAACATCCTTCGGATATGAAGTCTCAAAAGAAACTGGAAAAATTTCTCATTTATTCTACACGGATGATCTGAAATTGTATGAGAAATCTGAAAAGGAAATTACATCCCTTGTCAACACAGTTCAGATTTTTAATAAAGATATCACAATGGATTTTGGACTAGACAAGTGTGCTACACTTAACATGAAACGAGGAAAACCTCAAAAATCTGATGGGATAATATCTGAAAATGGGAACATCATCAAGTCCCTTAACTTTGAAGATTCCTACAAATATCTTGGAATACTGGAATCAAATGAAATACTAAATGCTCAAGTTAAAAAGAAAACAAGTTGTGAATACACAAAACGAGTACGCAAAGTTTTAAAATCAAAGCTAAATGGTGGTAATACTATAAAAGCTATTAACACCTGGGCAGTTCCTGTTATTAGATACACTGCAGGAATCATTGATTGGACACAAGCTGACCTGGATACTTTAGACAGGAGAATTCGAAAATTAATGACCATGCATCATGCACTACACTCTCGAAGTGATGTTGATCGTTTATATCTTCCAAGGAAGGAAGGAGGCAGAGGACTTCTTCAAGTTAAGCAAACTGTGGAAGAGGAAAAACGAGGATTAAATGATTACATAAAAAAAAAGCAAGGAAAAACTGCTGATTGAAGTCTGTAAGGAAAATATCTTGAAAGTTATCGGGACTAAATTGGATTATAAAAGAGAAACCATAAGACAACGATTTGAAAGTTGGAAAAACAAGCCTCTACATGGACAATATATAAAACAAATTGAAGAAAAAATTGACAATTCCAGAAACTGGCAATGGCTTCAAAATGGTTACATCAAGAAAGAAACAGAAGGGTTAATATTTGCTGCCCAAGAACAAGCTTTATTAACTAACGTGATGAAAACCAAAATACAACACGTGAGCAACGATAGTAAATGCAGATTATGCAAAGTGAAGGATGAAACTATTGAACATCTTATCAGTGGTTGTAGTAAAATTGCTCAGACTGAATACAAAAGACGCCATGATAGAGTAGCCAGTATTATTCACTGGAATTTATGCAAAAAATATCAATTCCCAGTTTCCAAAAACTGGTGGGAACATTCTATTGAAAAGATGCTAGAAAATGATGAGTCTAAAATCCTCTGGGACTTCAGAATTCAAACCGACCGTCATTTGGAACACAACACTCGAGACATAACAATTGTAGAAAGGAAAGATGTTTTTCTAATAGATGTGGCAATACCTGGAGATGCACGAATTGTTGAGAAAGAACTGGAAAAGATCACAAAATATAGGGATCTGACAATTGAAATTTCTCGTTTGTGGAACAAACATGCCACTGTAACACCTATAGTTATTGGTGCCCTTGGTGCTTTATCTAAAGAATTTGTAAAACACTTTAATAGCTTGGAACTTCATGAGATTTCAATAACAGATCTTCAAAAAGCATCATTACTAGGAACTGCTTATATTTTGCGAAGATACTTGGACAATTCTTAGGTCTCCGGGTGAGACTTTAATTGCTCAATTAATCCAGTCAAAGATGTTGTCTTTGTACTGTGTCATATGTTATATAATAATAATAATTCTTAGGTCTCTGGGTGAGACTTGAATTGCTCAATTAATCCAGTCAAAGATGTTGTCTTGGTGTACTGTGTCATATGTTAATAATAATAATAGTAATAATAATAATAAATACACAGACTTAGCACACGAGCTCCAGAAGCAGTGGAGACAGGACCGAGTACGTGTTGTACCCATCGTCCTGTCCGCCACTGGTCTGGTGCCTCACACATTGCACCACAGCCTCAGCACACTAGGACTTCATAAAAACACTCATGCACAACTCCAGAAGACTGTGGTACTTAACACAACACGCATAGTTAGGAAATTTATGGACATAAGCACACATCCCTAACTATTCTTCCAAACTTTTTTTTTTTCCCTTGGCAATAAGTGCTTTGCTCCTTGGTCCGCCATATTGCCTTAGCTGGGGAAACCCATGGTTTGAAACTTTTTCGATATAATAATAATTTATAACTTATTTCTTTATGTATAGAAGGCGTAGTTCCATTCAAATGTTTTTCACTTCCTAGAAATAGATACTGAAACATAAGTTATATAAATCAATAACTTACAAATATTCTATCAGAAAAAACAATACATTGAAATATAGTTTACAAGTTGGAAATATAGTTCTATATTTGCCATTTGTAGATTGAAATATGAAATTGAAAATTCGGAAAAAGGTAATAAATGGAAATGATAAATATTAATCCGCTAATTCTAAAGATAAGACTTAATTAAATTACAAAATATGAATGAAATTAAGAAATATGATAAAAGATATACGTTAATAAATAAAACTAAACAAACGAAACATACATTACACATTTAAAATTGTTAATCACAAAAAGGAATTAATTAGTTACAGAGTAAATATTGACAATTGTTTTTTTAGTGTTTGAAATTTTCAGAACTTTTACGTGTTGACTAATAATATCATTAATCTTATCTAAACTTTCGTAAAGGATACAAATACTATTTCTTCACCATAACTATTAAGTATATGAGGATAGTAAAATTTGTTTTAATAAAATTCTGACAATTTTGTTGTTCACTTCGTAATTTGTCAATTTTCAAAAAGATATTTAATTATAATTCTTAATTAAAAGATTAAAACAAAACCTCATTTGAATTAAATTACTGTGAATAAAGAAGGTTTTGTTTAAAATGTATCTGTACTTTTTTATTTACTTAAAAATTTATATAATTTTATAATTTTAGTAGTTTATTTATGTAATTTATATTTGAACAATTAATGATGACCCAGTTAATATATAAATAAAAAAAGGAATGTAAAAAGGGATCTTTATTTTACTTACAAAATACAGTATGACAAAAAAAAAGGGTAAGATAAATTATACATAACTTATATATATGTGAGAACTTTATATAAAAAAGTATAACTTTATTATAAAAAAAAAACGAAACAAAACTATATTACATTGGAAGCGCAGTGGTGCCTCAAGGAATAAATTACACAATGAAGAAACTCACCAATGAAAAAACGAGTGAGAAAATCCATGTGCCAGCGAGAGCGGTCTCAATGAATTTTTTTAGAGTATAAGACTTCAAACTGCGCATTTGAAATGTTAAAAAATAACAATGGATGAGACCAAATTATTCACAAGTGACATCCTGGAACAGCTGTTTCACGCTCATTGGCGATCATCAGCCAGGATATCACTTGTGAATAATTTGCTCTCATCCATTGTTACTTTTCAAAACTATAATATATGTATGTAACATATTCATTGCCAAAAAAATTAGGGCATCCAGAAGCGTCAGTTTAAACGGAATGATACTTGGAATAGGCAATGAGAAGGATGGAAACAACTGACTACAATATCAGAGCAAATGGATTATTTATTCGGGCAAAACTACAGGTCAATAGTTCCTTTAAAACTGCATCATACCGTCCCTATCATGGAAACATGCGACGATCCGACTTGGACATAGAAACATCTAATGCTATCTTGCGGAAGATCCTCACATAGCTCCAACTGTTCCTCCAGATCGCTGGTAATCGTTGATGGTCTGAGCTGCTGTCTCAGCTGATCCTATTCATGTTCAGTGGGCGACAAGTCTGGAGATGTGTGTGGCCAAGGAAGGGTGTTTCTACAGAACAGAAGCAGTCCAGGGAAATGGGTGCGCTAATTTTTTTTTGGGAAGAGCGTATTATATCTAATATAAATATGAAAAACAAATTCTAACTGTTTACAGTAAGATCGAGATTTTGGAACAATTTCTGTATTAAATTACATGTAGTTGTGAGTAATTTTGATCACGAATATAGATAAAATTGGATTTGGATTTATAATTTCTTTTTAGGATGCATTATCATGGTTTATTTCTTTTTTTTTTCATTTATGTTAAATTATTATCATGTATCTATTTACATATTGTTTAAAGAAATGTGAAGAAATTTCATAATTTCTTATCATGGGGTACATAATAATATCATCGGCATTTATTTTTGCTTTTTGTATTTTTTTTTCTCACATTGGGCCTGAAGATACCTCAGTCAAGAATCACTGTATTAAAAATGAATTAAACTCCTCAAAACTGCTAGCAATGTAGAATATGCTTGTTAAGAAGTGCTTCTACACTATAAGTTCCCTAGTAGATTCGAGTTTTTAAAAAAATATTTAGACTTAAATACAGAATTAATAAATTATAATATGATTTTGATGAGTAATAGATCAACAACCTCAACTATCGAGACAGCCTGTGATAAAATACAATACTACATAACAAAGGTTAATTGGATAACTATAAGTTTCATTACAGACACTAGTATATAAGGTCTCATTGACAAGTAATTGTTAATAGTTAAAGTTCAGCAACTGCATCTCTAGGCTATTCAATATCAGTAGTAATAATTGCTTAAGTTGTCTGTTTAAATAAATGATAAAACTATAAAAACTTCAATACTATCAAGGAAGTTTGATCCTATAACTGTAAGACATCGAAGTGATTATGAAAGCACAACTACAAGCTACCATATTTTGATTCTCCAAAATGTGCTATGTAGGGAGTATTTCAAACAACAGCAGCCCTTCTAAGTAATAAATTTTGATTTCAGATTAAATGATGGAACATAACTGTAAAGTTAAGTATATCTTGAAAATATTCATAGAACTGTGACTACTTTTTATTTTCTTGAAACTTCTATATATTTGTAAATTTGTTTTTAAGCATGAAATCATAAGTTTACTTAAAATATTGTAAAGGTCAAACAATGGAAAAAAAAGGCAATTATTTACAATATTTTAAGTAAAATATTGTAAACTAGTTGACCCGTATGAATATTTCGCAACAGAAAAACCACCTTTGATAAATAATAAACAAATCCAACAGCTATCGTGCATGCTAGTTAAACACATTGTCAATAGATGGTGCCTTCTCCATTTTTACAAAAAGGTTGACCCGTGAGAATAATTCGCATGATATATTGATCAATCACCGAATGATAATGTGGAAATAAATAAATGATAATAATAAATTATTATGATATGATATGATATTAATAAATAATAAATTATTAATAGATGGCGCCTTCTACATTTTTATAAAAAGGTTTTTAAAATAAAAGTTTTTTAACAAAAACATTAATTTTAAACAATTTGTTTATTTTTCGTCATTAGCGGTGAACGAAATTTTCAAAATGATATCTCAATCATTGATTTTGATGAAGTATTAAGGGAAATAAAAAAAAACACCTTTTAGAAATAATATATGAGAAGTTAACAAATTTTTATGTTTTTTATTGTAATAAATCGTTTATTTTTATTAAAATATAAATCTTTGTTTGTTTTTTTATGTGTTCTTATTAAATAAACGATGAAATATCATTTTAAAGTGCATTTTTATTAAAAAAAAAGGATATATTTGAAGTTTACGACGCTATAGAAATATTTGAAATGTTGTTTTGCTTTCGAAAAATAAGTCGCTTCTATTAAAGCATGTCGACATTTTTATAAAAAGGTTTTTAAAATAAAGTTTTTAACGAAAACATTAATTTTAAACAATTTGTTTACTTTTCGTCATTAGCGGGGGACGTTATCTTCAAAATGATGTCTCAATCATTGATTTTGATGAAGTATTAAGGTAGTAATACCGATACTAAAACACGGTACTAAAACACCTTTGAGAAATAATATAGAAGGATAATTGCCTTTTTTTCCATTGTTTGACCTCTCATTTATTTACTTTATACAGAAAATTGTTCATTGATTTCATTGACATTAATTCCTTTGTTTTCCTTCTTTGTTTTAGTATGCTGATTCTTCTCATACCGTCAAACTGAAAGATACTGAAATTTCAACATTTCTTGGCATTTGTCGTCTCCTGTCGTACGGTAGTTATATAAAACAATATTATTAGCATAACAGTATTAATACAGTCATATTTCTGTTGATATCATTTAAAATATTTAAACCTTTTTTAGACTTATTATAGAATTTCAAATTACAGATGTAATTGTAATTTCCAATTTTTTTTTAATGGTAAGTTTTTTTATTTAATTTGTCTTTAAGTGTGTCTTTAAATTGAAAAAAAATTCTAAATTCGTTACAAATTTTTCTTTCAATTTTTCTGCTTTACCACTTTTAAAGTAATGGTGATGTTTGTGAGTTCCCGATAAAAGTGGAGGGGAAGCCAAGGTGAAACTTTACAACACGGTACCAGCCGACGTTGGATTATTTTTCGGAGTTGTGAGAAGATGATGGTATTTGCATTATTTTAAAAATGACGGATAATGTATGAGGAAACCGTCGTTGCCGTTGAATAACCCTAGAATATTGTTATTTTTTTTTTTAATTTTTCAATATAAACATCCTGGAGTGGGTCTAACCTCAACTCACCTAACCTACAGCTAATCGTCACAGATGATTCGCTTTGGCGCTATCGGCGCTTCGCGACAACAGCTTGAGCTCTTTTTTAACAATAATTTATTTACTATATATAGGCGAAACGAAGAAAACGATATATCTTGCGCGGCGGATATGGTAAAAAGGCAATCGATGACGTATCCTTGTCACGACGTTGATTGGCGGTACCGTGTTGTAAAGTTTAATCGAAGCCAATCTTACAATAGATACATTGATCTATTTATGAAGCTTTTTTTTTTTCTATTAGATCAGCCTATTCGCTACAAAGGGGCTACATCCTTCGAAATTTTCTTAGAATATCGGAGTAAAAGTCGAACATTTGCAAGATTTTTACCTTCCCTTGGAAACACTTACGAAAACAGCTTGTTGGTAAGAATAGTCTACAATTCACTCTAACAATAACATTTGCAACAATAACATTGTCCTAGTATTATATAAATGGAAACACGACGTCAGAGGGAAAGTTTAGTTTAATATTTCCAACAATATACATTCCAAAAATCAAACCTGTACTTAATTTTACAAATTGTTTTAAGCATTTTTTAATGTCATAAAATATCAGCAAGAAGAAAACAATTTATTATGAAGTTTGGCAACTACTAAGATTTTATGGAATTATATCTTTTTTTTTAAAAAGTTCAGTTGTAATCTTCGTAATTTACAAATGTGGTTCATAATAACATCTTTTGCCATTGATTCTATTCATATTAATGATATTTTCTTGATTTTCTTTAGTTTATGTTGGAAGATTCGTCTGTGTATCCTCTATCTCATATATTCATGTATGCGAGAGGTCCTCTGAAGAAAGGAACAAAATACCGATACCAGTTGACAACCACTGAGGTGAGGAATCAAAGAAAGTTTATCAGTTACAATATTTCTATGCAATATTGCTGTTGACCTATAATCTAAATTAAAATTTATAAAATAATGGAAATAACTTAAAAGAAATGTAAGTTAAAATAAGCCACTACAAGTCAATGTCCGGTTGGGGTCGCGAGGGGTAAGGCTCCCGACGTTTATTGCCCAAATGGACTAAGTTGAAGTTGGGTGATAAGCCTGATGCGACGCAGGCCCGCTATTAATCCCTGGGAAAAAATACGGTACGATTCTACAGAGGGCTGGATGGCGGACCCTAGGATCTGTCTGGAGAAGAATTCAGAATGGCAAAATCCCAGACCACACAAGGGATTGAACCAAGCTTCTGTAACCCGCAGTCAAGCACGTTACACTTGACTACAGGGTCTACATTTTAACAATCAAACCATCTTAATTATATCAGTTAAACAGTTATATTACGAAGGTGCTCCATCATGTTGTAAATTAATGTTATAAAAATTCATTAATTGTTACCAAAGAAAACAAGGTCCAGCAATTCCTTATGTCCGTGTAGGCCTACTGCCCCTAAAATGTAACATTTTATACTTGTCTGAGTTATTTTATAATGATTCGTATCACCTCAATAAGTATAATTAATTTATTAACATATTCATTGAATTTAAAGCCTGCTTATTCGCTCCATCGAATTGCTTTGAACAAAAGGCATGATATTATATTTATCCCAATAATGATCGAACGAGTTCTTTTGATAAAGATATTGCAAATATTCTTATGTTTTGTTTATCTTTCCCATTAAATTATTAACTTGTTTGTTTAAAATATATTAAGATTTATTATTTTTCTTTCTTTTAGTTTAAAAGCAAAAGTTTTCCCAATAAGCCTTGCGAAGAAGACATTAAATCTTACACAAAATGCTGGAATACGTTTGTAAATAAGGAAATGAATAAAATAGCGAAATGCAAGTAGGTATCTTCTATCTTACTATTATTATTGCAGTGATGTATTCCAAAGTGTCATCTTCGCTTAGTTGGTTATTCATTTCTTGTGCCTGACAGTTTTTGAAGTAAATTAATACCTGAAAAGGAGATAGAAAAAAATAAAATAAATTAAGCTTTAATAGTTAAAAAAAGGATTAAGATAAAATTACTAGATCTTACTTTTTTTTTCTCTTTCGTTTTACGATTCCTTATATTTATTTTGTCAAATATTATCAATATTAAATAAATAAACCACATTCTCATGGTAATCTCCTTGTAAACTTCTTTACTTCATAACGATATTTCGATTGATCTTCCCGATCATTCTTCTTCAGGTTATAAATAATAAATGAAGGAGGAAATAAAAAATATTTCTCTCCGTACAAATTCAAAATAAACAATGAATTCTAATTTACAAAAATTAATCTTAGTACATTCATTATTACATGATATCATTCGTTACTACATTTTTGTCTGTTACAAATTGATTATTACAAATTGACTGTTACAATTTTTTGTTTTTGTTTTTGTTCATTTATTTCTTAAAAATGCTTAAGGATAAATTTGAAACTTTCAGCGATTTATCGTTGTTAAAGCATCTATTTGAGTTGATGTAACAAGATTCTATTAGTAATCTATCTATTTCGTCATTGCATTTATGTATAACTTTCACGATTGGATCTGGGTTGTGGTTAGAATTTATAGAATGACATGCCCAATCTGATAACTTCGGTTGTCTATTTCTATAAGCCCTAATATGCTCAGTCTTTCTTTAAGCATTCTAGCAGAACTACCATAATAAATTTCATTACAATTTCTGCATTGTAGTTGATGTACGATTCCCATGTTGAGAAGATCTTCATTAATTGGTTTTCTATATAAATTAAATAATTTGTTATCTTTAAAATAGACAATTTTTATATTTTTTCAATGCATAATTCTTTAATCTCTTTGCTAATTTTTGTTCCAATGGGTAAACGTATATATTTTGTAAATTCATTTTTGATTTTGTTTGATTTTATTTCTTATCTTTTTCATGTTTCTAAAGAAAGCTTAATAATTTTATCAATAAATTTAATTGGATATTTATTTCAATGGTGTTAGGCAAGGGGGCGATGTTCTCCCTCCTAAAAAAATGTTTGTAGTAATCCTGAAGAAGTCTTTGGAATGTAGAATAAAGACGAAATATTGATGTCAGTTGAAGTAGCTTGTATCATTATTAATTGCATATTCATTTATACAATATTTTTTCTTCATATTCTCAAGCAAGTGGTTCCATTTTCTTTTAATTAGTTATTCTTTTCACGTTGTTCCACATTATTGCTTTTTTAGTTTTTATGTTAACATTGGAATGGAAATACATACTATGTTTACTTTTTAATTCTTTTTCATAGAATTCATAAGATATGTCGTTATTTTCATTTATGATGGTTAAGTCCAAGTAATTAATTCTGTGATCTTTTTCTTTCTCAAATGACAATTTTAAAATATTATCTATAGAATTTAAATAGTTAAAAAATATATTAAATTGTCTATCAGTTCCTTTCCAAAATATTATAATATCATCAATATATCTAAAATAACTAAAGTTTGTACCTTTCCAGTTATTAATTAATCTATTCTCCATATTATTCAAATAAATATTACAAATTGAACCTGAAATGGCGCTTCCCATTGGGAGACCAGATATTTGTCCGTATAATTTTTCATTAAATTTCAAAATAACTGTTAATGAAATAACTGTTATTACGCCTGATTAGTTTCATAAAATGAGATACATTCATATTGTGATTCTTTAATATACTATCATTTTCTTTCAGCTTTTGTTCTATGAGATCAAGTGCTTTTTTAACTGGAAGTTTTGTATACATTGATACTACATCTAAAGAGTATAGTTTAACATTAATGATTTGATCCTTTATACTCTTTAATATTTTCAATCAATTCTTGTGTTAGATAAGATTAATTTATTATTTTTGTAAAGGAATATTCTTTAATATTTTGTTCAAGAAACCTCCTGTAATGTGTATTGGGGAACCGTATGAATTGATAATAGGTCGCAGTATCGTTATGAAGTAAAGAAGTTTACAAGGAGATTACCATGAAGATGTGTTTTATTTATTTAATATCCTAACAGATTTTGATATTAGGCCTTAATGGCTTTTGGTGCAACGAAGATTTTTGGGAATTAAACATGAATTTTATTAAATCTATCAGACACAGAAGTAGAGCGATAGGTTTTAAACTATTCAAAAGCCACCAGAAAATAGTTACGAGATTAGGAAAGTGGAGTCGCAAAGACTTTTCTTCTAAAAATAAAACATTTCAATTTCATACCGAAAAATTTCATACCATACTAGAAAGAATAAAAATACCAACATCAATGATCAATCAAGAATCTAGAGGAATTATTGAAGCATTAAAATACAGTTAAGAAAGAAAAAGATCACAGAATTAATTACTTGGACTTAACCATCATAAATGAAGATAAAACATATCTTATGAATTCTATGAAAAAGAATTAAAAAGTAAACATACTATGAATTTCCATTCCAATGTTAACATAAAAACTTAAAAAGCAATAATGTGGAACAACGGGAAAGGAATAACTAATTAAAAGAAAATGGAACCACTTGCTTGAGAATATGAAGAACAAATATTGTATGAATGAATATCCAATGAAATTTATTGATAAAATTATTAAAGCTTTCTTTAGAAACATGAAAAAAGATAAAGAAATAGAATCAAACAAAATCAAAAACGAATTTACAAAATATATACGTTTACCCATTGGAACAAAAATTAGCAAAGAGATTAAAGAATCTCATTGAAAAAAATATAAAAATTGTCTATTTTAAAGATAAGAAATTATTTAATTTATATAGAAAACCAACTACAATGCAGAAATTGTAATGAAATTTATTATAGTAGTTCTGCTAGAATGCTTAAAGAAAGACTGTCTGAGCATATTAGGGTCTACAGAAATAGACAACCGAAGTTATCAGATTGTGCATGTCATGCTATAAATTCTAACCATAACCCAGATCCAATACTGAAAGTTATACGTAAATGCAATGAGGAAATAGATAGATTACTAATAGAATCTTGTTACATCAACTCAAATAGATGCTTTAACAAAGATAAATCGCTGAAAATTTCAAATTTATCCTTAAGGATTTTTAAGAAATATATGAACAAAAACAAAAACAAAAAATTGTAACAGTCAAATTGTAAAAGTCAAAAAATGTAATAACGAATGATATCATGTAATAATGAATGACATCATGTACTAATATTAATATTTCTAAATTAGAATTCATTGTTTATTTGGATTTTGTACGGAGAGAAATAGTTTTTATTTCCTCCTTTATTTACTATTTATAAACTGAAGAAGAATGATCGGGAAGATCAATCGAAATATCCTTATGAATTAAAGAAGTTTACAAGGAGATTATCATGAAGATGTTGTTTATTTATTTAATATCGTAACAGATAATATAGATTTTAAATATTATCAATGTTTTCTTGGGCAAAAGTCAATCTATAGATTGGCATTAAGAGTTATAATGATAATTTCATAAATAAAGCCATTCAAAAATATAATACATTTAAAATAAAGGAATTAAATGTATACAATCAAAATAGATTTTTTTCTACCTTGTCTCAATAATCTACAAATCAAAAAGATTTGTAAGAATTTTAATATTGACATTGCGTTTGTTTATAATAATAAAATGAAAAATATTTTATGTAATAAATTGAACATGTACGACAAAAAACATGAAATAGGGATTGTGTATAAAATGGACTGTATGAACTCTGGGGCTTTCTTTCTAGGAGAAAGCAAAAGGACAATAAAGGAAATGGTGCTTGAGCTCGGGTATTGTATTAAAAATAAATTAATAGACAAATCGGAAGTGGCTGAACATTGTGTTCAAAAAACACACTGTATTAATAGTGAAGTTAAAATTTTATGTGTAGAAAAAGACCATGCATAAACAAAGAAAATAATAGAAAGTTTATACATTATAAAAACAAGAAGTAGAAATTTAAATAGAAATGAGGGAGTAGAAGTAAATGAATGTGTAGTTGCAATGGCTCATTTCTGATGAGATGATTGATAAAAAAATGTTCACATTGTAATAACAAGGTTAAATTTGATGTTTTTGATTGTTGAATCTTTGCGTTGCTATCAGATTATTATAATTTGTTGTAAGGTTGATTGTTTCAACAATCTATATTATGTAATTCTCACGCAATCTTCCTTAGTTTGTTGCTAAAAATTCTTTTCGTAACTTGTATTCATGTAGGCTTGAAAAAGAAGAGGCGATTTTTTCTCTTCGAAAATTTGCGTTTTCAATAAATGTATTATATATTTATTACATTTATTTGTATTGATTATGTTGATGCTTAATATTAATCCTTGTGAACTGTTATTTTGAGATATTTTAGTTTGATTCTGATATATAAAAGATTGTAATAGTAATTTTAAATTTTTCTAATTAAGTAAAATATTATACGAACTTCAAGAAGATCATTTCACAGGTTGAAAAGTTATTAGGGTATATTAAGGTATAAAGGGTATATTAGGGTTTATTAGTTATTAGGGTTATTAGGGTGGTTTTCAGGGGGAATTATTCACCAACAGTCTCTGATTTTTTTGATGCGTAAATTTCCATAGAGAAGTAAGCTAAAACAAAAGTAGACAATAAGCAGACAAGTAGCTGATAAGTAGACAATAAAAAGCATTGTAACTCTTCCCAATTTAATGGGGAAATAATTCCTGCCATCACCCAAAGATGTCAACACAGTAGGAACTGAGGAATGCAAACCACTACTTTTCGGACAGATTCCATTCCCTGCATTAGTAATCTGTAGTCCAATACTGAAGGAAATAGTGCTAATGCAAAGGAAATAGCTATAGTTTTACTTGAGATAAGAACATTCATTGCAAGGAAAGAATATTTATAGTAAATTTATGGCTTATGAGTGTCTTTCAATTTTTTGTTAAGAAATTGAAAGAAATAGCCTATACTGTATTAAAATTAAAGTAAAATTCTTTGTTTCACGGAGAACTTAATCCTAATAAGCTTATTTAGATTGCTGCCTTTGTTGATCTAGGGGCGCATTCTTAACCATAGTTATATAAAATTGGTTTTCAATTGTTTAAAAACCATTATTATTAACAATTGTTATAAATAATAACATTTTTATGATATGGTAATGATGGGAAAAATTTTATCATTTTTTTTTCCTTTTCTTGAAATTATATACTACTGTCATCTGTTTGCAAATTTACTAATAGACTAACATTGTACTTTTTCTTCTTTTTTTTTCTTTCTTTTTTATATAGATTACCTTTCATATCTACTGAAAATGGGAACCTAACTCATTGCACTGATTACGAAACTCTTATGCAAGAATACAAGAATCTAACGAAGGTGTATGATTCAGTGTGGGATTCCAAAAGCTCCAGTTGCTTGGAAATCTGTGATGATGTTCAACACCATCTAACGAAGTTACAAGAAATACCCCTAGATGAAACTCAGCCACAAGATCTTGAGTTTCACATAGATCTCAGTGAAAATACAAAGCAAATTGTAACTAAGGATTTTGGTTACACAATTCCACAGATGCTGAGTGACATTGGTGGAAGTCTAGGTTTGTTTCTCGGATGTTCTATCTTGAGTTTTTTAGAAATCTTGCAAATTATTGGATTCCGACTAAGCAGAGGAACACGACGAAACCACTGAAATGTTCAACTGATTGTTAATTTTAAGCCAATAAAGATAAAGATAATATAACAATAGATTAGTATAATTCAACAATGAAAACCCATTTTTTTTCATTATTTTTTCCGACAGAGTTATTCGTCAATTTAGTATTCGATCTCTCAGGACAATATTTAGCACTTGAGATATCATGATCACTAATAATACCTAGAATATGAAAAAAAGCATGACAGCCTCAGTTGTGAAACAATAATACGTACTGTAACTTACTTTAACAATTGTCTTCAGTATTTGAAACAGCTCAACATTTTAATTTGAATGGTTCAAATACAAAATCAATTTGTTGCTATTTTCGGTTTTATATGAATTATTCTATATAATGAACTCAGACGTTTCTAACTGTATCAAATAAAATTGAATTAAAATAAAATTTCGTGTAATATGGATTTGGCACTGCCAGTGTGTGTGTGTGTGTGTCTTTCTCCTAAGTCAAACGGACTAACATCACTTTTGATAAGTAACAAAATTAATTAATATAGTTTTAGTAGCTGAGCGTATGATTAATAACATATGTCAAAAGATCACTCGTGATCAAAGACATTTTGAACCATGGTTTTTAAAACAGTTAAGCACTAATGTACAAAAATTTCAGAAATTTCCAAACAGTGGAGTTGATTGATCAGTTTGGCTTGTGATAGTCTCTCGTATTGTTAACAATTAATAAGGTGAGGCGTAAGTCACTGTGGATGATTTGGAAGTCTAATGGCGGAGTGCACCAAACTTCAGTTAATTTTGATGACTTCAGTTTGGACGGAGCTAAAATTAGTGGGGGATGCTGCTCCAGAAAAATTTTAGCCTTTGTTTTAAAATTGTGTGAAAGGAAACAAACATGTATAAAAAGAAATTTATCAAGTTTATGAATAAATTTTCTTTTTATACATGTTTGTTTCCTTTCACACAATTCTAAAACAAAGGCTAAAATTTTTTTGGAGCAGCACCCCCCCACTAATTTTAGCTCCGTCCAAATTGCAGTCATCAAAGTTAACTGAAGTTTGGTGCACTCCGCCATAAGTCTAAAAATAAAAACAATAAATCGAAACTATCAAATTTATGGTTTTTATTTTTTTTAAATTCAACTATTGTGAAAGTAAAGGAAATCTTGAATTCAATTGCTGGACTATTACTTTACTAGCCGTCGCTTCGTTCCGGAACCCTTTCATATATAGCATTAAACAAAAAACTTTATTTATTTAGCAAATTAATACTGAGATCGGAGAATGTATGACTTTCCAGCCCGTTGTGGCCTTCTCTGCTTAACTCAGGTGTTTTGCGGGTTGGCGCCACACACATTTTTGCATGTATCTTGCAAACGCAGAAACGTTTGTGAATGACTGGGTATCGTTCGATAGAACTTTGAAATACCAACGTTTTCTCAATATAATGTTCTCTTCCAACTTTTATACTTTTCATTTAAATTGAGAAAAAGTAAAAATTTGACCCTTTAAAAGGCGCCAACTTGGAAACAAAAAAAATTTTCGAAAGATTTTTGTAGCATTTTGTTTCTCTTAAAAAAATCTACATTTTATCCATTTTCATGACCAAGCTATCTCTTATAGTTTGGTCACAAAATTTGAAAAACTTAAAGTCTTTTGACAGAATGACAGACAGAATAACGTTTTTGTATAATATAGTTTATTCGTAGAATCAAAAATGGGAGCTTTTTTAAGTTAAAATAATTTAGTAGAACTGAAATTCCTTCAAAAAATTAGCCGGTTTTGAACTTAAATGTAATTAGTACACTTATCATAAAAAAATCAAAAATAAGAGAATATGATTCATTCACATTTAAACCGTTATATTTCAAATTTTCAGATTTTTAGTTGTAATTTTAAGACTTATAGAACGATTTGAACTTAGACCTACAAAATCGTCCAAACTGACTTCCACTTCACCTTAATGCAATATCAATAGTTATTTTTATGGTTATATTTAACTTAAATAGTAAATAAAATAAATTATAAATATTATAAAAATAATTTAAGCCATATCATTTCTAAATTTTCATTACTTTCTTTATATTTTTGAAAGAATGGAAACTATATTTCTATGATATGAATTTCGCTGTGAATACTCATTCATGTTACGCAGACTACATATAAATTTACACTCATTATCAAAATAAACGACGCACCTAGAAGGAGTTGTCCGATTGTAATGAAATTTCGTATGCAAAGACATTGGGACCGCCCTTGCAAATGATTGGACTTTGGTGTCCAATGAATGAATAGCGAGAGCTACAGCGCATTGCAACTGCGCACTCAGCAGATGTATATAAGAAGCGATTCTCAATCTGATGGTCAAAATTTCTGTTGCATTGCGAGTTAGGATACCTTTCAACGACTGAAAAAATGCCTCGCCTCAGGATTCGAGCTCATTACGTGCAACTGTCAGAGTTTGAAAGAGGTCGTATCATTGGATTGAAAGAGGCAGGTTGGGCAAATCGGAGAATCGCTAGTCATATGGGTCGAAGTGATGCGGCGATTAGAAGATGCTGGCAGGAATGGGTGGACAATGGCAGATCTCAGCGTCATGAAGGTAGCGGTCGACCTAGGGCCACAGCAGAGCGGGAGGATAGAGTGATTGTCAGATCAGCTATCATAGCGCATGAATCATCGTTATCAACCATCAGACGTGCGACCCGCACACGAGTGTCCACCATGACCATTCACAGACGGCTGAGCGAGCGACATCTACGCCCGTACCGACTGCTACGCCACCTGCCATTCACGTCTGCACACCGTCGGGCCAGATTACAGTGGTGCTTAGCTCGATCCGGTTGGAATGATGCTGACTTGGGACGTATAGTGTTTAGCGACGAATCCCGCTTCCAACTGTGTCCTGACGATCGTCGCAGACGTGTCTGGATTCGCCCAGGGCAGCATGCCGATCCTGCTTTCACTATTGCACGCCACACAGGCCCTCAACTAGGAGTTATGGTCTGGGGTGCCATTTCCCTTGATAGCCGGACCCTTTTGGTCGTCATTAGCGGCACACTTACAGCACAGCGGTACGTCGACGACATTCTGAGACCTGTTTTGCTACCCTTCCTTTTCCAGTACCCTGGTCTTATTTTTCAGCAAGATAATGCTAGACCACATACGGCACGTGTTGGTATGACCTGTCTTGCAGCTTGTGAAACACTTCCTTGGCCAGCCAGATCCCCAGATCTCCCTCCATTCGAGCATGTCTGGGATATGATGGGAAGGCGACTGCATCCACCAGGGAATGTGGATGACCTAGCCCGACAATTGGAGCAAATTTGGCAAGAAATATCGCAGGAGACCATCAGGGAGCTTTATCACTCTTTGCCACGTCGTGTGGCAGCTTGCATTCAGGGTAGAGGTGGGTCAACACCTTATTGAGCTCGTTACTTTGTAACTCTCTAACTCTGAAATAAATCATTCAATTTGTCTGAAAGTTTAATCATTTTCTATTCTGTACATAAAATCTTCCTCTCCACCAATTTTTGTCTCCATCGGACAACTCCTTCTAGGTGTATCGTTTTTTTTGTTAATGAGTGTATTTTAAATGGTTATCCATTTTACCTTACGATCTTTCGAAATTACTATTCACTCATCTTAAAGCACAAATTGTAGCTTTAATAATTAACAATTATTTATAGTACTTAAGATTCATGTGGGCCCGGTAGCCGAGTGGGTAAGGGCGCTTGGCTGCGGGTTGGAGGTGGCGGGTTCGGTTCCCGGCCTCGGCGGAGGACGGGAATTTTTCCACGCTTCTTTCTCCTCCAAACGGGCCCTAGGGTCTACCCAGCCCTCTATAGAATGGGTACCGGGTTTCTTTCCCGGGAGTTAAAGGCGGGCGAGTGACGGGCCGACCCCCCGTCCTCAACTTTGTCCCGTAGGTTCTGAACACTGGAGCCTACTCTCCAGTTGCATTGCGCGGTCCTCTGGGCCTGATCTTAACTTTAACTTAAGATTCATAATACTTATTTATTTCGATTTGCATTTCGCACAAATGTTCTCTTTCTTCACTAACTTTTGTAATGTTTCAGGTCTAGCTTATGTTGTAATATGATTTTTGTACATTAATTACGACAGTAAAGTAATTTTGATTAAAAATTATTTAAAAAAAATCGTGTTAAAAACGTATAAAAAGGTCAAACATATTAAAAATAACGCTACATTTAAAAATGCATACAAAATAGGAAATGGGGAAGCTTTTCAGAGGTTGAAAAAGGATGCCGCAGTAACAGGGTCCGAAAAGCTTCCCCATTTCCTATTATGTATGTATTTTTAAATGTAACGTTAATTTTAGTGTGTGACTTTTTATACGTTTTTAACAGTAAAGTTTAATCAACGGGAAACCACCCTCAGTATCTTTCCTCAGTTGTTTTTAGGAGATCCATGTGAGACCTCCATAGAACTGGACCTGTCTTCGGACAGAAAACTATGGATGGATGGATGGATATACACTGTCCGACCAGTTTATAAGTATACCTACCTAGTAGCGTGTTGGGCCTCGTCTAGCCCTCAAAACAGCCTGAATTCGTCGAGGTACCATGCAGACATGAGTGTGTCACGCAATTCCTGAAGATTTGATGGTGGTGTAGGCCTGGAGCGAACAGCCTGTTCCAGCTCATCCCATAAATTTTCAATCGGGCTGAGATTCGGGGACTAAGCGGGCCACTGCCGCTGCCGCAAGGAAAAGTCATCGCCATCATTCCTCAAACCATCCCGTAGTGATGCGGGCTTTGTGCACCGGCGCATTATCCTGCTGGAAGTAGCGATCTGCATGAGGATAAACTATTAACATTTACGGTTGCTCTTGGTCGGTCTCGATGTTTAGGTACGTGCCTGCAGAGGTATCAATGGATCTAACATGTTCCAGGAAAACATCCCCCACACCATGACACTGCTCCCACCGGCTTGAAGAGTTGTTGTGAGACAGCATTTGTGCGCACAGCAAGGATATACCTAATAAAGTGGCCGGACAGTGTACATAGAAACTAAAATGTCTGATGTTTTTTAACCATAAGGTTTTAAATTCACTACTTAAAAAAATAAGGAAGAAGATCGAAGTTGAAGGTTTTTAAAATGTAATTATATATATTAATGAAAAAATTAAAAATATAAATAAATAAAACATGTAAAGGGCCTTTACAAAGTATCACGTGAGTATTAAAGGGGGGAGGGGGGGAGGGTTAAAGCTTTGTTTATTTTTGCTGATATATGTACGGGGAGGAAGGGATATACGTACACACATATATGTACGCGAGAATGTGCGCTGCGCGAGATTGACTTTTTCCTCAGTACTTCATATTTAGTTTGTTACATTTTAATTCAGGAATGAATATCATGTAATTTTCACTGTTTTAGTTGATAGTTCAGTGATATTTACTGTTAATGATTTGGCAAATCTTACGTAAGCACAAGGGAGGGGGTTGGGGGTCGGGCATCTGCTTATATTTGTGCTATGTGCTTACGTAATATAGTAGACTCCCGTTATCCGCGCGTCAATCGCGGATAAGTGAATTCCGCGGATAATCCGAAATAGGACGAAAGAGGACGAAAATCAACACAAAAATGCTTTTAACGTATTTTATTTACATTAAAGTGGCAGTACATACATTATTAACAATTAATTTATTTTAATTTACTTTAATTTCTTACTTTTTAACAATAGAAATCGGGTAATTGTCTTTGTTTTTTCATGTCGAAACCCTTACTTGGACGTCGCTAAATCTGCCTGTTTTATTGTTTACCTTATTCTAGTTTTAAATTTTTTTTTTGTTAATTCTGCAATTTATTGTACAGTAAAAAAAAAAATGGTAATCGGAGAGGTCCGCCGATAATCCGCAAAGCGGATAATTCGCCCGCGGATAATCGGGAGTTTACTATACTTGAACGGCCGCTAAATTATATATTATTTTCAATTCTTGCAAATTATAAATTTATCATAATTAGTTAGGCTTTGACACTCATCCGCGAATCGTATGGAGACACTCCACGAAAGTCAACAACCTTAAAATTTTTTTGTGCTTTGAATTATAAGCATCCACCGAAAGCATGAATACACAAGCGATCTGTAAACTAAAAGGCACGAGGCAGGAGAAATTGTTACGATGATTTTATCATCCATATTTTTTTTTTTCGAATGTTTGCTCTTTGTGACTTTAAGCATAATTTTTGAAATATCTTAGAAAAAAAAAAGGAAAATAAATAAATAAAAAAAAAATCCAAAGAGATGAGATTTAGATATCGTGGAGGGTATTCAAGAACACTCTCCCTTCAAGAAAGAGAGACCTATCCAAAGAATTTGGAAATTCATTCTCGAGATAATCTCCCCCTGTTGTATAGTAACGTGGGGGTGTACCATCTTTTTGAAAAAGAAAACCACCAAGTATCACTTACTGATGTTTCTTATGTGTTTCTGATGTTTAGTATAATATAATCTCTCAACATTTCATTGTTATCATTACAATTAAACAGATAAGGCCCTTTGAAAGATGTTTCTAATGTTTTCAAGCAGATAGTAACCATTTTGAACATTTCAAATAAATTTACATATTTTGCAAAAAAAAGTCTATCTCTTTAAAATATAATAAAAAATCGTAACTGTGCATACTATTAATAAAATATAAATTTTTAAAGTGTGTTTACATAATTCATATTGCCAATGAATTGCAACCATTGACAGTGATATGCTGCACCGCGTATAGTCAGAAATGGATTATCATCTGTATGTCTGCTGAGTCACTCAAGCTCGACACACAGAACATTTACGAAAAAGCAAAAAACAAAAACTTGATGAGTTTGTCTTTCGTTTGATATCTCGAGAGCAAGCTATGCTTTTTTTTTCGCCGCCGAACTGCTAACCTCTGAAATGTGTCAAGGAATTATGAATAACTCTGTAGATACTACATTTTAATGGTATCAATATAGAAGGAATTTCGTGTTTTTTTTTTATAATAGCAAAACTCGAAAATATTAGTAATTTTGGTGCCAAGCTATTTTAAGCTTTATTATGTTGAAAATAGGTGTTTATTTTGTAATCATAAAATAACAAGTCATAAATAAGCCTCTTTGTGAATTAATGTAATCCAAAACACCAACCTCCTAAAATAAAATTAGTTCACGATTTTATTACTAAAGGAAAACATGAGACTTTCGATCCTCAGAAAATCCTTATAAACAACATTTTTCGAAGTCAGAACAAGATTTATTACCGTATATGATTAAATTGTTGCATAAATGATAATTCCGGCAATAGAAGAGAGAATACAAATAAGTAGGGAAAAAAAAAATAAAACGCCTTTTGAAAATTACCATCATATTTCATACGAAGGCGTGTGACCAAACTAAAAGACATAATTATGGAAATGTACATATCTATATTGTTCGAGACTTCCAAAATATAAAATGAGAGATACATTTTCACATTACAGTTTAAGTAAAATAGAAGAAGTTTTGGTAAGTATTTGAATCAATTTTTAATCAGTTAACATTGATATTTGAAAGCAAAGAAATCTCTAATGTTCGTCGTTGTTGGTGATTCAGGAGTTAGACAGAGTAGCCCATTTCGGATTTTATTTTCGGAACATTCCGGACAAACAAACCATGTTATCCGTTTTCTAATTTGTGACTGGGGGGGGGGGGGGACTTCACAGACATTACTTCGGGCACTCAGATACCTAGCCTCGCCAATTCCGGACCCATCGAAAGGGCCTTTAGGGAACATACAATAACAATTCTGAAATTATCTGAAAGTTTTAAACAATGCAGCATTCTATTGTTTGAAGATAAATTTTTAAGATCACTTAATAATTGCAATGACTTTTTTGCTTTTGTCATTAAAAAGAATTTTCATTATAAATTGTTTGATAAGAGGGGAAGGGAGAGAGGGATTCTCGAAAATTTGCAGAAATATAAAAAAAAAATATGTTTGTACAACATTTAAATATCGAATATGTTTATTTGAGGGAAGAAGAAATGTACCTTAGAGTACGATATTTCAAACTCAGAAACTGCTTTAGTATAACAATTTTATAGGTTTCTGATCAAATGGAATTATGGATGAAAATAGTCTAAATAAAAGAAATGAATTCTCTCATTCTTAGCTTCAGAAATATATTGCATTAGTTCGGTTGAAATTAAAATTGCGATCAAAAATACAAGCAGGCTCTAGACCGAAGCTTTGCAGTTTGTTTTCCTGTTGACAGCGAGACTATTGACGAATATTTAAAATATGATGACACTGACAAGCAGCTTCCTGTGAGATCTTTGTCCTTTTTCTCTTTCTGCTCAATCTGACGATGCTTGTGGTCGGAAATAAAAGAAATGTGTGAAACTCCGCCAACGTAAACAACCTCCTCACTAGCTACTGCACCGTATTTTGTATAAAGGTGAAGATAGCAAGAAGGCATGAACAGGGAAGGTATATTTAGAAATTTGACCTATTACGTCTATTGAAAAAAGCGCAGTGAGTCAACAATAACTTCTGTTCTGTTATTATCGAACGTTATCGTTTTTAGCGACTTATAATCGGTAGCTATTGCGTTTGTCGTATCCGTCCGTCCGTGTCTGTTCTCCCTTAACAACTCCCCAACGGAAGGTCGGATCGACAAACGGACTTCACCATCGTGTTCAGAGGCCCAAACACTGCAAGAATAGGGTATTTTCCAGGGGCTAGGCCTCTTCCTTGTTCGAGATATTTCGCATTGTTTTCATTGGATTTCCACTGTTAGCCTAAAATGTTAGAAATGCAACCATCTCATTTCAGTTGTCAGCTTGATGGGTAAGTGCTCGGACTCTGGAGGTAGTCGGCTCGAATCCGTATATCTACTCTTTTTTTTCCTCTTAATCTTTTTTTCTCGATGTCCGTGTGTGGCTTTTTTTTTTTCCTTCTAATTTTCCTATTTTATTTTTTCTTACATTAATGTGATTCCTTTTTTTATTATTATTTTAATTTATTTCTTTCGTGTATTCTTTTTCTCCATTTCCCTCTGTCTCGGGCTTTCTCTCTCATCCATCCTTTTTCCCCTCAGATCTTCAGCCACCTTATCTCTCTATCTGAGCTTGGGTCACCCACGGTTTCTCTTTCCTGGCACCTCCAACATCCTCACTCGCTTTCCTACATTCTCGTCATTCCATAATATACAAATTTATATTCATTTGTTTTTTTGTTTTGTTTTTTTAAATCTAGTAAGTTTTCTTTTACTATTCCTCCGTAACTTTCTCTCTCACTGTAAGAAGTCTTACCATATTTTCATTTTATGGTTAGTTTTCATGCACCCAATATTCTTATTTCAAGCTTTAAATTCAATTTAAAATTAATTTTCAAAGAACAAAAAGGAGATAGCGGCTGTGTTTATGATAGATTGAATCGCTCTTTTGTGAGATGATGTTGTACTAAAAAATTCTTTCTAAACAGATATAAAGATTGATTTTTAGAGATTTTTGGATATTGTTTTAATCGTTTTTTGTACAGGGTGGGTATAAAAGAATGATGGGGTTTCAAAGACATGTATTTTCTATATTGCTTAACATATACAGTCATGACATCTCTAATTGGAAGTTAAACTGTCCAAGTTTGATGTGCATCGCTCTAAGTCCCTCAATTTGCGCATCTTTCGTCACCATATTTCTGCCAGAATGTTTTTTCAAAGACTTTATGTTTAAGCCTTTTGTCTGTTACTCTGTAAGTATGGCTGGTTGGATTTTTCAGAAAATTCCTTTCTTTAAAAATAGATCATCTTATTATGTTATTAAGAAAAAAATTGAATTATCACAGAAGCAGTAATCGAGACTCAGATGAAATATTAAAGAAAATCGTAATATCTTCGAATGTGCTATATTTAATAAAAAAAACTGCGCCGGGGTAGGGGAATTTTGATACAAGTAAATTGGATTTAATGAACGTGAGGAAAATACTTGAAAATTCAATGTGCTTTAAAGTTCCATTAAGACAGTTAAAGAAAATTTTGAAACAAAATTAAACATTTTGAAGTCTTGAAAATGAAACATAATAGGTAAGCACTATTATTTCATTTCATATTGAAATAAAACAGATAGCTGACGAATTTAGAGCATGGTGGAAGAATGATTGAGTTCTATCTCCAATCTGAAGCAAATGAACTGAATTGATTTTTTCATGTCACATGCAACAAGACTTATAGCTTCCCGGGTTTATTAATGTTTCCAAGGATATTGATTATTGTTAAATCCGTTACCCAATACATTGTGAACCACACCCACGTTTAATTTTTACCAGAGCAATTAATCAAGTTGTCAGAACGAAAGACAAAAGACCCAAAACAAATATATGTAAGCATCAAATAACTGACTCAGCATTTTAAGAAAGCTGAAATCGCAAGAATCTACTCATTTCATTAAGCTGTGATGAAAAGAGAAACACATTGAGATTTGGACGTGACTGAAAGTTTGTGTCTGCGATATTAATTTATCTGCTCTTTCTATACAAAAGTTCTTTACAGGTAAACAGTTATTACATTTATAAAAAACAAAAATTGAGATTATCTATAATGAAATTAAATGGGGTTCAGTACTAAAAAAGGTTTTTTGTCTTTCGTTCAAAAAGACCTGCTAGTAATGATTTGTTTCCTCCGCGAATGGATGGTTTCATTCTCTGTATCTGTGATTTCAGCAAAACAATGTACTCCACCAAGAAATACTCTTCAGAAAGATTCGATTCGAATAATGTGAGTATCCCAGGAGTGAAAATCATTTTTAAGAAGGAGGAGTCTTCATTTCTGAGAGTTGCCTGGATCATAGGTATCACTGTATGCATCGCTGTTTCCGTTTATCAGATCACAGATGCAGTTCGTCACTATTTCACTTACCCAGCTAAGATCAATGTGGAAATGGTCAGACAAGTGTATCTGACTTTGCCTTCCATCACTTTCTGTCCTGGAGAGTTCTTAACTTATCTTTATCCTGATATTAATAACGTGAAGCAATGGCCGCCAACAAAATCCGATTGGCTGAAAGAGACACAGCAATTCCATTTAAGAGACTATCACATATCTGCTCAGATAGAGGTACGTAAAATAATTAATTGTGTAAAACGAAAACTGTTAATTAATATTCGGTTTAATTAATGAAAGACATTTTTTTTTAATAATAAAGTGAAAAAAGCATTTACTGCATACTTCCATTTAAGTAAAATACAGTGCAACTTGGATAATTCGAAGCTGAAGGGACCACTACAAAACTTCGAATTATCCAAGACTTCGAATTAAACAAGTTACATCTTTTAACTTTAATTTCAGTTCCACTGAATGCTTGAAAAGATTATTCTGTCAGTAAGAAAATATTTATTCAGAAAGATCATGGTATGAAAGACACTGTATGTATGTAAACAAAATAATATTACGTAAGCCACAGTACATATTACATTCAATACAGAAAATTAGTTTTTCAAAAAATTGTACAATGTCTGATTGTTTTGTAGAATTCAGTCGCTTAAGGTTAGCAAAATCATCAAGCATATTTAGTGAACGGAAAACAGCTTCACTTACGTTGGTTTGTCCTTCAATATACCGATGAAATTCGGCGCTATCCCATATCGTTGGCGATTTGGCATTTCTTCTTCACACCCTTTTCCACCTCGCGAATGACGGCGACCTTTTCAGCGAACGTTAAATTCTTGTACACTCATGGTTTACTGAAAGACATGGTGACACTGACACCAGGAAGCTCGAATAGCGTCTAAACCGTCACGTGTCGAACGGTGGAGGGAAGGGGATTTCAGTTGTCACGTGTCGAATTTCTTAACGACGAAATGCCGAAAAGTCGTTAGGGTTCGAAATTTTTTATAAAAAACTTCGAATTAAGGAAGTTGAACTTCGAATTATCCACGATTTTTTAACATTGATTTAGTAAGAAATTCAAGGGACCAAGAGAAATCTTCGAATTAACCACGATTTCGAATTAAAGACGTTCGAATTATCCAAGTTGCACTGTATTTAATTGTTATTTTTAAAACTACACTAAAACAAAGCAATTATTAATTTTATGCGACTCTTTTATTAATTTAAGTAATTTTATAGATACTTTTTTATTTTAATATGTTATACAATTCTCATGAAAGTCTCAATTCTTATTTGGATTTAGTATATGGATTCTTCTTATCCAGTTGAAATGAATGACACCGAAATTTCAACTTTTTTTGGTGTTTGTCGTCTTCTGTCTTACGGTAATTATACATTTAGCTTTTTTTTTATATCATAAACTGAATATTCTTTTATGAGATATGAGGAGCTTAGTTTCAAAACCCGCCATCTCCAAAAATTGCAAATTCCGCTAAGTTCCGCTGAGTTTTTGTGAAGTTCAAATCAAAATCCGCCGTTTGCATACAGTTTAACTTCAAAAACAGCCATACCAATGTATTGCGATACGATTTCGATACGATTGCTATTTCAAAGCCCGCCATATCCAATGAGAATGCATTAACAAACCCCTATTTTCCAAAAATTTAATTTTGGAGATGGCGGGTTTTGAAACTAAGCTTCTCATATTACAATTGCATGCTTCAAATACCGTGTTTCTAATTCCGAAATGATTTTTATATTCTCATTCTATTAAAGATTACTAAAAAAATTATTCAAGAAATTAAAAACAAAAAAAAAATTGGAAGAAATTATTATTAATAAGAATAATGTTGTTTGTTTTGAGGACAGATGGTTTTACGCGAAGACTTTTATAGAAACTCACGAGTAGATGATGTTATATACTTTTTTTTAATTAACTGAGCCTAGCAAATCCAGCCTTGCTTAGGACTTGCCTTAACCTAAAATCTGTTTTTCCTTTTGATGGTATCCAAAGACAATGGTACAGTGTTTGAGGTCTAGAAAGCTTTGTTTCATGCGTGGGATTCTCCATGTCTAAATGGGATTCTCTAACTAAATACCATACAAGTAACTGGTTTGTTGGATGAAGATCCATGCTAATTGCTTACAAGGCCGCGCGGTTGGCGATGTCGCTAAGACACTGGCCTTTCACCTCTGAGTCCCAGGTTCGGTTCTCATGTGGGTTTCGTTGATAGTGGCGATCCGCGCTGGGCAGGTTTTCCCGGGGTTCTCCCGTTTCCCCGGCATTTCTCACACCATCCTATCTCAGTCTTTCTCTCCGTCTGTCCTTCTTTCCGTGGGATAGTACTAGAGATCTTTCAGGTCGACGTGCTCGGCAGTCATGCCACCCACTTTCAATTAATCTAATCTAATCTAATCTAAATGCTTACAATTGCAGTCGATTATGAATATCTCTAAGGGTATTAATTTTTGCAGAAACGATAATTATGCGAAGCCGAGGATATATGCTAAACTGAGGGTATGGCACTAGCATCTCTCTTTGTTCTGCCATTGGAGAAGCTAAGAAATACTTATCTTTTCATCAAAATCCGCAATGCAGAGCAACTGGTGTTTCTTTGTTTCCCCACCTCTGTCGTAGTGCTTGTCTCGTTTGCTTTATGATGCAGTTTTACATTTGTAGAAATTTCGCGGCACAACAAACTTTATTCCTAAATACCAGCGGCAAAACAAATTTTTGTCATTGTTTTTATTGCTACACAAGAATACCGGGAAAAAATATCTATGATCTTACAAATGAATACAACAGTCTACAGTAAAATTTACAAATACTCTGAAATATGGTTTGTAAGTCGATTTTGAATGTGATTTAATATTTTGTTAATCTTAATTTTTAGAACGAAAATACAGAAAATATAGAATAAAAATACAGAGTACGTATTTCTGTTTGCCCAGATTATTTGACATTTTGGTCTAAATACTGGGAAAAATTGACTACTGGGAAAAATATTCAATATAGATGTCCTACTTTCAGAAGTTTCTCAACACCAAAGATATCCTCACAACAAACTGGTTGAGAAGTTCTGATCTACTAAATTTGTAGACGACTACTGACTTCTCAGTCACTAGCGAGCATAAGATAAAAAAAAAAGAAATGTTTCATAGCAGAGAATAAAGTTTTTTGATATGAGGTATTTAAAAGCATTGAGTCAGACGAAGATAATCAAGCAATATAGCTTCAAAGCTGAGTAGTTTACATTACAGCTAATTTTCAGGTGGGATGTAAACTCATTGAGAATCTCTGGAAAAGATAATCATAGTCATCCAGTTAAAGAAAACTTTCTCTTGATATATTTTGTAAAGGAAATTGCAGTTCTAAACCGAATTTAAATACTGTAAGTGAATTAAGAATTCTTTAATCTCTTATTGCTGTTCCATTTCAGTAGATTGCTATTCTTGATTTTCAACAATTGATTCAGTTAATATTATAGAAAGAAGTAAAATATGTTATTAAAAGAAAGATGTAAGATTTTTGTAATTTAGTTTGAGAAGATCAGGGGATGGTTTTCTTTTCCCATTTAAGATGTAAAACTTGAAAAAGAAGGCCGATTACGCCTTCGAAATATTGTGGTAAAGGAAGATTGGTGGAATTAAAGGATTAAAGAATTTTATAATATTACTTTATTTATGAAGAATTTGTTTATACTGTAAGTGAATGTTTTGAAACTTGACTTAAAAAAAAAGGTTTATTCTTTATATGCATATTTTTTTAATTTCTTTACATGTTTTTTTTTTATTTGTTAGATAAACCTATTCGATACAAAGGCTTGACATCATTTGGTATTTTTTTGAAGATTAATTACTTTAAATTCCAGCCAGTGTGGTTGTCATCTGCTTTCTATTTGCCTTCACTTGGAAACACTTATGAAAAGAGTTTACTGGTAAGGTTGTATAGAGATATTTTATTTTTCTTAATATCATAGCAAATAATGGATAACAGGAAGTCAACTTGCAACAAAATATCCACATTAGACCAGCGTTGATATTCGGAATCTCTTCTGCTACATCGGAATATTTTTTGTTACAATCCTTTGCTGCTACTATTAGTAATATCAAACACACTCGAATGTTTTTTTTTTTCTTTTTTTTCTTTTTTTTTTTGGGGGGGGGGGGGGGGGGGAGAAATAAGGCAGATTAATTTCACTGAGTGACCTCTTATTGCTGATTATTGTTGCTGTTCCATTCCATTAGATTGGTATTCTTGATTTTCAAGAATTGATTCGATTAACATTTATGGTAAGAAGTACAATTATGTTATTAAGAGAAAGAAAAGGATGTGAAATGTAAGATTTTGGTGAAACGATTTTTTTTTTTTTAGGTTTCTATATAGAAGAAAATAACACTCAATATATTATATAAGCACTGTCAACAATGACGGGAGAACAATTTGACGGCTTTTAGTTTAGTAAAACATTTAGTATTTTAATTAGGAGTTTTTTATATGTTTAATATTAATCCAATGTTAAGCACCTTTGGTTCGTACGGACAAATGAATTCTGAGTTTGGATGCTACATCAAGGAATGCTCTCCAGATCTGAAAGGCACAGATGTCAAAATGACATACTACATCTTCAGCTATATTCAGCGAATCCATGCCTCGAAACATAGCTTATACAGAATATATTGGCCGTGAAATGAAATTCATTAGTCTAAAGTCTTTATATTTGTAAACAACTTTTATTACGTCTCATTTCTTTTATTACAAACTACTAGTAGCGTTTACAAAAATTACGATATATTGCTATATCAGTTGTTAATATTTATTTTTATACTCTTCAGTTTATGTTGGAAGATACTTCTGTATATCCTCTATCTCACTTATTCTTGTACTCGAGAGGTCCTCTCAAGAAAGGAACAAAATATAGATACCAGTTGACAACTACGGAGGTGAGAATCAATAAAATTCTGAAAAAAACAGCAAACAGATATTATATAAATCCAATATTAAAAGGGTTAGAAAAATAATACTTAAGATAAAAAGAATAATCAAATACAAAATTTCAATTAAAAGAATAAATGAAAATTTTTCTGATATGAACTATATGATAAGTTAATATATATATATATATATATATATATATATATATATATATATATAATATTATCACTATTTAATTTTTATTAATAAAAATTAAATGATAATAATATTAAAGTTAAATGTAGGAACAAGAAAGGAAAAGATAAGAGTAAAATTATTGTAAGATAAAAATAATTATCCGAAAACAAAATTCTTAACTAAGGAATAACTAAATATACTTTTTTGCTTTTTATACTTTTTTATACTTTTAACTGAAAAATATATCATATTATATTATTATATTATATTATATCATAAAAACTAAAACTTATCATTAATTTTATTATTTCTTAAAATAGAATCTTCTTTCACAATTATCCAATTCAATTAAATATACAGTACTTTTCAATAAAATAAATGTCTACTAATAAATAAATGTCATTAAAAAATTTTTCAGTTTAAGAGCAAAAGTTTTCCAAATAAACCTTGTGAAGAAGATATTGAATCCTACACACAATGTTGGAATAAATTTGTAAATAAGAAAATGAAAGTAATTGCGAAATGCAAGTAAGTCATTCTCTTTGTTTACTTTGTTGTATGTTGTTAAGTTGCTCAAATGCGACAGATGTACAGTATGTATTTCTGTATAATGCAGATAGAAATGTGCTGCATCGCTCTTAAGGATGTTCCACGACAATGGATGTCTCGTCATGAGCTGAGAGTGAAAATGAAATGATCCTGTCTGCGTCTGTTGCAGTACTTGTTGCAACAAATGAAGAATGTATAGTAACAGCGTCGTTCAGTCCATCGGACCTTACTCTTAGCAGTATACAGCATATTTATTGCGTTAATACTACTGTTGCAATAACTTGTGTGAAAAATGTACAATAATGCAACGCTCAACCAGTTCCGATCTCCTCAGTTTCATACAACAAACTAAGCAAAGACCATCGAAAATTTGTCGGGAAGTTTCTTCCGATTTGCTGTACATTGGACCAACAGGAAACCAGCGATAGTTATATAGCAAGAATATTTCACTTGCAACAGCTGACCTCGAGCCCAACCAATCAGAATGAAGAATTAAAACATGTCATTGATGACATCATTAATGTTTCGCTGCTTTTCACACAGCTGATAGTTCTTTATTTAATTTCACTGAAAACCACCATAACTTTATAATAATAAGATCATCATTCGAAAGCAAACAATGTTTAAAGTGAAATATATGTTATATTATATTATCAGATACCACAGAAAACTTTTGAAAACTTTTTGAAGAGTTTCGAACGACAGTTGACTGATAACGTTTCAATTCTGTGAATCAATTAGCGAAAAGATTTGAATTTGATAATTATTGAAGCCTTTATATGGCAAAATTCACATTCAGAAATTATTACAAATTTAGCAAGATACATCCCAAGATATTTTGCTTGGATTTCTTCCATTCTTTAGGAATAGTTCTTCAATTCTTTACTAGCGAGAGATCGACGATCCATGCGAACAACAGCCTATTTGAAATACTATTTTGAAAAGAAAGATATTACTTTAGTTAGGCTGTTAAACCCATAAAAACATGTTGATCGTTCACTTCCGGATGAAAGCATGAAACTTTGTAGAACCTTCATTTGAATGCTCTCTGTGATTTCTGATATGGTGCCATCCCCAAATAAATTTCCGGAAGTGATAAACCGGAAATGAAGCTGTGGCACTACCAAAATCATTAAAAATGCAATATCTCCGCTTCTATTTAACCAAAACGGTGGAATTTTACACCAAAATAAAAAAAAAAACGTCGAGAAAGCAATTTTAGGCTTTTGTTTTATTCAGTTTTAAGGACTTAACTCATAAACCGCTACATTTACAGTAATTATTCATAGGAACAAAGTTATACTCGCCGTACTTAAAAAAAAACCCAGATACGGTATCACAGATTATAACAGCATGAAAAAATAATTCAGATTTGGCAGGACCAAAAGCAGCTGTAAATTCGTGAATTGGTGCATATCACAAATACTTACCAATCCTATCCAGAGTTTCTGAAAGGGAACTCTGGATCCTTCAGGAACTCTGGATCAGTGTAAGACTTAGCGTTACACATCAGTACACTTAGCGTCACAGCAGCAAGCAGTCATTAATCATTGGACATTAATATTGCCTTAGGGCTATTTGGGCATTATTGTTGATTTCTCAACAGCTAACACGATTTTTCAACTTAAGTAATTAGCATCACATTATAATGAATAAGGTTGTTCTGTCCAATTTGTATTATACACCAAGCATACATTTATTGTAGACCTAATACTTGCCAAATTTTAGACTCAATTCTCATCACTAAGGGCGCTTCAGAGACCGCAAAGTTGTGATTCTTTAGTTCTAAAAGTTTTGCACTTAAGCATCAATGAATAGCATAATTCAAAAGGAATATTTGTAAGACATATGTAATCCTAAATTACTGCGTAGGAGTTTATGAGCACTTACAAGGAAGGCTGTGGAGATATGTTACAAGCTCCTTCATTATTCGTTAACATGATTTTCAACATTGATTCTTGGCGTAAATATAAGCGTGTCAATGAAGTTATTTGTTCTTGTTCTTAGCTAAGAATAGACTAAATACAAAGTAACTTGGAGAGTTTCCAATCAATAATATTACTGTAAACAAACATTAAACAGACAGTAAACAAAATACCAATAGTTGGGCCATTCCAAGCTTCAGCTTAACCTTACTCTTTCATATTATTCTTTGTCATCCAAATTCATGTAAAAAAAAGTAATACAACAAAAACCACTTTTCAGAAATTTTATTACGAACTAATGATAAGATAAAATAACTTCTCTAAAAATATTAATATTTGATTTCGTTACTTGACGAATTATACTTCAAATGTTATATTATAAAACCCTAGTCACATCACATTTATATTACAATATTACTGAATATAAAATAGAATTAAATGTCACAAAAAATGTGACAAGTGGCAAAACCGATTTTACAAGTCAGAATTTTTTTCTTGTAATTTGTTTTTTGAATGCAAAGAAATACGTAAAACGTCTGATATAAAGATTTACATATTTAATACTGCTTAAAATGTAATTTTTTAAATAAATTTTACATTATAAAGTCGCCAAATCTTCTCCAATATTTTAATTTTCAAACTAAAAATGAAATCTTCAAATTTGAATACCTTCACATTGGTAGTAAATTTCTTAAATGATTAAATTGATTGTTTTGTTTTTTTGATTTTTTTCTTTGTTATTTAGATTGCCCTTCGTATCTAGTGAGGATCTCAACCTAACCCAATGCACTGATTACGAAACCCTTATGCACGAATATAAAAAAGTAACGAAGATATATAATTCAGTATGGGATGCCAAGTCCTCCAGTTGTTTAGAAATCTGTGACGATACCCAATATCACCTGATGCGATTGCAAGAGATCTCACTGACGAAAACTGAATCAAAAGATCTCGAATTCCACATAGATCTGAGTGAAAACATCAAGAAAATTGTAACAAAAGATGTTGGTTACACGGTTTCCCAAGTGCTGAGTGATATTGGTGGAAGTCTTGGTCTATTTCTTGGCTGTTCCATTTTGACTTTTCTTGAAATCCTACAAATTATTGGATTTCGATTAAGATGTGTAAAAACCACCAAGAAATCATTGAGATAAATTTATTAGGTTGTGAATCTGAAAATATTAGATCTTTCAATCTTTATTATTAAATTGTGCGTAACAGAAAATAGTTTTAGTGAAAATAGAAAATAGTTGTAGATAAACTTAGGAGTTAAGAACTTCAAATAAAATAAAAACTATTAGGGAGCATGCCTTAATGGAATAAATATTTTAAAATTTTTAAATTAAGCAGAAACGAAATTAAGGGAGAAAGAACGGAAATAAAATATATATAAAAAAAAACAACCTAAATTACCTCATAATCATCTAACCATCAAAAATGGTGAAATAAGATTTATATAATGCAACTGTCATTAATTTAGATAAATGCAAACTGGAATTTAACGTTTAAATATCAAAAAAAGTATTTAAAATCGATAAAATATAATAATATTTTATATTGTATATTAAATTGGTTAATAATTCATATCTACAGCTTAAAAGCAAAGGTTTTTATCCCATAAAATCTTTGCATAAAATCTTTAGCATATTGATTGAATGCAAATACACATTGCCTATAATTTTTAATAATAAAATGATTAAATAAGGAAATCAAAACGCTATTTTCTGTTTAAAAATCATTTTGGCATTATTTAATAACAATTTCTTTTTTTCGCAATTCATTTGTGTTCGTAGGGTAAAAACATTTCATCATTTCTGGAGATAAGATAGGTGATCAATGAGCCCGGATTATGGCACGAATCTATATTTGCATTCTATCACCACCTAGGGGCTAGTGAAGAATTTACAATTGCTTTTATACAATACTGACAACTGTAAATATAAAAAAAAAGATAAAGTAAAAGCTTACAATTAAAAAAAAAATGAAAAGAAAAAAAAACTTTTTTTGCTAAATTCTTTAAATTAATATTCGATTTATTGTCATTATTTTTATTTGTAATTATATTTATAAAATGCCAATAGTTTACAGTTACCATTACATTTTTTTTCATTTTTTTTTAATCGTAATATTTTTACTTTTTTATGTAAAATTACCTTGTTTTAAAATACAAATGTGACCACACTTTTCAGTTGATGATTCAGTTGAGTTTATACTTGTACTAAAATCCTAAACATTCTTCTTACAATTACAGTTAGTAATGTTTCTCAAGTTTACGAAATTTTTTTTTTCTTTTTTTTTAATGTATATCAGTCCCATTAGGTATGCTTATGTAAACTGCATACCTGTGTTATGCGACTGAGAGTTTACTATATTAGTAAAAAAAAAAATTAGTAGTTATCGTTCTTTAATATAATTCTTCCATCTACCAAGTCAGAGATTAATTTGTGTTTTATTTCTTTAAATGTAATATTGTCTTTGTTTTCAATATTTAATTGTTTGAAAATTTTGTATTTAACATAATTATTTAATCTATATCCAAAGTTATTGCTTATTTTATCTATTTTAAAGATTTTATTCCAATTGTGTCTTGTATTAAATTCATCATCTATTAATTTCTTTTTTTTTCTTACTTCAAAGTACAGTCGGACCTCTATTTAACGAAGTCGCTAAATCCCGAAAAAAAATTCGTTATATCGAAAATTCGTTAAATAGAGATTCACCTTTTAAAATTACTTTAAACTACATAAAACAGATTTAAAATACATAAACAATAAATATTGAAAAACGATAAGAAAAAGAAAACAGCACATGAACAAAAACGACTAGGTCTTGCCTTTCTGATTCGGTTAGGAGAAGGCGGGAATTGGGCTGATGAGTCCGTAGAAGGACGAAACGGCCGTTCCAATTTCCTTCCCATTATCTAAAATCAGAAAGGCAATTTCCTTTTTGTTCATGTGCTGTTTTCTTTTTCTTATCATTTTTCACTCATTATTCCAGCACGTTAAACTTTCTTTTTTAAATAATAAATATTATTAAAAAAAGTAATAATTTGAATGACATAAAGCATACATTACCCCATGCGTACTTAAATTTTACTAATAAAGTCTGTTAATTTTGTTTGAGTTTTTTTTTTTTTTTTTGAAAAAGTGTTGTCGCTTTTAGTATATGTCTCGCATCTTTGCAATGCACCAAAAAACCCTTCAGTATTTTCTTCAAAATGTAATTCCTTCGGATTGTTTCAAATGATTTTAGCATTGTGTTTTTCATATCTACATCATGATCATTTCCATTTTCATCTTCATCGCAATTCATAGCTGTATGGTTTTTATTTTTCACACTGTCCAAAATATCCGATTCAGTTAGTGTTTCCGAGGTCTCAACTTCAAAATCAAGTGAAAAAAATTGGATAATGAAACTGTCAATGAAGACGACGTCATAAAGTGGGTTGAGTTTTACAAGTAAGCGACTGAATCACAGATCAGGGCTTTCAAATCTATTCCTTCAATATCTTTGCACAATTTACAGAATATGTAGAGATCATGCAATTAATATATATACTTATATAAAAATCCAAACATATTATTGATATTTATTTTGTAAAAAAAAATGTCAATTACAATTTGAAAAAGTTTAGTAATAATCGAATAAGAGTTTCAATTTGTTTTAATTTTTTATAGATCAAAATATAATCCTATGAAGTACAAAACGACATGTCTTCAGGGGATTATATTTTGAATAAAATTAATTTACATAGGGTAAATACATTAAATAACAAAAGCAAAAGTAATGCAAGCAAAGAACATATTTAGATATTAGTAAATTTACACAAAATTAAGTTACATCTCTTTAATTAGAGTGGGGAAAAAAAATGGAACATCCTGGCGATCATCATTTAAGAGTCATCAGAATCAATAAACCAGGTCCCATAACGGTGGTGTATATGAATGGGAAAAGAAATGGGAAAAGAACTGTCTTGAGATGTCAGTTTGAAAATTGGTCTCAAATATTATTAAGAACAAAATGTGGAATACAAAACCTTGCGAAGCACCACAAGAAAGGAAGAAAAAAATAACGAACCCTTTCAAGGCTAAAAGGAACGCAATCAATGCCTGTTGAGCAGTTTCTTAGAATCGATTAAAGACTAAAATAAATAAGTAAATCAAACGGAATCGAAATGTTTGAGTCTCCGTGAAGAAATTTCAGCTCCATTGACAGCCAGGATTTAATACTTATCAATCACTGGATTATATTGTAAATTTCTGTTTTTTTTTTTTTTTTTTATCATATCAATTAAAAAATTATTTTTGCTGAGAGCATTGTGGAGCTGCTAATGCTTCATTTCTCTTTACAGAGTGTATTTGTTTTCATGCTAAAACATATGTGACCTTCAACATCTTTAATTCACAATAAAATAATTTAATTAATTTTAAAATCTAATTTGAGTTTTAACAAATCATTTCAAATATTAATTGCAATTTCTTCTTTGGAATTTCATAAGGTGTTACCACATTTTTTTATCCAAAAAGCGTCATTTAGTTGTAATTTAAACCTATTGTCTTTTTTCTCAACATTCTTCGGGTCACATGTATGCATGGTTTGTCAGTGGATGCTCTACGAAACCTCATTTGAAACCGTGGTGATGTTCAAACGCTGTTTTGTGCTATTAAAAGTTTTGTTAATAATTTTTGGACCATATTAATATCATTTTTTCACAACTGCACTTTAATTTGTAGACCACACCAATTTCGTTTAATTTCGGGATGCAGTGGCGTAGCAAGGGGGGAGGGAGCGGACCGCCCCGGGCCCCCGTTTGAGAGGGATCCAACGATGAGACGAATTCACATTTAAAATTGATTATTAGTCCTATCCACATAATTTTTTTCCAGCCTTGGGGGCCCCACCAGCCACCGTAGGGGCCCCATCCACCCAAGTATCCCGACCAGCCCCTTTACAATATTTTTTTTTTTTTTTTTTGGTTGTTGAAATAGAGATTGTGGTTTTTTTTTGGGTTGTGGAATAATGGAACTCTCGCACCGGGCCCCCAAAGGCGTTGCTACGCCACTGTCGGGATGTGGTCATTATTGGAATGACACTTTTTTTTTGTATGGTGTTTCTGGTACGAAAAAATTACTTTAAATATTAGTTTTAGCCAGTTCATTCCAATTTTGTTACAGGGATGTGTCCATAATCCAGTAACATTATCGTTATCATTTAATTATTATAGGTGTTGTTCTTCCATTACTAGAATCTAATTCCACTTTCACATTTTGTTATTTAGATTTCAAAATCGTTTCACAAAAATTTGTTCCCTAGAGGTAAATGTTTAACATCTAACCAACACCATAGATGAAAAATGACACGATATATCTACTGCTGTATAATGGATATACTTCTTCCTTGATTTAATAGTTATTTTTAATTTGGACCATTGATAGACATTGTATCAAATAATATAGAAATTGTCCAAAATATCCGATTCACTTAGTGTTTTGAGGTCTCAACTTTAAAATCAAGTGAAAGATAATCATCAATCAGCATATCATCGTTAATTTCTTCTTTCTCCCTCAGCTATATCCTCGAAAAAGTTCGTTAAATAGAAAATGCACTTCGCTATTTGGAGGTTATTTTACGAAGAAATTTGCAAAATGTTCTTGGTTCCCAAGAAAAGTTCGCAAAATAGAGAAATTCGCAAAATAGAGGTTCGTTAAATAGAGGTCCGACTGTAATTGGATATGACTATTTTATATATAAATTTTTCATCTATTTTTAGTATCCCATATTTTTTTCTTATTCGTTGTTGTTCAAATGTAGGTTTAAATTTATAGTTTAAATTATAATTAAATAATTAAATTTATAGTTTATAAATAATAATACATTATTGAAAATTTTCATTGTTATTTTGTTTATGTTATCCATTTGTTGTTTTTTTAAACTTATCCAACATTCTAGTCCATAATTTAATAATGAATCGACCAAAGCTTTGTATATAATTAATTTTTGTTTAAATGGCACAGTTTTTTTAATATGATAGAAAAGATAAGAGTATGATCCAAGTTTTCCCATAACGTAGTTGTATTGTTTATTCCAGTTAAGTTTATCATCAATATGTATTCCTAGGTATCTATATGTAGAGATGATTTCTAACTTCTTACAATTACAGTTTTTAAATAAGTAATTATTGTTATGATTTATGTTTGTACATTCTATTTCGTGTAAACTTAAAGTATCATTGTTATTTATTTTTCTATTTTTATTTTTAATTATCATGATCTTAGACTTTTCACCGTTTATTATCATTTTATTACGATACGCCCATTTGTTTATGTTATTCAGTTCCATTTGCATTTTATTACTCGCATTTGTTTGATTTGTATCATTAGTAATTAGAATTACATCGTCTGCATATAAATAAATTTCTGCATCTTTTATGTTATTATTTATAGAGTTAATAAATATATTGAATAATATAGGTCCCAAGTTCGAACCCTGTAGAATCCCTCTTTTTGTATTGAAAGTTTTGCTTATTTTTTGTCCTATTTTAATTTTGAATTTTCTGTTTTTCAAGTAGTTTTCAATAATTTTTATTTCTTTTCCTCTTTTGCCTATTTGATCAAGTCTTGTTAATAGGATTTTATGATCTATAGTCAAAAGCTCTTTTAAAATCAATAAAAGCTATATATATTATGTTACCTTCATTCGATAATTTATTAATGATCTCATTAACTTTGTTTAGTAATAGTGTAGTGCTCCTGTTTTTCGGATATGCATACTGGTTATTATTTAGTAAATTCTTTTGAGTTATATAGTTAATAATTTTTTTCGATAGATAGATTTCTATTATTTTTGATATACTGGAAATTAGAGCAATTCGTCTGTAGTTATTAAGGTCTGTTTGGTCTCCATCTTTGTGTAGTGGAATTGTATATGCAATTTTCCATGGTTTTTGATGAATTCCTGTATTATATATTTTATTGAAAAGGTCCACCAACAAAATTGATAAAGACTCATTTATTTTTTTTTGATGTCTATTGTATTAATTAAATCTGGACCATACGAGTAAGTGTTTTTTTGGTTTTTTATTATTTCCAGAAGTTTATTTTTGCTTGGTGTTAGTAAAACCATAGAGTTCATTTCCGTTTCCAGTATATAGTCTTTATTTTGTCTTGAGTTATGTTTTGTTGAGGTTTTGCCCTAGGTATTCTGAGTGAACTTCTTACATAAATTGTGAAATAGAATTCTGCTATCATAATTTTCTAATAAATTTTTTTCATTCATTTTTTTTTTCCAATTATATTATTGTTTAAAATTTTCCAAATGTTTGAATTTACATTTGAGTCATTTTTTATTAAATTTCTGTAGTACTTATTTTTTTGTTTTGTGATTACATTTTTCAAAGAATTACGTGCTTTCTTATATACAATTTCCAGTTTTTTATTATTCTTGTTTTTTGAAAATTTCGTATATAAATCCTTTTTTTCCTTTATTTTCTCCATTAATTGAGGGGCATCCAATTTTTTTTGTACCCGGGATTATTATGTCCTGTAAGGTTTTTAAAATCCTTTTTTTTTATAAGTATTATTAAAAAATTTTACTTTTGCTTTATTGATTATTTTGTTTAACTTATAAGTGATTTTGCTTGGGTCTTCAATTTTTTTTTATTATTATTTCTTCATATAAACGATTTATTTTCTGATTTAGGTAATCAGTATTTATTCTAAAATTGTTATATGTATCATTACATAATAATTCCTTTTCATTAATATTAGTTATATTACTTTCCATCTCAATCAATAATCCAAAATGATCTGAAATATCCCATTGCAGGATTCCAGCCTCGAATTTAAATGATTCTGAATTTATGAAGCAGTGGTCTATACATGTATTAGTTACAATTTTGGATGTCTTTACTGATCTTGTTATTTTATTAATATAATTTTTAAAGCCAAAATTGTATAGCATGTTAGTGTAATTTAATCCTATTTTGCTTTTGTTTTTTTTTCGTCTATATTTATATTTATGTCACCTATGCACATTAAATTTCTGTTACCATTTTTGTTAATAATTTTAATATTATCTTTTAATTCATTTATAAATATTGATTTATTCGTATGTGGCGGTCTATACGTTATATAAATTGTTAAGTCATTTTTTATTAGAGAGTTTTTTTTTAAATTCGCAAATTAAGTTTTCATGTGTTATTGATTCCATACTTCTAGAAAGAACATTAAATTCGTTTCTATACCATATAATAATACCCCCACCTCTTGAGCCAGTTCTCAATTTACATTGTTTATCGAATCCATTTATGTTATATAGAAATGTTTCTTCATCTTTTATATTTACCTCTACTAGTATTATTATGTCAATGTCATTTATTTTTTTATTAATGTTTGTCATTAAATATGAGAAGTTAGATTTTAAGCTTCTTATATTTTGAAATATTATGTTTATTGAATTTCCTTTTGCATTCCAGTTATCTATAGTATCTATAATTTCTGAGTTTGCCAATTCCATCTTATTTATTTTTTTTTTCTTCTAATAAATATTGACTTATATTGATTTTAAATCTTAATTTCCATTTTTAACTAATACATTTTCTATTCCTTTATTTTTTGCTAAATTCTTTAAATTATTATTCGATTTATTGTCATTATTTTTATTTGTAACCAGGCAGTGGCGTATCTAGAATATATTTTCAAGGGGGGGCCCAAGATTAATTTAAGGTTAAGAAATTTTAAGTAGACACCCCATGGAAACCTATCTGTTCAACCAAAAAAAAAACAAAAAAAAACGTATCTTCATTATTTCGGGGGGTGGCCCGGGCCAAAAAATCTATTCAACCAAAAAAAACCCCATTAAAACCTATCTCTTCAATCAAAAAAAAAAAACAAAAAACGATGGAAACCTATCTATTCAACCAAAAAAAAAAAACGTTGGAGGACATACCTTCATTATTTCGGAGGGGGCCCAGGCCCCCCCCGCCCCCCCCCCTTATATACCCCCCTGTAATCAGGCCATCCCCCTGTCTGCTCTGATAAGTATGAGATAATCCAAGAAGAATCGATTTCATGCAGTTATGGCAAAAAGTGAAATTTAAATTTTAATCTAGTATTATTAATGAGTTATTTTCTTTTCTCTCTGGCTCTTCTCTCATTGCGCCGCACACACACAAGGGAGTAATAAGAAACAAATCTGTGAATGTAGTCCCCGTGGCCTAATGGATAAGACGTCTGACTTCGGATCAAAAAGTTGCAGGTTTGATTCCCGTCACGTAAGAATACACGTAATGGTGGGGGGGGGGAATTAAAAAAAAATCATAAAATAAAAATTAAAAGATGATTTACAGACGAAATAAAACTAATTAAAAATAACTAAAAAAACTTAATAAATAAAACGAAATCAAAAAATGTAACGGGAACCTTTTTATAAAGGAAAACAACTAGCATTTAAATAATCAATAAAGAACGTTTGTAGCAAATTAATTAATTAATTACAAACAATTTGCTACAAACGGACAAATAAAAAAATTAATTAATGGACAAATTTAAAAAACCACTAATCAAAAGTAAACAACTAAAAACAGAACTTTCTAGGAAAAAAATATCGTTTCCTCCCTTATCTATTTTTCCCCCTTCCACAATATGGAATCAAGAAACCTGATGATAAGAAGAAAAGTAGCTCATTGCCATAGTTTCATCTGAATTAACGTCAACTTAGTTTTCTAATCAATATCACCATTTGTCTTTCTCATATCCACCACTATTCTATTAACTTGCCAATTCATCGTTTCTCTTCTGTCTCAGTTTGATGACTGTTTCCATTCCAAATCCCTTGCCAACTTAAAAGATGAATTGCCAACTTAAAAGATGATCACGATAGTTTGGTCTCCAGTTCTCAA
>JAFIDM010000004.1:18779310-18796692 GCA_023159025.1 Thereuonema tuberculata | reverse complement strand
GTCTCAGCACCTACAGACAGATTTTTATTTAAAATCTAGTAGGACTGTAATAACATCAAATGTAATAAAATAATAATAATAAAAAAGTGAGTTAGAACTAATTTTATGATTCTTATTTGATTTAAATATCTATTCATTTTTATTGATAGTTTGCAAATAATTATATTAAAAATTTTGTTTGGATCTTGGTTATCTAGGTCGATCAGAAAATAAGTTTACAAAGCTTGTTTGCGAAAAGCAAATCTTTATTGGAAGAAAACATGAGATGGTCTTTTACGTGGCAGAGATAAACTGTTTCTCCTCAAAGTCACCTTGACGACATCTGTCACAACGTTTGATCAGTTTGTCTTTCTGATATTGTCGCACAATTTCTGTAATTGAAGACCAGTTATCCAAGCGGATCGCCATTTTGAAATGACTGCGCGTACCTCCAATGAAACACGAAAAAGACTACGAGGCTCTGAGTAGTACTGCTCTCTATCAGATATTTCAGCAACCCCCAGCATTATGACAAACTCATACATTTAATTTGTAGTTGTTGTAAACTTTTTTTCTGATCAACCCTCGTATTTTAAGAAATTACAGATTTTTTACATCCGTATTAAGTTTGATTAAGAAAAAAGTAGCAGTGTCCCTTTGTAACAAAACCCACATTTCATTAATAGTTTCTCACCTTTGTCAAAATGTCAATTTTTTTAAATTGCAATCCTGGTAAATTTATAAATATCCGAAGGAAACAAAAACTGATCAACTTTTTAAAAAAAATTGCTTTTTCCAGTTTAGATATATTGGTGTGACTATATGGAATTGTTGTATAATAATTTCCTTGTTTATTAATTCTTAAGATAAAGTCTGAGGAAAAGAAAGGTTACATGGCATCTCAGTCAACTCAAGGAGGTATTTGTTTTCATGGGGGGGGGGGGGGGGAGCACAACTAAAAAAAAAAAAACTATGTAGGGTGTTGCAAAATTCGTGTGTAATATTCAAACCACGTGTAGGGGCATGGCTAAGGATCAATATATTCCTAATGAACCAATGTCCGGAAATGCCCCATTAAAGCGCTAGTTGTTCCTAAAGTGAGCTTTTCTGAGAGAACATATCCTTTGCTACACCATAAGAAATGTTTTGCAAGCGAGCCAACACATTGATCTGGGGGTGCTATTTTTGTTTGTTTCATACATGGTTTGAATTTACACACGAATTTTGCAACACCCTATATAATGTTTGAAATAATTACTAATGATTATTACATTTATAAATTCTTGAAATGTTCATAACCTATCTGATGGTTAATTCATTGTAAACTTTTTTTCCTTTTCAGTGAATTGTTCATTTCAGTTAAATTTCACTACAGTTTGATAACTGATGTAAAGAAGATGGTTTAAATAATACTAAACTTTAAAACTTATAATTACGAAATATTACACCACTAACAATATAACAGGAAAACAGATTTTATATGATAAAGGAAAATTAAAACAAAAATGAATAGGACGGAGAAGATAATGATTCCTGTCATATGATATGTTTACTTTTACTGTTGATAAAATAATTATAAGTGGAATGATATGATATTCTATATATACCGTATATGCTCCAATAGAGGCCCCCGGCGTTTATTTGCAAAACTAGCCTCGGCTTCCGGCGCTTAATAGAGACCGGCTGTTATTAGAGGCCGGCCATTATTAACAAAAACCTTCAGAACGCAATATTTTTATACATAAATACCGGCTAATATTACAAACAGCTACTTTATTTGAATTTCACATGCTACATAAGACTGTTAAAGATAAAAGGCAATGTCTTTCTCTACCTTTCGCTTCTATTCGTCGTCCGAATCTGCAACGACGGGCTGCCGCTTCACCGGGAGTTTCTTTAGCGTATTCCACCGCGCGGATCTTAAAGGCAATGTCAAATGACCGTTTCGGCGGCATTTTGTAAAGCAATGTACCGTAAGGTATTACGCACGACTATAAAGATACGGACGCTTACACTAGTACCGGTAGGCAAATATCAAAGACCCGGCTACTATTAGAGACCGGCTACTATTTGGCCGTGTCCCCTCTGCAGCCCGGCGCTTAGAGACCGGCGACTATAAGAGGCTCGGCGTTTATTGGAGCATATACGGTATCTTCAATTATATATGTGTGTCCAACAGTTAATATTTACGTAGATAGCAAAGTAAAGTTAATTAATGACAACTGGTAATAAAGGATTAAGCACATCAAATATTAGCTAAACAAATAGCACTCAAAAACTTAGTAAATGTTTATAGTAACAAAGTTTATATCTAGTATAAACGTAATTCCTATAATTGCATTTATCTTTCAGATATCATAAATAAGTTCATGAATTAATACATCTTCTCTCTTTAGATCAATATCTTATATATATGATCATCAGCAACAGTTCACTAATGAAAATTCCTAACCCTACAAGCGTTCCAAATGTAGGTTAATCGCTGTATGTAAATAATCACCACTGGATCAGAAAATATATCTTCTATTATTATTTATAAAATTGCGAAGAGAGTTCTCTATAAATACTGCAAAAGTTAACTGTCTATCAAGTAAGAAATTGTAATTAACACAGTTAATGATTCACTTCGAACGGCGTTCTCTGATAGCTATTAGTTAGATGATAACGTTCAGTCGAGAAACTTTACATCGGGGAGAAACCTTCACCAAATGCGCCACCAGATGAAATGGGCGTGGACCTCCATTCGCTAGGATGACATTCGGCACTTCTACGGTCATCTCCATACGAGAGTGCAGGCCTCAATTGCTGCTGAAGGACGGTACATAGACGAGGCAAATATTATTTACGCAGAATTCATTACAGAAAATAACAATAATAATAATATAAAAATATATTCGTAACTGTAGAAAATACAAAAACCAGAATGTTATCGTTATGTTTATAAGATTGATTCACGAATTTGAGCAATAGATGTCGCTGTTACATCCTGGAAAAATCAATCTATGAGCATATTACGTCATGTGGTTGAATTCTCCAGTTAAAAAGAGAAATAGGTATGCATTTAAAAAAACAACAATGGATGAGACCAAATTATTCACAAGTGACATCCTCGAACAGCTGTTTCACGCTCGTTGGCGATCATCAGCCAGGAGAAGTCACAGCAAATAACAAGGTCTCCGTACTGAGGCTAGTATCAACAATATATCGGAAGCGCAGTTTCTCACTTTGAGGCACCACTGCGCTTCCGATGTATTGTTGATACTAGCCTCAGTTCGGAGACCTTGTTAGTTACTGTGACTTCTCCTGGCTGATGATCGCCGACGAGCGTGAAACAGCAATTACAAATGATGTCACTTGTGAAAACAGTCAAACTCGGCTCTATCGCGATCTTTCGGATCTAAGATCTCGATCTGCCAGAGCATCTTTTACCTCGCGATGTTAAATGTCTTGTACTCGAATCCTATTATCGCCCACACGATTCCAAATCGATTTAAAATGGTCATTTCGCGATTACCTACATCATTCAGGGCGATGTGAGAGAATTTTATATTTGTAAATATTTATAAATCATTACCTTTTCAACACTTTTATGGGTTATATTACGGAGACTTCATCTTTCAAAATCTTCATCTTTCTGTTTTCTTACGGTTTGGCGCCGCCATCTTGGGATTAGCGATATTTTTTACAAATGCCCGGGCTCGTAGACTGATCGTCTTTCTTTAGGCCAACAACTAGGGGCGAGATATGATGCCTTTAACAGACGAATCGTTGCCCAGGGTACGCCATAGGAGGCAGCATCGAGTGATACCCGCAGGAACGGACAGAAACAGAGGAAGAAAGAAACATCCATGTCACGACCGGGATTCGAACCCGGGTACCGGCATACTGGCCGCAACGGCAGACCGCCGCACAGTGGGGCAAGAAGCTTGAAAAGTTGGCATTAACTATAAAAATCAAGCACAAAATTTAGAGTCTGTTACCCATTATTTATATGGTACAAACTCCTGCGCTTCTGTTAGAAACAATTCCCCCCCCCCCCCCGGTCTTGAGCTAACCCGAGGTTGAGTTGTAGCCCGTTGTCAATGGTGTCAATACGTACGTTGATGTTGCTAATGAATTGCAACTAGTTCGGTGTCGTGTTTTGATTAAAATAAAAGGAAATTAATAATCTACTTTATGGAGGCTTCATCATCAGGTATGTGGCAATATTTTACGTCATGAACACTAGCGCTTTATTCAATATTAATTTATTAAACTGATGATGTTAAAATAAGCCTAAAAATATGTTTAATTAGTTTTGCTTACCCTCAAACAACATGATATTTGTTAATGTTCCGAGCATGACCCGGATCTCGTATTTATTTCCTTAGAAAGCCTGATAACTGTTCTTTTTGGAACAGTATAAATATTTTGCTACAATTTGCTACTTTGTTTTTAAAAAATCTTTTTGATAGGTTGTGTCTAGTCAGATGTCATTGTGGTAAAGTTTTTATGTTTTTCTTATTTTTAGGTTCAAGTTCTCACACAATGTTTGTGACAAGAAAAGAGCTTGTTAGCATTTTTAAAAGATATGAGAGCACAGACATTGGAAAAAAAAAGTGGATTAATAATATTGATGAAATGATCAGCAGAAAAGTTTAGCCTGAGAATTTGAAGTTCGGCTTGCGGGTATAACACGGATGGATCTCATGTTTAAATGCCTTCTGTGCATCTTGCGTATAAATTGCCAATCAAGAAGTGGCAGGCTGGAGGAAGCGACAAAGACATTGTGGCCGCTAACAAATCCAGAATTCAAAAGGAATTTAGGGAAAAATGTGGACTAATTGTTGACACTCCTAAGCCAGGATTTGGAAACACGAATGATGGATGAACTGCGAGGAGATTTTTTTAAAATGCTGAATTAGCAAAATATAGTATATAACTGTAAATAATGACTTTTATTTAAATCTATTGATAAAGTTACATAATTAGAACACGAATTATATTCAAAATGTTTCACCGAGTTGATGCCAACTTTTCATGCTTCTTGCCCCACTGTGCGCCGTCGAGACCGCTCGGCCACGCCGCGCCGGTACGGCAAGTACCCAGTAAGTATTAATTGTAAGTAGCAAATCGCGAACAGTTCTCTAAAATCAATCTATTTTCGTGCCTTTTGGGCGAAAAATATGGTAAATTTTGCAATTTTACAATTGTACACGTTTTGCAAAATAGAAGGGATTTAAAACCAACTCGCTTTATATCCGAATTAGCGATATAAACAACAGTGTTATAGCCGAGTTTGAGTGTAATTTGGTCTCATCCATTATTTATTTTAACATTTCAAATGCGCAGTTTGAAGTCTTATGCTTTAAAAAACTTCATTGAGGTCGCTCTCGCTGGCACATGGATTTTCTCACTAGTTTTTTTCATTGGGGAGTTTTTCATTGTGTATTTTTTCCTTTAATGGCACCACTGCGCTTTCGATATATTAGGAATGCATTTATTTTTGTGAATAATGTTAAAACCGTAATTTACCAGAAAGCCAAAGGAAAATAAAAGGCATGAATGATACGATGAAGATAGGATAAAAGGAACAAATTCCAAAGCAGCAAGATTCCAAAACTTAATTCGGGAATCTTTGATAATAAAAGATTATGCGGATCAAGGTTTCAGTTGCTTCTGATATAGAAATGATTCCAAATGTAGTTCCAAACTCATTCAAAATTAATGTGACGAATGATTGGGACTAAACGATTATGTATAACCAAGCAAGCAGTTTAGAAATAAGGTTATTTAGGTTTAGGTCTACGATTAGCTTCGTTCAAGTCAAGATAATAAAGAACAACTTACTTGACCCTATGAATTAAAACGACCTGAATAAATTGCGAGCCAACCAATACTTGTGACCCAGTTTCCAACGTAAGCGTTTCAGTGATCACAAATTGTGAGGAGTAGCTTTGTTTTGTGTTACTAGAAAGCTATGAATTTATTTGTTCATGAATACGTTTTAAGACTCCATTTAAAGTCTGTAAAATTGATGAATTTCCTGTTTCTTCGCTACTTTCTTCATCATTTTCATCATTTCAGCACTGAGTTTATTTCGTAAATCTACAGCCCATTTTGCACTATTTGGAGAGCTCTAATAAGTGGCCAGAGTGGATATCATATTTGTTCTCAATACAATCGATTCAGTATTTATACACACATGATTTTGTCTAATTAACATATTTTCTTGACCCACTCAAATGGCCTCCTGAGACCGAAAATAGCCTGAGCCACAAGACCTTCTTTTAATTTCTTTTATTTAAAATAAAATAGTTTGTTAATGCATTCTTTAAAAGAGAACAGAAAACTATTAGGTATTTCCTGTTATTTCTTAACAAAAGATTAGAAAATTTCATGTTTGTTAATTTAAATGAATTACAGTGAAAAAACAACAAACACACAAGAGTTCTATTAAAAGATTATATTACATTTAAAAACACATTACAAAAGCAGCAACATTGGGAACTTACGGTTACTATTCCCATCCTACCCATTTTAATTTGGCGTATCTCGTTTTAGTTACTTTTTGCATCATTCTTCATCGTCGGTGATAAAACAGACAGAATACAAGGTATTTTGGGAGACGTAATCGCAAAACACCAACAGATCAAAGCAGTGATTTCTGGATCTTTCATTACTTTCTGCAAATGATGTACTTTTCTTTTTATATTGTAAGAATCAACTAAAAAATTTTTGGTAAATACTGTAGCCCATTCAGTTAACTATCGCATCATTATCATTACAATAAACACAGGGTAACGTTTCAGAAATTCAATGACCTTCAAATTACATTTTTTCTTTAGATTAAATGAAATTAAACTCATTATCCTTCAGATATTTCTGGAAAGCATTTAAACGATCAAAAAGTATTTGTTTATTTTTTTTAATTGCATAAAAATTCACATTTTCACTTCGGAAGATAAAAATAATTATTTTTTGATACAGAAGTCATTTTAACTTAACCTTAAATTAAGCTAAAACGAGACATAAAATTAAAATTAAAATGGGTAGGATGGGAATAGCATCCGTAAGTTCCCGATTGCAAGTTGGTTTTGTGTTCATCAAAACCATGAATTGACTTCTATTTTCTTTGTCCGAATAATTTTTTATGTTTAAAAATTCTGTAATGATTCAGTATTTTATAATGATTTAGTAAAAGCTTAAGTATTTCAAGATAAAGTCATTTTTAATGATTTCAATCGAAAAATTTTATTTAAAGATGAATCATTTTTTAAATGTATGCTTACTTTTTAGTAAAAATGGGTTTACTTCTAATATTGTATTACTTTGAATTCTATCCATTTTGTTATTCAAGTTATCATCTTATTTTAGTAAATGGATAATTAGAAAGAATATTTTCGCACTTTTCCTTTGTCTTCCACACAATTATATGTATTTAGAAAGAAGAGTTAATAATCAAAGTAAGACTTTATTCGACTAAACAGACCTTTTCAAGTTTCCAGGCGGACTGGAATAAAGTACGCTGCCCAAATAACGCCACCTTAACATTTAAATTACTGTAAGTCTGGAAATAAGGTGTATAGAAACACGAAAATTATGACCAAGAAAGTTTAATCTTCTGTTTGAAGCATACCATAATGAAACATATGATAACTTTTACTGGAGAAGTATGAGAACTCAAATAAAAAAACTTTGCAAACTGGCGTTAATAGGAACACCTGGTCCAATTAACGCCACCCACTTTCTAGTAACTTAACTTATTTAAAATTAAGAATTATTCCATCATTGTAAACATTATTTGTAAAAAATTACAGTAAAAAACAACTAAATTTGACTTTCTGTAAAAAAATAATAAAAAATCACTTGAAATTAACGCAGTCTTTCTAATCTGTAGCTAAAACAAAAGAGGAAATGTAAAAATTAATTAATTTCGGCTTTTTTGGATTATAAAAGCAAAATAATAAATAAGATAAAAATCTATATTTTCTTGAAACATATTAGTAACTAACAAATGTCGTACGTAACCTAAAATCATATATGTAGACCATTAACACCATCATGGCGTTAAAGCGCTACTGAGCACATGAATCACATGATACAATTGTTTGTCTACAATTTCCGAATTTTAAAAATAACAGTTAACGTATCTATATAGAAGAATTTTCAAAAATCAAGAAAATATATAGTTTTATATAGTTAATCTTTGCTGAACATTAAAAAATCTATATTTTATCTTACGTTGATAAAGTAGCAGCCTTTCAGAACCAGTCCTCGACACGAAAAGGTGGAAATATAATTTCACTCGAAAATGTTGGCGGTCTGCTAGCAACTCACTTCAACACTAGATGGCAAGTCAATGCAAACTACTTTAGTGCAGTACCACCATCTCTTATATTTATGAAGAATTAGATAGGTGGCGTTAAAGGTATACATGGCGTTATATGGCTGAGGTATCTTATGAGAAAATGCACCCATTTCCAACTTGTATTTCGAACCACCAACCTAGTTTCAATTTTCTAATTTTTCTTCACAAACTTGTCGAGAAGGGAAGGATAACAGGATTCTTTAAAATTACATTTCATTACTTTTTTATTCTGGTTTACTGTTACCTGCAAAAACTTACATCTTATGATACTTGGTTTGAGAAGATTTAAGTTGATTCGTTGATGAAGATGAATAGGACTTCATTTATTAGTGGTTAAAATGTCAGATTTAGAAAGGTAATTTTCTTGTAGATTTGTGTCTTTGCCACAGACTTACAGAAAATTATTTAGTCTACCCAAATTAAGAAGAATCAAAATCATGAAAGAAAAAAAATATTACCATGCTTCGTTTCTATCTGATAGTTGACTCTCCGCGGTTAATAATACACGATCTCTCTACTGGAATAAGTCAGACTGTCCTTTGATAGCAATCAATATGCTCGTATATCTGTTAACTTTAAGTTGTCTGCTCAAATATATCTCCGTGTTAAATTTGTTATTTTTATTCTCGCTCTAGGCCGTTTTAATTTGAAATTTGAATGAAATCTTTGTTTCGGATGATAAATTTACTCTCGGGAATTCATAACATTTAAATTATTATTATTAATCTTTGTAATTATTTACCATTTTTCTTATGATATTTGACTTCGTTTAAGTTTCTCAGCTGTAGGAATGTAGCGAAATGAGGTTAGAAATTTTGTAATTAATTTATTAGTTTTGTAAAGGCGATGATAAGAATGCATATAGCTCCTGACATAAAAAAATGTCAGCTTAAGAGGTTAAATAGGATTTTTGTTTTGTGTCTTTGAATACGATTTGATACCTGAGTAAATTTGTTCTGATTTAAAATTATGGTGTAATTTGTTTAATTCTGACTTTATGGCTTCTCGATAAAGAGATATTAGAAACCTTAAACAAAATCAATGAATGTTCATTGGGATCTAAATTTCTCATGAGGGTTTAAAAATAGAAAAATCACAAAAAGAAATTCGACTGAGTTCATACAGTACATGAAGCGCGGAAAAAAGGTTAAAAGTAATTGTATCTCACTAGATTTCTACAAATACTTGTCATAAATGTAATTAAATCCTGCAAGTGTTTTGAAATGTTGTTTTGATTTCTTTATCAGCTGGTTGGAATGGTCCATGTTCGACAATTAATTTTCGCAAGTGATCATTCAACACAGATATGTGAAACAATGCTGGATCTGCTTTCTTTTTAATATGTCAGTGCAAAAGCAGTGCTGTCTTATCTTGCTAGTCTACCTGTTAATGCCCCTCCCCGCGTGTTCGTTTCTTAACGAGTGTTATCAGTCCCATGATCAGATAAAGAAATCAAATTTCCTTCAACACGTGGCGAAAGTATTATTACACAAAAATTATTACACTAAAATTCTAAAACTAGATTTCTCTGGAAAATGAGTAAACAGAAGATGGCTAATGTATTCTTAAAGTAGTAACAAGGTGTTTTGTTTTTCGTATTAGCTTTTTGCAAATCGACATGATCCTGACTACGAACCAGATTTTACAGAAGTTGGTATTTCAGACTGGAAACATCTTGGGCAGAAGCTTAAAAAACACGAGGGCAGCCCTGTTCATTTGGATGCCCTGGCAAATTGGAAACTGTAGGTTAAAGATAAATTGTTGGATAGCTTGCACCAGCAATAAATTTCACACAACAGAAACGAGTTAAGACTGGGATTTCAGAGGCTTATTGATATAGTCCTTCTTTACGCAAAACAAAATCTAGCTTTTAGTGGAACAAACAAACGAATAGGTGCTAAATCTACGGTTAAGTTTATAGCCACCGTTGAGGTAATTGAGACATATGATAGTTTTGAAATACCACACATCGAAAAAGACTATAATTTACTTAATCTCCAAAATACAGAATGAACTAATTCAGATTATGGGCCAACATGTATTGCTTTCACTAATTAGCTATTGAAGCGAGACAATCATCATTCTTTTCAATTATACCTTTCACCGCAACTGATTTAACACATGTTGGTCAGCTGTCTGTTGTGCTTCGTTACATGCGAATTGCCAGTAAAGAAGGCAACGACCATTACAACGGGATGCTGAAGGTGTAGAAATATTTACGGGTTTTCATGAAGTATCCGATGCTTCAGCTGCTGGGCTGTCTGAGCAAATTGTAACATTTTTAACTTTCTCATTAAGAGTGGATTTAAAACAATGCCGCGGATAAAGATATGATGGAGCCGCGGTAATGAGTGGCGTTTACAGTGGAGTACAAACAAGAATAAAGGAACAGCAACTTCTGGCAACGTATGACACTGCGCTGCTTACTACTTGAATTTAGTGATATACTTCACTGCTGCTGTAACTAGCAATGAAGTAAAGACTTTTTTTTGGAGTCCTGTAAAAGCTCTACAAGTTTCTTTCGTCCAGTAATGTGCATGGAAATACTTTCATCAAAAAATGCAGACTCAAAATCTGCTATCACCACATTCAAAAAGGTATGCACTACACGATGGATAGCATCTCCTTCTGCCGTTAAAGCCATATTAGATTCGTATGAATACTTCTGCTCAACGTTGAAAGACTTAAGCTGAAACTGTACGGAAACCCAGCAGTGAAGAACTTGTAGAGATTAAATGTCTCCTAAAAACAGCGTTCCTTCCAATTCTGCGATCGTTCAATTATTCTATTTTCCAATTCTAAAACAGCTGCGATCGTTTTGTATATATGGGCTCGAGTATTACAACAAACAAACACTAAAAGCAAATTTCTACATAAAACAAATTATGAAATAGCTGTAAGACAGCTCAGACACAACTGATTCAATGAAGGAACTACGACAAAGAGGATTCGCCATGTGTTGGGAAGATGCAGAAGAAATGGCAGCATGCAACAACATTCCAAAAGTACTGCCAGAAGTAAGAAAAAAAATCCATGTCTGAAGAACTGGTCGAAGACGAACTTCAACACACGAGGGTATTCAATGATACTCTGGATTGCATTGTTATACAACTTGAAGGATGGCTTGCCATTAAAATTAGTGAGTTGTTTGGGTTCCTTCCTCCAAAGAAATTAGCGAATTAAATCAAAACTTGCAACAACACAGCAGAAGATGAAGTAAGATTGTAACAATCTTGCAGCACACTAGGATATCAGTGGAGGATATCAGTGCTACAGATCTTCTTTCAGAATTGATGTCGTCAAGTGATTTAAAGCACATGACGAGTTCAACAGATGTTCTTTATTTTATGGTGAAACATGATTTACATGAAGCTTACCATAACGTAGCTACAGCATAACAAATCTTGCTTACCATTCCACTAACTGTGGCAGAATGCGAACGAAGCTTCAGTAAATAGAAACTAATAAAGAATAATTGAAAAACATCACAACAACGAGTGAGTGCGTTAAGCCTTTTTATCTATTGAAAACAAAACTGCCAGGCAATTTAACTGTGAACATGGGTTGGACTCATTTGCAGATGCAAAAGCAAGAAAAAGTAAATTTTGACATAAAAAAAAATGCACAAAAATACACATTTTTCAGTGAGATAATTATTTTGGAAAACATTTTGATGACATTTTAAATGCAATTTGTTTTTCGTTTTACACTTTGAAGTAGCCTAGCGTAAATCAATTTATTTTATTATCACGAAGTAATTCAGTATCCCAATGAATATGTTAGTTCCTTTGTAATCGTCACTTGTGTTCCTTTTGTACTTATTTACTTTAGAATTGAAGTAAATTGCTTTTTATTGCTTAATTTTGCTTACAATTTTGTTTATCTATTTTAGTTTTCATTTTTCGGAGGGGAATGTCTAGGGTGTCAGGTAGCCAGTCTTAAGTGTGATGCTTTCACTGAAGCCATCCAAATGCGTTAAGGCATCATTTTATAAGAGATTGTGTTTATAGGGAGGAGGGGGCGCAAACCTAAAAGAGGGCGTCAATTTATTCTTTGTTCCCTCAGACTCGCTGATGTTGGCACGGCACTGCAACACATAAATATCGATGTATAAATGTAGGACTGTATTCCTTTGTAATTTTGTTGACAATGAGCTCCGCAGAGGAAGCTAGAAAGCTCCAGAGCATGAACGTATGTTTTTAGTTATAATTATATTTATACTTTTTAACTTATTTGTGGTCAGCTGAAACTTATTACTTAAAGATATTTGTAATAGTTAAAAACTGTCACGTTACTTAGAAAATTGTTTGTACTCTGTCTGAAAGTCATCTTCATCAATTATTATTATCTGGCTTTTAGCTACAAAAGATAGCTTGTAGGTTACTTTATTCTAATTCCACAACATTTGGAAATTATTATTCAATAAATTATTCTACTCGCATAATTAATGATAAACCAATGTCTAAAAATTTCAGAATCAATGACATGATATTTTTATATGGAAATTATCAAAAGAAGTTTTAATTGTAACATTAATTTATTTGAATCCTTCTGTTAGTGAAATAAGCAATTGCAAACATTTTCTCAAAAATATCAAAACAATATTTCAAAACAGTTGCAGGATTTAATTACATTTATGACAAGTATTTGTAGAAATCTCGTAAGATACAAATACTTTTAACCTTTTTTCCGAGTTCCATATACACTATGAACTGAGTCGAATTTCATTTGAGATTTGAATCCAAACCAACATTCATTGATTTTGTTTAAGGTTTGTGTAATATCTCTTTATCGAGAAGCCACAAAGTCACAATTAAACAAATTACACCATAATTTTAAATCACAACAAATCTGCCCAGGTAACAAATGAGTCAACAAAAATCCTACTTAACCTCTTAAGCTGACATTTTCTTACGTCAGGAGCTATATGTATTTTTATCAGCGCCTTTACAAAATTAGTAAATTAATTATAAATATCTAACCATATTTGCAACATTCCTGCAGCTGAGATAATTAAACGAAAACACATCTCATTAGAAAAATGGTAAATAATTACCAAAAATAATAATTTAAATGTTATGAATTCGCGCGAGTAAATTTATCATCAGAAACATAGATTTCATTCAATTTCAAATTAAAACTGTCTAAGGCGAGAATAAAAATAACAGGAATTTAACACGGAGATTTATTTAATACTTAAAGTTACAATATATATGAGTATATTGATTGCTGCCAATGGACAGTGTGACTTATTCCAGTAGAGAGATCTTGTATTATTAACGGCGGAGAGTCATCTGTCAGAACGAAATTTAGCTTAGTAATATTTTTTTTCTTTCATGATTTTGATTCTTCATAATTTGGGTAAATATTTTTCTGTAGGTCTGTGGCAAAGACATCAACCTACAAGAAAATCAGCTTTCTAAGTCTGACATTTTAACTACTATTAAATGAAGTCCTATTCATCTTAATCAAAAAATCAATTTAATCTTCTCAAACCGCAAGTTTCATAAGATGAAAGTTTTGGCAGATATCTGTAAACAAAAAGAAAAAAGAAATGAAATGTAATTTTAAAGAGCCTTGTTATTCTTCCCTTCTTCTCAGGTTTATGAAGAAAAATTAGAAAATTGAAACTAGGTTGGTGGTTAGCAATACAAGTTGGAAATGGGTGCATTTTCTCATATTCGAGTCCGCCTAGAAACTTGAAAAGGTCTCTTTAGTGGATTCAAGTCTTCCCTTGATTGCTAACTCTTCTTTCCAAATACATATAATTCTGTGGAAGACAAAGGAAAAGTGCGAAAATATTCTTTCTAATTATCCATTTACTAAAATAAGATGATAATTAGAATAACAAAATGGATAGAATTCAAAATATTACAATATTAGAAGTGAACCCATTTTTACTAAAAAGCAAGCATACATTGAAAACATGATTCATCTTTAAATAAAATTTCCGATTGAAATAATTAAAAATTACTTTATCTTGAAATACTTAAGCTTTACTATTTACAAAATACTGAATCATTACCGAATTTTTAAACATAAAAAATAATTCGGACAAAGAAAATAGAAGTCAATTCATTGTTTTTGATAAAAACAAAACCAATTTCCAATCGATCAAACACCTGCACATTGGTTAGAAGAGACATTAAGAAATATGCGTGAAAACTAGTTTATTCAAAACTATTGTAATTGAAAGGTAGAATTTCAAGTGATGCCTGAGTTCATTTAGTAAATCTACACCCCGTTTTGCACTATTTGGAGAGCTCTAATAAGTGGCCACAGTGGATATCATATCAGTTCTCAATACAATCGATTTAGTATTTATACACACACGATTTTGTCTAATTAGCATGTTTTCCTGACCCGGTCAATGTCCTCCTGAAACCGAAAGTAACCTGAACCAGAAGACCTTCTTATAATTTCTTTTATTTTAAATAAAAAAAAGTTTGTTAATGCATTCTTTAAAAGAGATCAGAAAGCTTTCAGGGATTTTCTATTATTTCTTAATAGATTACATTATATTAAAAAATAAATTACAAAAAAAGCAGCATCGGGAACTTACGGATGCTATTCCCATCCTACCCATTTTAATTTTAATTTTATGTCTCGTTTTAGCTTAATTTAAGGTTAAGTTAAAATGACTTCTGTATAAAAAAATAATTATTTTTATCTTCCGAAGTGAAAATGTGAATTTTTATGCAATTAAAAAAAATAAACAAATACTTTTTGATCGTTTAAAAAGCTTTTCAGAAATTTCTGAAGGATAATGTGTTTAATTTCATTTAATCTAAAGAAGAAATGTAATTTGAAGGTCATTGTATTTCTGAAACGTCACCGTGTGTTTATTGTAATGATAATGATGCGATAGTTTACGTTATTAGGCTACATTATTACCAAGAATTTTTTAATTGCTTCTTCCAATATTAAAAGAAAAATACAGCATTTGCAGAAAATAATGAAAGATCCAGAAATCACTGCTTTGATCTGTTGGTGTTTTGCGATTACGTCTCCCAAAATACCTTGTATTCTGTCTGTTTTATCACCGACGATGAAGAATGATGCAGAAAGTAACTAAAACGAGATACGCCAAATTTTAATGGGTAGGATGGGAAAAGTATAAATAAGTTCCCGATGTTGCTGTTTTTGTAATGTATTTTTAAATGTAATACAATCTTTTAATAGAACTCTTTAGCGTTTGTTGTTTTTTCACTGTAATTCATTTAAATTAACAAACTTGAAATTTTCTAATCTTTTGTTAAGAAATAGAAAATACCTGAAAGTTTTCTGTTCTCTTTTAAAGAATGCATTAACAAAGAAGTGGCCACAGTGGATATCATATTAGTTCTCAATACAATCGATTCAGTATTTATACACACACGATTTTGTCTAATTACCATGTTTTCCTGATCCACGCAATGGTCTCCTGAAACCGGAATTAGCCTTAATCAGAAGATCTTCTTTTAATTTCTTTTATTTAAAACAAAGTTTGTTAAGACATTCTTTGAAAGAGAACAGAAAGCTTTCAGGTATTTTCTATTATTTCTTAACATAAGATTAGAAAATTTTAAGTTTGTTAATTTAAATGAATTACAGTGAAAAAAAAGGAACACACAAGACTTCTATTAAAAGATTGTATTATATTTAAAAATACATTACAGAAACAGTAACATTGGGAACTTACGGATGCTATTCCTATCCTATCCATTTTAATTTTAATTTTGTGCATTTCGTTTTAGCTTAAATTAAAGTTAAATTAAAATTACTTCGTATCAAAAAATAACTATTTTTATCTTCCCAAGTGAAAACGGGAATTATAATTTAATTTAAAAACTAAACAAATACTTTTTTATCATTTAAAAGTTTCAGACATTTCTGAGGGAAATTATGTTTATTTAAATTTAATCTAAAGAAAAAATGTAATTTGAAGGTCATAGTGTTTCTGAAACGTCATACTTTGTATATTGTAATGATAATGAAGAGATTGGTATCTGTTAAAAAAAATTTTTTAATTGATTCTTACAATATAAATACAAAATACAACATTCGTAGAAAGTAATGAAAGATCCAGAAATCACTCCTTTGATCTGGGAATAAAGTAGCCATCTTCTGTTTTCTCTTTTACCAGTTAAATCTTAATTTTAGAATTTTAGTGTAATAATAATTTCGCCATTAGTTGAAGGAAATGTGAATTCTTTATTCGCTGATTGGAATGGTCCATGTTAGACAATTTAGAATGTTGTAAATCACTGATTTAGTATGTTGTTGTTTTACGTTATGCTAAATATCTTGTATTCTGTCTGTTTTATCACCGGAAACAAAATGATGAAAGTAGCGGAGAATCAGGAAATTCATCAATTTAAGAGACTGTGTTAGAGTCTTAAAACGTATTTATTATGAACAAATACATTCATAGCTTTCTAGTAACACAAAACAAAGCTCCCCTCACAATTTGTGATCACTAAAACGCTTACCTTGGAAGCAGGGACACAAGTATTGGTTGCCAAGCAATTTATTCAGGTCGTTTGAATTCATAGGGTCAAGTACAAATCATTTAGCGTCATGAAATTCGAATACGGGATTGGATTTGAGTAGAATATCTCATCTCTGGATATTAACAGTGCACTCAATCAAAATATATTCACTTGTAATGCATTCATAAGATGTAATCCACAGTTGGTCTTTTTTCTCTAAACTGGCGTAGGGGATATTAGCCATTGTAACTGGCAGATTTTCATTTCTCCAGATGCTAAGATATTCATAATGAGACACAGCTGACGTCTCTGGAGAACAGAATTACTAAATGCTATAATTCGATCAGTGAATACGACTTACAGATAAAAGTAACAAATTTCATTAACAAATGGTTTAGATTCAATTTTCTTTAAAATAGCTTATTTGTCCATCTCTCAACGAAATAGAATAATTATTCTATGAATTTGAATGTTAATTTTAGATTACGAGAGAGATTTTTCTGCTTTGAGTTTCGTATTTGTCTGCTGTTCTTTATTAAACAATAATTTATTCTTTAATCTTATATTTTTAGTAACTCTATT
>JAFIDM010000004.1:18767939-18778910 GCA_023159025.1 Thereuonema tuberculata | reverse complement strand
ATCATTCTTACAGACGAACCCGACCACGGAGGATCAAAACTTTTTTAATGCACTTGAGGAAGAACCATATCAACGTTGATGGTTTGAAACGTAGTGATAATTTTTAATTTTTAAATTGTCTTAATTGTAATGTGTTTTAATAGTTGATTATTTAATTTTATAATACAAGCACGTTAAAAGATTTTATCATAACTTTATAAGTATTTGTCTAAATGATTGAATTAGAAGATTATCACATTCTCGTGACAGCTTTATCTACCAATCCTTGAAGAGGCTACAGTCCAGTTCACGAAAGAAAAACTTTTAATTAAAATAACTTTAACGTGCGTACAATTTCTTTAGTATAAAAATTAAGCCAACGCACAAATTAAAAAATAACAAAATTATATAATAAAAAAGTCTCACAATTAATTTCGTCAGCGCCAAGCTGACATCAACGGGTGAATGCACAAGATAAAAATACATACAAAATTCAGTCATTATATATCTAATGTCCAGGTTCAGGTGATATTCAAATTTCGGTAGGGTTGACTTTTGCTGGAAGTAAAGGGTAAACAAAATCTCGAAGCAGAACTTTTTTTTTTTTTATTTTTTTATTGTCCAAATCAGGTTTATTGAATGTTGAGTTGAAAATAATGACTGAAAAAAACAATGTCATTATTTCGTTGATGTCAGCTTGGCGCTGACGAAATTAATTGTTAGACTTTTTTATTGTACAATTTTGTTATTTTGTAATTTGTGCGTTGGCTTAATTTTTATACTAAAGAAATTGTACGCACGTTAAAGTTATTTTAATTAAATATAGCCTATTTTTTTTTCAGTCATTATTTTCAACTCAACATTCAATAAAACTGATTTGGACAATAAAAAAACAAAAAAAAAAATGTTCTGCTTCGAGATTTTGTTTACCCTTCACTTCCAGCAAAAGTCAACCCTACCGAAATTTGAATGTCAACTGATCCTGGACATTAGATATACAATGACTGAATTTTGTGTGTATTTTTATCTTGTGCATTCACCCGTTGATGTCAGCTTGGCGCTGACGAAATTAATTGTGAGACTTTTTTATTATATAATTTTGTTATTTTGTAATTTGTGCGTTGGCTTAATTTTTATACTAAAAAAACTTTTAATGACGCTTGGAAGTTAATTATTTAAACTTTGGTGAAGTTAAGGATTTGTATCAGAGGTTATTTTACAGAACAGAATTAGATCAGACGGAAGCAAAATAAAATTCAAGGATTTGGAATGAATAAATAAATCGTAATATAAAATTAAAATTGGAAGAAAAAATACAATTACTATTAAACTTTAAATAACTAATCTCCAGTTATTCTGACATTTGCTTCCTTAATAGAGAATTGCTCAAAAGTTCGTATGTTCTTTATTTCCACTCTCACGAAGTCAATTCCTACAATAAAGGATACACGATAGAGACAGTGATCCCTCAAAAACTAAAAGCAAGAAAATAAAAAACAAGAACAAAATATGGAATCCAAATCCTTGGGCAGCACTCAGGATGCCACAAAAGCAATTTGACCACAAAAAGAGAGAGAGAAAAAAAAGAAACATATATAACGAAATAAATAATAAAACCTCTGATGGGTAAAACAAAAGCAATTGATTCAAATAAGAATGCCTTTTCAGTCGAGCTGATACTCAGGGATGACCGTTTCGAACTTGTTAGGCTCTCATCAGCCAGAGCTAATCATCCAGTGCAAGACTCAAAAGGCGTACGAGGGGAGGTATTTCGAATACAGGATCTTGATGATTAAATAAATTGTTCTTTATTAATCTTAAATAGGCGTACGGCTCCCAATTAATCTTATCAATATCTAACCTCATTTCGCTACATTCCTGCAGATGAGATACTTAAACGAACTCAAATATCATTGCTAAAATGATAAATAATTACAGAAATTAATAATAATAATTGAAATGTTATGAATTCCCGCCATCAGAAACAAAGATTTCATTCAAATTTCAAATTAAAACTGTCTAAAGCGAGAATAAAAATAACAAATTTAACACAGATATATTTGAACAGACAACTTAAAGTTAACGAGTAATTTGATTGATATCAAAGGACAATCTGACTTATTTCAAATAGAGAGATCATGTATTATTCACCGCTGAGTCAACTGTCAGAGCGAAATTGAGCTTGGTAAAAATTATTATTTCTTTCATTATTTTAATTCTTCATGATTTGGGTAAATAATTTTCTGTAAGTCTGTGGCAAAGACACAAGCCAACAAGAAAGTTAGCTTCCGAAATCTGACATTTTAACCATTATTAAATGAAGTCCTATTCATCTTACTCAAAGAATCAATTTAATCTTCTCAAACCGCAAGTATCATTTGATGAAAGTTTTTGCAGGTAACTGTAAACCAGAACAAAAAAGACATGAAATGCGGTTTAAAGAGCCTCGTCATCCTCCTCTTCTCGTCAGGTTTGTGATGAAAAATTAGAAAATTGAAACTAGGTTGGTGGTTCGAAATACAAGTTGGGTGTATTTTCTCGTATTCCAGTCCGCCTTTTAGCGTCATGCAATTAGGATACGTCATAGAAGTTGAGTAGAATATTAGATCTGTGGATATTAACAGTTCACCCAATCAAAATATATTCATTTGGAATGCATTCACAAGATGTGATTCAAGTCTTCCTTTGATTGTTAACTCTTCTTTCCAAATACATATAATTCCGTGAAAGACAAAGGAAAAATGCGAAAATATTCTTTCTAATTATCCATTTACTAAAATAAGATGATAACTAGAATAACAAAATGGGTAGAATTCAAAGTATTACAATATTAGAAGTGAGTATGTATTTTTACTATAAAGCAAGAATACATTTAAAAAATAATTCATCTTTAAATAAAATTTTCCGATTGAAATCATTAAAAATGACTTTATTTTGAAATACTTAAGCTTTTACTAAATTATTATAAAATACTGAATCATTACAGAATTTTTAAACATAAAAAATAATTCGGATAAAGAAAATAGAAGTCAATTCATGGTTTTTGATAAAAACAAAACCAATTTGGAATCGATCAAACACCTGCACATTGGTTAGAAGAGGCATTAAGAGATATGCGTCAAAACTAGTTTATTCAAAACTGTTGTAATTGAAAGGTAGAATTTCAAGTGATGCCTGCACTGAGTTCATTTAGTAAATGTACACTCCATTTTGCACTATTTGGAGAGCTCTAAGAAGTGGCCACAGTGGATATCATATTATTTCTCAATACAATCGATGTAGTATTTATACACACACGATTTTGTCGAATTACCATGTTTTCCTGTTCCACGCAATGGTCTCCTGAAACCGGAATTAGCCTTAATCAGAAGATCTTCTTTTAATTTCTTTTATTTAAAACAAAGTTTGCTAAGACATTCTTTGAAAGAGAACAGAAAGCTTTCAGGTATTTTCTATTATTTCTTAATATAAGATTAGAAAATTTTAAGTTTGTTAATTTAAATTAATTACAGTGAAAAAAACAATAAACACACAAGAGTTCTAATAAAAGATTATATTGTATTTAAAAATCCATTACAGAAACAGCAACATCGGGAACTTATGGGTGCTATTCCCATCCTATTCATTTTAATTTTAATTTTGTGTATCTCTTTTTAGCTTAATTTAAGGTTGGGTTAAAATTACTTCTGTTTCAAAAATGACTATTTTTATCTTCCGAAGTGAAAATGTGAATTTTTGATAAAATTAAAAAACTAAACAAATACTTTTTGATCGTTTAAAAGTTTTTCAGAAATTTCTGAGGGTAATTCTGTTTATTTAAATTTAATCTAAAGAAAAAATGTAATTCATTCTAATTCCGAAACTTCAACCGGTGTTTATTGTCATGATAATGAAGCGATAGTTAGATCCCCAGACCAGTATTAATAGGAATTTTTTAATTGATTCTTACAATATAAAAAGAAAACTAGAACTAATGAAAGCTAATAGAAATCACTGCTTTGATCTGTTGCTATTCTGCGATTACATCTCCCAAAATATTGTTCGTTTTCGAAAGCCAGAACATCACCATTGGCGAACGATTTCACTTCGCAGAGGGGTGATACGCTGAGATGGGCACTTTCCTAAGAAATTCTTTTGAACATTTTTGCAATGTTATTAATTCTTTCCATAATTCTTTCCCGAAAAGCGTAAATAGAACGCAGCTACTAGTAAACTTACACTGATAAAAAGTAAACAGCCCCTCTTTGTTTCTCCTCACCAATATTTTGCTGAAATCAAAGGAGACCTGACGCATGCCCAAAAGCGTTGAAGGCTATCCTAAACAAAACCGAACAGAACCTTCTATTCTGTCTGTTTTATCACCGGGGATAAAATGACGAAAGTAGCGGAGCATCAGAAAATTCATTTATTTAAGAGACCGTGTTAGAGTCTTAAAATGTATTTATTATGAACAAATAAATTCATAGCTTTCTAGTAAAACAAAACAAATCCACCCAATCACAATTTGTGATCAAATTGAAACGCTTACCTTGGAAACAGGGACACAAATATTAGTTGGCTATCAATTTATTCAGGTCGTTTGAATTCATAGAGTTACGTACAAATCATTTAGCGTAATGCAATTAGGATACGGGATAGAATGGGAATAAAATATCTGATCTGTAGATATTAATAGTTCACCCAATCAAAATGTATTCATTTGGAATGCATTCATAAGATGTAATCCACAATTGGGTTCTTTCTCTGAACTGGCGTAGAGGAAATTAGCCATTGTAACTGGCAGATTTTCATTTCTCCAGATGCCAAGATATTCATAATGAGACACTGCTGACGTCTCTGGAGAACAGAATTACCAAATGCTATAATTCCATCAGTGAATATTACTTACAGATAAAAGAATTACAATAACAAAATCTTTAGATTCAATTAAAAAAAATAGCTTTTTTATCGATCTGTCAACGAAATAAGCAAATTATTTTACGAATTTGAATCTTAATTGTAGATTACAAGAGAGATTTTTTTCTGCTTTGAGTTTCGTATTTCTCTGCTGTTCTTTCTTAAACAATAGTTTATTCTTTAGTCTCATATTTTTAGTAACTCTATTAATCAGGAAAATTTAATTTGTTCCTCTGGAGATATTTTTCTTTTTAGGTTGATTTATTAGCATTCTAACCTTTAAAGTTGAATCCACGAACTTTATAAGTATTTGCCTCAATGATTGAATTAGAAGATTATCAAATTCTCGTGACAGCTTTATCTACCAATCCTTCAAGAGGCTACAGGTCCAGTTCACGAAAGAAAAACTTTTAATGACGTTTGGAAGTTAATTATTTAAACTTTGGTGAACTTAAGGATTTGTATCAGAGGTTATTTTACACAACAGAATTAGATCAGACGGACGCAAAATAAAATTCAAGGATTTGGAATGAATAAATAAATCGTAATATAAAATTAAAATCATAATATAAAATTAAAATCGGAAGAAAAAATACAATTACTATTAAACTTTAAATAACTAATCTCCAGTTATTCTGACATTTGCTTCCTTAATAGAGAATTGCTCAAAAGTTCGTAAGTTCTTTATTTTCAATTCGTATAATGAAAGATCTTGATGAATAAATAAGTTGTTCTTTATTAGCTTGACTTGAAGGAAGCTAATCGTAGACTTAAAACTAAATAATCTTATTATCAAACTGCTTGCTTGGTTATACATAATCGTTTAGACCCAATCTTTCGTCACATTAATTTTGAAGGAGTTTAGAACTACATTTGAAATCGTTTCTATATCGGACGCAACTGGAACCTTGATCCGCATAATCTTTTATTATCATAGATTCCCGGATTAAATTTTGGAATTTTGCTGCTTTGGAATTTATCCCATCTCATAAAACTGCATACAGCCATCCCATTTTCATCGTATCATTCGTGACTTTTTGTTTTTCTTTGCCTTTTTGGCAAATTACGATTAAAACACAATTCAGAAAAATAAACGCATTCCTATTTCTGTTTTCACTAGAGAATTCAACTACATGACGTAATATGCTTATAGATTGAAGCTTCCAGGATATAACAGCGACATCTACTGCTCAAACCAATCTTATAGTCATAACGAAAACATTCTGGTTTTTGTACACTCACTTCCAAAAGTTAAGTACGGAGAGCAAAAATGTTAATTTCCGTGAGAGATCTAAATTAAAGAAGCTGGAATTTGCTGCAAAGGTAGAAGGAAGTACGCAAATTATATAGGTAACAGCCAATCACGGTATCGCGACGAGAAATATGCAAAACCAGCAGTAGTATAAGAAGCGGCATTGTGAAGGGTTATAGGAGTTGCATGTAAGTGCTGATGAAAGGTGTTTAGAACATTCGTTCGATTTGTTTTCAAGCTAGACGTGTTTCTATGGCTTCCGAAGACGAATGGAAGATTATGAGCGCTGGCGGACTGTCGGACGCATTGATGGAAGTTAGTCTGTAACAGATGTTGCTCGTTTCTTCGGCGTTCATCATTCCGTCATTTCACGATTATGGAAACAATTCAAAACCAGCCACACAGTTGTTCGAAGACCTGGAGCCGGTCGTTCAAGGGTTACGAACCCCGCGGAAGATCGATATAGTGCTGTTGTAGCCAAACGGAATCGAAGATCGACCTCCACACGTGTGACATCTATGGTTGCAGAGGCCATTTTTAAGACGATATTTGCCACTATTGTTCATCGAAGGCTACACATGAATGGTCTGTACGCCCGGGTACCACGAGTTTGTGTTCCTTTGTCCGTCCAATCCAGTGGGGCACGATTACAGTGGTGCTGCCAGAATGTGAATTGGACTATGTCTGATTGGGGTAACATTATGTTCACAGATGAGTCCAGATTTGCCCTACAACCCGATGACAAGCGTGTAAGGGTCTGGAGGGAACAAGGCACATGCAATCGCTCCCAGAGCATCTCCGAACAGTGGAAGCATTATGGTCTGGGCAGGGATTTCATTGGGATATCGCACCGACCTGCACATCTACAGGCGAGGTTCTGTGACGGCTGTACGGTATCGAGATGAACTCCTTGATCCCATTGCAAAACTGTACGCTGCAGCAGTTGGTCCTTCTTTCGTTTTAATGGATGATAATGCGCTTGCCCATTGAGCTGCCATCAGCTTTTTTGGAGAGTGAGGGGATTGCGGGTATGGAGTGGCCGGCATACTCGCCGGACCTTAATCCAATTGAAAATCTTTGGGATGCCCTTGGCCGTGCTGAAGGTCGACGTTTCCCACCTCCAGCCACTCTCAGAGCTTTAGAAACTGTCCTATAGGAGAAATGGCGATTACTGGACTCTGCGGTGGTTGATCACCTTGTAACAAGCATGATCACACGCTGTAAACTTTGTATGCAGGTGAGGGGTGCTCATATACCCTATTAATGTCGGTTTTTATTGTTTGTTTTGAATTTAAACATCATTTTGTTAATGACGAAATCTGACGTAATCTTATAATTTATGAAAATTCAATATTGTGTTTATCTCTGTATGTAATTCTTTGTTTTGTTTCATGAATAACATTAGAGCTGCTTACTCCCAGCATTTCATGTCAATCAAAGCAGTACTTGTCCATTTTTTCGCATTTTACCACTCCGTGCTTAACATTTGGAAGTGAGTGTACAAAGCAAATTAATTTGCTTTGTATTTAAGTGCTTCAGGGCTTATTTAAGGGAAGTTGAAAATTAAGTTCTGCTTTTGAATAAAAAGATGCACCATTTATTTATCAATTGTAAATATGTATGTTTATAACATGTAGGTTTATTTCATGGATGTATTTTTAAGGAACTGATTTTTTCACACTTACATCAATCAGATAAAGTTTAGTAAAAAATTCTCCAAATATTAAATACAGAAAAGAAATATGGTATCGTGGCCCCAATGTAGCCACTTCCTCAGAGTTGTCCAAGTCCAAAATGGGTTTAGACATATTAAATGAGTTCAATACGAGCATCCTTGAAATTACAATTGACTTTTTGAATTAAAACGGCTTGAATAAATGATTAACCAATACTAGTGTCCCTGTTAACAAGGTAAGCGTTTGAGTAGCAAATTGTAAGTGGTTGGTTTGTTTGCTGGTAAGGTGTAAATTCATTATAGACCGAAGAGTCCTATTCTAGACTTCAGGTGGACACACATTACGAGAAAAAGCACCCATTTGCAACCTGTGCCTTGAACTATCAATAAAGCTTCAGTTTCCTAATTTTCGATGAACGAACAGATAAAGGACAAGGCTGATTTAAAGTTATATATTTTTTAATGAGATAATATTAGAAAATTATTAATGTAAATTAAGAAGAATCCTATTTTTTTTAATACGTGAAGCCCATCACTAACATTTCTCGATATCTTTAACTGACAATTATTTTTTGAACCTATCTTCCAAAAGATGGAAGACGGATGGTCGTATCAATTCCTCTAAAAATAATATAAACATTTAGTTTCATTTTAACAGTTTATTCTCAGCGATTAATAAAATAAGATTCATAATCTCTAGAAGAACTTAGACGAATCCTTTGGAAACAATGTGTTATTTCTTCAAGCATGAAAAATATATTTCTGAAAACTTTAAGTTGTCTCCTCAACTATGTCTCAGTGCTAAGATTGATACTTTTATTATCTCTTTAAGCAGTTTTAATTTTAAATCTAAACGAAATCTGTATTCCTGATGATAAATTTACTTGAATTGCTTACATTTTGTTTACTATTATTAATTTTTGTACTGATTGCCATTTTCTGATTATGCACTCAAAAATTCTCAAACATTTTACATATGTATTCAACGATGTAATCAATGACATTTGATTTTTACAAACTGATTTCCATTATTTAGAAAATAATTTTAAATGACGGATACAATTTCTTAAATCATTAAATTTCGTTTCACAAATAAGATGTAGGAGTTTAATATTTGAATAAGTCTACAACAAAAAATAGTTTTGATTTCAAAGGTTTTATTACAATGGATTTTTGGCATCGTATTTTGTTTTAATTTTTATCAATCAATGCTCAATCAAAATTTCTATTTTGATTAATTATGCAAAGATAACGCCTACTTTAATTCCACTCTCTTAGCGAGAGAGTTCTTCATGTGCTGAATCGAGGACAAGACATTATACTTCTTCCTCATATATTCATTTGGATTACAAAAAGAAGTCAAAATCATAATAACAACAATTTAGACATTTTAAAGACATTTAAATTTCTCAAAAATCAAGATATTATATAGTTCTGTACAAGAAAAAAAAATATCATGAATCTAGTAAGTCTGATGGTGACTATGCTTTTAGTGAATACAACTATAGTCTTGAGATGTCCTGAACTTTCCTAATATATTGATTGAAATAGAGACTTTTTTCTTCAATTCTATTTCCTAATCCAACCAAAAAATTGGAAACTGAATTACTGATAAAGTAATAACAAATGATTAAATGGAGAAAAAGAAACAAGAAATAGTATTGATATTTGCTACAAAAGTGTTTCATACATTTGAGTTAAATATCTTTGCAAAATAATGTAATAATTACTTCCTCTAATAGTAATAAGTTAACAAAAACTCACATACCCTACAATTATAAAACAAAAGTGGATTTCTGTTGATGTCTTAAAAAACGTATACTAATCCATTAAGCTAATCCATCTGTAAAAATTTATCACGTAATGAGATTTTGGAGTCGAAAGTTAAAACAAAAATTCATCGGTTATCTTCAACATGGATTATTTTTTTTTCTTTTGATAAAATTTATGAGTTTATCTTGTCCTAGGTGATATCTCGAGTTGATACATTTACTATTAGAAGGACTTAATTCTTACTAAATCAATGTTTTAAAAAAAGATAAAATATATACTGTTGTTCATAAAAAAGTTTATTTACAGTTCAGTTGTACTTTCCCTTTGGTTTTCTTGAAATATTTCTTGACTCATAAAGTTTAGGTATAAAATAATATAGAGTTTAAGGAGTACTGACTCAAGCAACTCATGGCAACTCGAAACCTTTTAGGCCTATTTCTTTTATATATGTCTTTTTCCAGTGCACCTAAAATTCTGAAAATTTAAATATGAACTTGTCAGCATCTGGGATTTATATTTTCTTGTCTTTAATTTTCAAAATACTCTGCAATTAATGAAATTAAAATTTAAAAACATTCACTTTTTTAGGTGTTTATGAGCTGTTACTGGGTATTTTCAACTCAAAAAAAAAAATTGACAAAAACCTGAAATAATAAAAAATTCGTAAGATAATTTTTTTTAAATATTTATTTTTTAAATACTTTTAACATAAAAAACAAAAAGGGAATGGTATTTGGCGTTAGTACCTTATACAATAATGATAATTTGAATCGACGAGCGATTGAAATCTCGAAAACATATCGTGGGATGGTCGAGATTTAACGAGAACCATCGAAACTGAAAACAAAGAAATACAAAACAATGAAAAATGAATATTTGAATGAATATTTCCTATTTTAATTAATTAAAAACATTCTTCATCTATTCAATGCATTGAATACATGATTTTTATATTAATTAATGCAATTTTTTTCGTAAATACACCGTAGGCATGATGACAATTGAGAAGTGTAAATTTTCGGTGTGATGGAAGGCGATATAGTAAGTGTAAAACAGTACACTAAATCACAGGCCATCTACCCCGACATGGCCTGCATTATGGCGTATGAAATGGTAAATGTAATACGGCTATTATGCGTTTTAGGAGGTGGACAGACATTGCATCAAATAAACGTTCTACTGTAATTATAAAATACACTTCTTATTTGTATTGTTTCTAATAAATATTTGAGTGCATAATTAAGAAAATGGGATTAAATTAATTAAACCTGGCTTTATGTCTTCACAAAGATAAGCTATTGAGTTATTTTAAGAACACTCTCGGTAGTCCGGCTTCTCTGTAAGCCAGCCTACTGGGCGCAACATTAGGCCGGATTTGAGAGGGTTTACTGTATTG
>JAFIDM010000004.1:18746350-18764050 GCA_023159025.1 Thereuonema tuberculata | reverse complement strand
GTGCCTTCAAGCTCTTATTGTCAAGAACATCTCATGACAATGCTTTTCATGATATTGTCCAAAATGACCAAATTGACAATCTCAGAATGGTTGTGACACTGTATCAAGTTTTCTGACTGACTATTTATCCTTAGCTGCACATCAGGACTTTGCTATCACAAGAAACGAATGCCGTAATACACAAACTATAGCACTTAAGACCTTGAGAACTGCCTTTGGTGCTAGTGGCACTTTCAAATGGTATTATCCAAATTTTGTACTACCCACCATTATCTGAAAAAGTAACCCCCATCTTCTTGTAAGGATTATTAGCATAGCACTAGTTTTACTATTTAAAGTTAAACTTTTTCAAAGCATGATTATAGACAAATTTCGTATCGTTAAATTTAAAGAAGGAACTCAATTAAGACTGTGTTGGTGAATTCCTATCAGTAACTGGTTTTTATTTAACTAGCTTATTATTCTGATGCCACGAAATAGTAACGGTAGTAGTTATTATTATTAGCAGTGTTAATTACTGAGTTTGGATTTGTCTTTTATTATTTTTTACCTACTGAAATATACTACAGTGTACTCTCGATATCTCGAAAACCTTGATATATTGAAAAATTATTTTTCCCCTTGATATTACACATTCATGTAATCTTGACTTTGTTATCTCGAAAACTTGCTATCTCGAATTTTTTTCAGCATCCCTTCGACTTCGAGATATCGAGAGTATACTGTAATTCTACTAATCGGACATTAAATGGGTTTTTAGATTTTTATATTCATATAGCTTTGCTATTCTGAACTAAAATTATTTCCTTAAAAAAGTGAATGTCAAGCTCTTTCATTCGTGATACTTATAAAAAATTATAAATACAGTGAAGTCTCAATTATACGAAACTCACTTATACGAAACATTCAATTATACGAAGAATTTTTCATTCCCGACAAAACCCCCATAACACTATATGTAATTCACTTACACGAAATATTCACTTATACGAATAATTTTTGGTTCCCCCTCAAATTCGTATAAGTGAGACTTCACTGTATTCTGGGTTTGATTCTGTTTTTGTTTTTACTTGTTTTTATTGACTGATTCTTTTTTCTTTGCTTTTGCAGGTCCTTAGTCAGTCTTCTTCAGATATTACTGCTGTTAACACGAAACCAGGAAATCTACAGGATAGGAGAGATCCCTTGGATGATTTTAGTGAGTCTGTTTCGAATGCTTTCAAGAAACCAAAGGAAGTGGACTCATATAAGCAACCTTTAAAAAAGGAACTATCAAACTCATCGTTATTGGGTAACACAAAATTAGAGATAGACAGATCTAAAAAGAAGCAGACAACATTGTTACCTTGGTCCCAAAAACCTAAAAGAGATAATTTTGAGCCAATTTTAAATGTATCTGATTACAAAGCATCTATTGAGAAGAATAGAGCTTTTTCCTATCCATTGTCTCCAGAAGACTTAGACTTAGCTTCTTTTTTACCAAATAGACCAAATACAGATATTTCAAAGGAGCTATTATTGAAATCAGGTATTTACTTTGTTTCTTTCTTTCTTCAAATTATTTAATTGTAAAGATTTCTATTTGAAATATATCTAAAAAAAAATATCAAGTTTAAAGTTGAAAAACCATTACAATATTTGTTACTAACTTTTTTTAAGAGCAAATTAAAATCTTCACAGACCATTCATTTTGAAGATAGTCTCATGTCCTAAGAAAAAAATTTCTCCACTGAGTTTAATATTTTGGGAAGTAATCTAATAGATTATATTTATTTATTGAATTCATTATTGTAATATAATTCTAAAAATAGTTATTTTATCACTACAAGGTTGACTAATTTTTCATTTTTCTAATTGTGGAATGACAAAAATATCTCATTCATTCTTAAAGTAATTTAAAGACTTTCAACTGACAGATACAAATCACTCCTAAATGTATGTGATCTAATTCATGAAAGATGAAAAAAAGTGTAATTGGACTTTATTCCTACCAAAGAAGTTGAGGCCTTTAAATAATACTACCAATGTCTTTGCCAACACTCAGTAATATAGCGTGTTTCAGAAGGAAGTCACACCTTTTAAATAGGTCAGTCGTTTTGACTTAATAACTAAAAAGTAACATAACTATGTGTAAATGAGAGGTTAATAATATGAGAATGATTTGCCATCATATCATGCTGAAATTGCCACCTCCTCCTCTTTGAAACACATTTCCACCATGTTTCACTATGTTTTCTGATGCTCGCCTCAACATATTTGTGCTGATAGTGTTTATTTTGGCGGGATGTTTTCTCAGAGGTCTGATTGGTTCAAGGTCTATTTTTGTAGACTCTCTCTTTAAAGATAACCTTACAAGAAGTAATCTGCTGATGTGAAGTCTGGCGAACTAGTGGAGTCACAGGTTTTGTGAGATAAAATGTTGTACAAAGAAGCTGTTAAGCTCCATGGATACATGGATAAACTTCCATTTCGCAACTTCGATTACCCTTTTCAAATTAAAAGGATATACTTAGCACAGAATTAATTGCTTTTTGTCAATGTTGCAATAGCTAATAGGTTTTGTTGTTGTTGAGTAGAGAATGAAGGAAAACTAATATTTTTTTTAATAAAACTATTTTATCCATTTTTTTTACTACTTATTTATTATTATTTTTTTTTTTGTGATTGTCCTTGTGACAGTGACATTCAAATTCGTTCTTCTTTATCTGCTGGAAGTTTCTCTGCATAGGCTTGATGTCCTCTAGTTACTCCAAGAAGGCCATGGAAATGTCTTTCTACATATCAGTTCACAGTCTCTTCTAAGAAAATTTGTCCATGACTCTCAGTGGAAATTGCACACCAACTCCTAAATTCTTGTGTTTTCAGAATTTATATATCCTAAGAGATGAAAGCCAAGATTCATCAGTAAACCATGTTGTCTTCAGAGTCTCCAGAATTTCCAGAGTCTCGTATGCAGTGATATTAAGGTGTTTAGACTGTCTTGCAGACACATTCTCACAATTATCTTCTTTCAGAAAATAATGATGTTCTAAGGAGAATTAAAGAATCTTAAGATCTTTTAAAAGATGAACAGAAAGTTAAAGTAAAGGCATAGATTTTTTTTTAGGAGAAAAAACAATTGAAGATTTAATTTTAAAGAAATCAAGGAGAAAATTGACATTGAAATACAAGTTCTTTGACATGAAACGACTTGACCAAGACTTACAGTTGGCATTCTTTGTGTTCCAACATCCATAAGAAAAATAGTGCTGATAAATTGTAGTTGTTTAGTTTTTAAAAAACCTTTTACTTTTTTATTCACCACACCACAGTGAAATATAAGGTTTTTGATGGTAAACTATGAGCAATTAACAAGAAATTATGATAATAAACATTTGTGAGAAATAATATATTGACTATGAAAAATAAGCTTAGTTTCTCTTTTTAAAAGATACATCAGTTTGGAGAAAGCCCTATGGTTACATTGCTGATCTGCTAACAAAATCCATGTCGCCATCTACCAAGTTAACAATCAATGGCTTTATATCAACTTTAACTTCCCCTTTACAAACAACCAATGATACCTGGACATTAAGTGCCAAAATAAATGATGGAACTGGATCATTAGATGTATTTGTGGACAATAAGGTAAGTCTGACTATTACTGATATTATTTATTATTATTTCCTCATGAAAAAAAATAAATAATCCTGTAACTATACATGAAATTTTATTTTTATTTTTTATTTTATTTTTTTGTTACTATTGTCCTCCTAATGAGAGATGGCCGGTGGAAGTTTGAACTGCGCAGCCCTTCCGGTAGCTGATCAATTACGTTTTCCTGTCACAATGGACGCCGTCGTCTGTTTTCACTGAGAAAGACATGTTGATAACGCCAAATTAAAACTTCTCTCGACTATTTAGCGTTATTTCAATACCAGTTGCTAACAATAAGTATTTATATAAATAAATAAATATATATTATTTATAAATACAATGCTCTTTTGCAAAGTAACAAGCGATTTACCGTAATGGCGGCGTCCTGTCATAAAATCAGACGGAAGTGCCTGACCAGACTAATCGATCATACATGCGCAGATCTCACAAAAACAGGGTGGCCATCTCTCATTTGGAGGACAAATCAGTAGAAAAAATTTAGAATAAGTTTCTTTCTTAGTCTTTCTCACTCTTCATTCATTCATTTGTTGCAGTTTCTACTTAGATGCAGAAATTCCTAACACGGTATTTAAAATTGGATACACATTTTTTTTTAAGTCAACTTCTTATAAAACATATTGTTTAACCTGTTTTTCTATATTTAAGATCTATAAAAGGCTCTTTTACTCATAGATACTGATAGGGAAATACAGAGAATATAATATAGAAACCCATTTGACTTTCATTGATTATTGCAAAGCAATTTGATAAAAATTAATCGCAATAAATTCTTTGAGATATTGTTCAGCAATAAAATTTCACATCATTATATTAAATTATTTATAATTTGAAGAGACAAGAAAATAGTAGTAAAAACTAATGCTAAAACCTCAACTTGGAGTCGAATAAGTCAGGCCACAGTCCTGTTTTACTCCCTATCTCCAACCTTTTTTAATGTGTGTAGCAATCTTATGATCAAGCATTGAAGACTCGCTGTTCATGGCTCCATGCCACAAAGCTCTTAACATACTTTGGATTCAGTATTCTTTGCTTGTGATCAGGTTATCCTAGCAGCTTCAGAAACTGATCTCCAATATCCCATTCACCAATTAAATTTAATCGCTACAAATTTTTAATATGAAAATTTGTGTTGAAAAAAAAACAAAATTCTCGCCCTCAGAGGGAAAGATCCTTAACCCTTAAACCCTACCCAGTGGTCCACCAAACCCCAGTGATTAATTTTTCACCTGTGGCATATGTCGAAAACACATCTGTGGTGAATATACTGCACCTAGGTGTGAAGAATGTGTCACCAAAAACAATTAATTTTTTTTGTAATGCTTATTAAGCTTTCTTTCTTAATAAGTTTTTGATTGTTTTTATTTCATAAGCATGAATGTTTGAAATAATGGGGTCCCTGGAACCCCTGGATAGTAATAGTGTTTCTCCTAGGATGGGTAGAGTTTGAGGGCTAAGTAGTAAAATATGCCTAATTAATAAACCTATAGCACAAGTACCTTCAAGTATCTAGGTTATCATCATTCCTATACCAAATAAGAAGATATTGAATATAAAATTACTAATTTTAATAAAGCAGAATAAACCCAAATTTTAAAACTTTCACAAAACATAAAAAAAAAAATTGATATAGAAACGATCTTTTTTATGCATATTCTGTAGTACATTGCCTTTAGAAATGCATTTCCTAATCAATGCACTCTTTTTATAAATAACTTAAGCTAACCTGTACGTAATGTGATTCATATTATGTTCATATAGATAACAAGAATTGACAAGAAAACAAGTGAATATAATTTTGTGCTTAAACATAAATTTAGAGTGACCCATAATGCAGGTTGACATTTGAAAATCCGGCAACCTCCGGACTTGAGGAGTGCCGGATTTTTTATGATTATATATGCTGTATAAATTTAAGAGAAAATGACTACCTGTATAGTCCTTTAAAGAACGAAAATTAAACACTAAATGAAAAGCAGATGAAATTTTAATGTTCACCAACTAAATAAAACAGTTCTACAGAATTTTAGTTCAACTGAATAAAATAGTTCTACAAAATTTGCACTAAGAAATCCATGCCGGAAATCTGAAGGAACCGGATTATCAATGGCCAGATTTTTAAACATCAATCTGTAATAAGAAAATTAAAAAAAAAATAATAATAAAAAGGGAGTACATTTGAAGTACATTAACGTAAGGAAAAATAAAAAAAAGTTATGAAAATAAGAAAAAAAAAAACACACCATGTGGACATTTAGAAAAAAAATTAAAGAGAAAGAAAAAAACAAAAGAGTAGATATATGGATGTGAACTGAAAACCTCCAGCATATGAGTCTGAGACCTTACCCACCAAGCTACAACTGAAATTAAATGGTTGCATTTCTAACATTTAAGCTAATAGTAGAAATCCAATGAAAACAATGTCAAATATCTCAAACATAGGGGTGGGGGCATTGACCCCTGAAATTCTCTATTCTTATAGTGTTTGGGCTTCTGAACACGATGGTGAAGTCCATTTGCCAATCCGACCTTCCGTTCAGGAGTTGTTAGTTGGGACAGGCACACACAGACGGACAGGACAAACACAATAAATATCGATTTTGCTCGCTATCACAATAACTCCCAAATGGGTCGCTAAAAATATGTTGAACATACTGTGAAAAAGCATCATATTTATGAAAAAAAGTATTCATTTGCATTTAAAATTATGTATAAAAATTTTTAATGTCTTGTTGCACAAGAAATTTCGATGATGTTTCATCATAAAAGTGTGTCCGTGAAATACATCGTCAGGAACATTTTCGATGAATTGAAGAGCATGACACATTGTATAAATGCCTCTTTTATAGAGGCTTAGGGTTTTTTTTTTTTTCTGCATAATTCTCTTCAGCCTCCTCAACATCAGTCTGTTCTGTCTGAAGCAAGCTTACTATGTCGTCGTCCATTGGATATTCTGAAATAATTGTCTTCAATAATGTCAAGGAACTCACTTAAGAAAAAATTCTTCCCTGAGAAGATCTGCAAGTCCTCCCAATATTGCTTGACTTGTGGCAATACATTTTATTCTTCAATTTGAGGTGATTCAATGAAGCCAGCTTTTTCAAAGCAATTTTTTACTGCTCAATTCTATAACATTGTTTTGCTACACCTTAGATAGTTCAGCTTATACAAATCCTCAGATCAGTCACCTTGTAGATTGCTTATTTTGTAAGGCCGAGGTACGTCTTCTGAAAATGCATTTCCGAGAATGAAGTTTTTAGATTTTTTATACTCCCTGGTCTATTGGCTGCAATTGTGAAGTTGTGTTTGAGGGGGGGGGGGGGATCAAATTCACATTGATAGTTTTGAGGATACATTAGGATGGGTCGGGCAGTTTTCAACAAAGAGGACAATTTTTCTTATGCCTAATCATTTTTTTATTTAAATTTAAAATCCTTCTTTTGTCATCCATGCCTTTCTATTATAATAGTAGTCAACTAAAGACTTCATGCCTTTGAAACATCTAGGGTTCTTCAACAACTTCACCTGTTCCACAACATTGAGAGATTTTTTTTTTTTTTGACATCACAAACACATATTGTCGGTTAGAGAGACTCAAACAAACTGAACCTCTTTTACATCATCATTATGGGAGGGGATAGAATCCTAATTTGTCTTAAAAAAATTAAATATATAGAACATTTTGTTTTATATATAGAAACAGTTTTTCAATGTTATGATCATGGGGATTCGCCAAAACTTCAATATATAAAGAATTTTGATATACAGAAGTTCGATATACGGAGGTTTACTGTATTTATAATATTTACATATCCCCTTCATGTCTAGGAGGCACATAAGGCTGTGATCTTCTATTTCATTGCTTTCCTGTTATTCTCTTTTCCATTCAGTTGACCATCCAGCTTTCCTCCTCTATTCTTCCTTCATCTTTTGCCAGGTCGTGTTGGGTCTACCATGTGTTCTTCTAACATCCGATGTTCACATCAAGGCAACTTGGCTAACTTCATCTTTTTGTTTTCTTTTTGTAAAAAGTGGTCAATCCATTTCCATCTTCTAAGTTTTAAAATTGTTGCTGATGCTCTGTATACCAGTTCTTCTGTGTATATCAGCATTTGAGATTTGATTTGGCCAAAAAATTTTCAGGATTATTTTCAGGCATTTTGAGTGTGCACAATCCTGGATTTTTGTAAACTTCCATCTTTCAGCTTCATAAAAGTAATAAATGATCTCTCATTTCTTAAGTGAATACCAGGTGTCCAAGAAATAACGTGAGGTGTTTAAGCACCATAAGTTGATAAATATTAGGCGCATCGATCTCAAACTTGGATTAAAGGCTGATGGGGAGTGCAATCTTGAGAAAGTTTCTAGTTCACGTAGTCACCACCAGGGGGCATGTGATGCTGCTGTTGGCTATGCAAGTGGAGCTCTTCTTGAAAAGGCTGGCGCACAATGACTCGTGCACTAGTGTTCAACAAGAGCACAGCAATTACGTTAACACTTGTTGATCTCACTTTACTCGTGAAGCTTTATTATCAGTTGAATTCGAATGCCTCTAGGTCATTACCTGAATAATGTGTCACAGGCATAAGAAGGGGTCGAGGTCCACTATTGATAACAAATTTACGATTACCATATGGTTAACTTGCACCTTTACAGGAGTTTGCTATGCATCTTCATTGCAAAACCAAGTGTTTCCATTCCTGCAGCAGAATGGTGCCCTAAACACAGTAGTCTTTATGCAAGATGGAGCTACACCCCACACACATCACATGTTGTTAGGAATGCAATTGTAGAGTGCATCCCTAATGATCGTGTAATAAGCAAACATTATCCATATGCATGGCCCACACGATCTTATGACGTCAATCCTTGTGAAGTGTTGGCTCTGAAGTTATCTCAAGGATAGAGTCTATGAAGGTAGGGTACACGCTACCAGGACTTGAAAAACGCCATAAGATGAGAATGTGGATATCTGCATGATGAATTGCTCTGGCATGCTATAGAGCACGGAATGCATCGAATGCAAATGGTCTCTGAGGATGGAGGGCGCATTAAAAATCTTCACTCCTGAGAGAAATTCTTTGCCTGAAAATACGATAAGAGGCCTAAGAGCTATGAACGATTATGTCAAGATATCAGGTAAGATTGCACATATCAAAAATCACAAAGAAAATATTAGATGCTAAATATAAAATAGCTCTGGAAAAGCAAAAAGTATAAGAGAGAAGGAATCATAAGGAAGTGAAAAAGGCAATATATAAGAAGTAGCTATCAAAAATAATGAAGAAGAAGCAGGAAAAGATAAGAAAGCTGCTGAGAACCTACTAGAAGAGGGGAAGTGAAAGGTTGCAAGTGGCGTTAAAAAGGAAAGATTTTGCTGAAGCATTACTAACCTCAGAAATGATAGATATATCTACTAAAAGGTTCAAGAAAATCAGTGAACTTTTAGAAAAGAAAGAGAAAAAGTAAAAATATATGTAAATATAAGGTGAACGTTCTATTAATGCTACTGTTTATTTTATTTTAGAAAATGGTTATTCTATTTACAAGATTATTATAAAAATTTTAACATTTATTTGGAAGAACACATTTTACCTCAACTGGCCTTGAAATAAATGTTATCAATTTGAAATGTGCATGTTAAATTTAACATTTTTAGAATTAAACCGGACATTTTTGACAAATTTCTCTTCAAATGTTACTTTCATAGCAGGAAATAAAATTTGTTGCCGTAAAATCTCTGTTTAATTTCACAATTTTCCCCAGAATACAAAATGCTTGTGTGTGCTATATGGGGTGGGGATCCCCGTGAGTCTAAATTTTATAATACTAAACATGGCCTTGTCATTTATCAAACCAAAAATGTTCTACTTTTTTCCCAAGACCTGATGGGACCCCTGCTTAATGATACATCTGTTAGTTCAATAACCATAGCTGTTATTATATTCCATGACTGATCCTGGATTTTGTGCTTCTCTCTTAATTTTCAAAAAACATTGAAAATAAGGATTTTAGCAGCAATATTTAGGGATTTCCCTTGTTTAAATGGTTAAAATACAATGGCATTGGAAGATGCCATGTTAACTCAACTGTGAAGGTTCATGTGTTTGATTAATTAACTAATAAAACTCAACATATTTGAATTGTGGTCTTTGCATACCTTAAAACATTATCTTGAGTAATTATGAAATATTTAAAAGAAAGATTTCTTTTAAATGGTATTTGTTTGTCAGTATCACAACTTAATTTACAGATGCAAGATAGATTATGGATCTCGTCCTCTGTTCAGATGGCTTGATCAGCATTTTTTAAACTGGAATATTGAAACTAACATTTTATTATGATTATTATTATTGTTGTTGTTATGATGCAAATGACACATTTTGAATTTTAAAAAATACTATTTTCACTAATTTGATTTTTTTGGAATTAAATTTATTTAAATGCCATAAAACAAAATCCAGTCTGAGTAGAAATAGTAATGTTTATTCCTTTTACTGCCAAATGTTTTGTATGATTGCACATACATTCTCATGGCTAAGGTTTAAAATTCAAAATAAGAAGTAGTACTTTTTTTAAAATATAATATAAATATTATATTTATATTATAAATATAATATAAATGTGTAATATCTGTGTAATAAATAATACAGTGGAGCACCGTTTATACGTTTCTCGTTTATACGTTTTTATCATTTATACGTTTTTTTGAATGGTCCTGGCAAAATCCAATGCATATTAACGTTAAATAATTTCATTTATACGTTTTCCTGAAATCGCAAATTTCATTTATACGTTTTTTCAAGAACTCAAGAAGAGAGAAAATGCGCATTTCAACCTCAGATTCCCACCTGCCGATTATCCAGTCTTAGAAAATTGCACTGAAAAACCTCTGCCAAGTTTCCAACAAGCTTTGGCGGGTTTTAACACCATGCATGAATACCTCATTAGCAGTGATTTAAATGATAAAGTTAAGATGGCACTTTGAACCATGCACAATGAACTTTTTTCCTGTGCATTCAAAAAAGCCCTACAACCTAAAATAACAAAATATTTTGTAAATGCTGAATGAATATGAATAGTAGTACTACTTGTACATTAAATCCGGAATAAAAAGTTCATTTCCTCTTCTATTTCATTTTCATGTAATATTTTAATTTACCTCTGACTTTTTATTGTTGTTTATTACGAAATTGTTCGTAACTTCTGTGAATTTCGTTTATACGTTTTTTCATTTATACGTTTTTTTTTCTCAGTCCCTTGAAAAACGTATAAACGGTGCTCCACTGTACTTTTTAACACGATCAGTTTTTATAATGAAATCTACTATTAAGCATTACACGCACCTTAAACTATTGTCAATCAAGAATAGCACTTCTAACCATAAACCATCGTTATAAGCATACATTATTTATTTCATTTTTCTTACTTCTTTGTAGAAATCATATTCTATGCTCCGTAATAGTTTTTTTTTTTTCTTTGAAGTACTTACAACAAAACTGTGCCCGCTTATAAATATAATATCGATAGTTTACTTTCAATCGCCAGAAAAATTTCATTGTAAATATTTATTAGAACAATAACTTTTAAAATATCTAAATGATGTAAAGCAAAACCAGTCTAATGTGTGTACAATCATACAAAACATGTTGGCATTATAAGGAATGAACACTACTATTTCTATTTAGACTGCATTTTGTTTTACAATTTTAACAGTCATCTTTCTGATAAACTTTTTTATGACAATTGAAAGTAAACTATCAATATGATATTTATAAGCAGATACAGTTTATTTTAAATGCATAAAGTAAAACATATTATGGAGTAAAGAATATTTTTTTCTACAAAGATGTAAGAAAATGAAATAAATAATGTAAGTTATAATGGTTTACTGGTTGTTAGAAATGCTATTCTTGATCAACGATAGTTTAGGATGCCTGTAATGCAAACCAACAGATTTCATTATAGAAATTAATCTATGAAAAATTATTATTTGTAATTATCCTTATTTTGAATTTTAAACCTTAGCTTTGAGAATGTAAGTATTATCATATGAAGCATGTTGGCAATGTAAGGAATAAACACTGCTACTCTATTTAGACTGGATTTTATTTTATGGCATTTCTATATTTTAACAGTCATCATTCTGATAAACATTAAATTTAGTTTTATTAGAAATGATTTTGTTACTTTGTTTTTACTGTTTGTTTGTTTTTTTTCTTCTTTTTTGTATTTCTTAGAATTTATTCAAAAATATTGAATATGTTTTTGTCTTTGGTGTTTTTATTTTAGATAATGGAAAAATTAATTGGTTTCAAGGCCAGTGACATTATTTCATTTAAACTGAAAGCACAGCACAGTTCCCAAGTGAAACAGCAGTTTAAAGAGGTAACAGTCACATTTTAGTTATATGAAATCAGACTTAAAAAATACAGTAGACTATCTAGAACAGAGGTGTCAAACAAGCTACCAAAACCAGATTAAATTTTAATTGGGAATTATTCAACAAAATAATAAAAAAAAATATGGATAATAATTCATTAATTAAAATTAAAATTCATTAATTTAAAATGTTTTTAGTTTTTTAAATCTTTTAAATTTTATAAACCTGATTTGTGCAACGACGACTTTTAACAATTATTGATAATAATTCATTTTAAAATTAAAAATCATGAAATTCTCTTTTGCCATGTGCTTCCACATGCTTTTTTAGTAGACTAGGCAGCACTTTCCAACTGCTTTTCTTATGAATGGGAACTTGTGCTGAATTTTAAGAAAACAGTGAATATAATATGTTCAATCAGTGATAGTTTTCTTTGTTACTCTTGGAAAATTGAAAGTGAACATTTTTCCTGAGGGTGTGTCAAAGCCACCTGATTTACATCATATGAATTTCAAGATTGAATCAGGCTGGGCAATTTCTGCCAGAGCTAATTCCTAATTATTTTTATTGGCCACCAAATCATAAAAATGTAATGGAGATGCATATTAATAAAATTTTGTAGTTTTTGATTGTTCTGTGACCAGCCAATTTTTTTCTGCTTTTCTTTTTTTTTCAAAAAGCTACAAGTAACATTCAAATGGAACTTGTTAAAATTCAGTTTAACACAAAGGCATTTCTTAATTGCAAAGATTTTTTGTGGAAATGTGCATGTTTGCTTTGAGAATCTCAGTTGTGTTTAGCTACTTGCTTATTTGTATGCATAATATATGCGAATAAATAAATATATATAATTATTAAAAATGAACTCAATTTGAGTTTTTGAGTTTGACATCTCTGAACTAGAAAAACAAATATATATACAAGCTGTGCTAATCTTTTCTTTTTTTATTGTTTCCTTTGGTTTTCTGTGTTGTAGAGTATGAGCCTCTGCAAGCATTCACTCATCAATTTATGTGGACTTGTTACCATTCAGATGAAATCTTCAGAATCAAAGCCAGTAATTATTGATTGGGAACCCATAACAAAGGACTGCTTAGAAAAATTAACAAATAGGGTAAAATTATTTGAAGATACTTTTTTGAGTTTTGGTAAGTAATTATATTATTAGTTTCATCATCACATTTCAAAGATAAAACTGTTTGGGTTATGTTGGACTTTTTAAGATAATCAGTAGATAAGCTAGAAAACAGATGTGACTGAAAAAAGATGAGAAATAAATGTGTTTAAGTATTATTGGAAGTGTAACAAAACTTCTTTATGCAATTCCTGATATTGTTACAAAGATAAAAAGTGAAAAGGCATTTTAATTCATATTCAGATTGTGAATTACACAAAGTTATATCATTTTTACAGTTTCCCAGTGATCTGGATGTACTGTTGATAATAATAGGCCACTTCTTATCCTTGGAGTAGGATTGTCAGAAATACAGCACTGCTTTTTAGAGTATTGAAGGAAGCAACATAACAAATCATTGTTATAAATCTAATGTTACACATAATTCATGTTAGAATAATTACCAGATATACAGTAAAGCATAGGGATTCAAAGTTGATTTATTCTTGAAGAAACTGGATAGCTGAATGTAATAACTCGTGTTTTTAGAAGCAACTGTTTGAAGTAATTGTAATTGATAAATATACAGTATTACTGAGGGTTGCCCAGGTTTGTAGGTACAATATTGAAGCACTCAGTTATCATGAGAAGCCACCCAACCACCTGATTGTGTTCTATGCTTCCCTTACATTATGGCTACTGATCAAGATTACCATTTCCACTGAGGGAAGCTTTGTTAGAAATTTATGAATGGTATTTTCTCCCATTCTTCCTGGCAGGATTTCCAAAACCATCAACATTTCTAGGCCGTTTCTTTCCAAGGGCCCAAGTAAATGTACAAGGCTTGTTTTTTAAGTAAGTAACTTTTTGAAATTCGGCCACTGCAGCGCTGCGGCTTCTATTCCGTAGATGCGTGTTGAGTACCTGCATCTGTTGGCTAGCCACAGATGCCATTACCCCGAAGAATTCGACTGTATTTATATCTGTTTGTGAGTATGTTAAAATGCCTCAGACTGTGAAATACGCTCTATCATTCGTTTTCTAAATGCAAAAGATGAGAAAGCGACTAAAATTCATCGGCAGATTAGTGAAGTATATGGAGAAAACATTATGAGCGAAGGAATGATAAGAAAATGGGTTAGAGCATTTAAAGATGGCCAGACGAATGTGCATGATGAGGAACGAAGTGGGCGACCTTCTGTCATTACTGAAGACTTGGTGCAGAAAGTTGATGAAAAAGTTTGAAAGAGGAGATGCTTTACAATTTCATCTTTATCTTGTTTCTTGTTCTTTATGGAATTGTGACAGAACACTTAAATTATTGTAAGTTGTGCTCACGCTGGGTACCGAAAATTTTGACTTAGGTGCACAAACCAAACGTTTAGCCAGTGCGTTGATGTTCCTCGAGCAATACTGTGATTTTGGTGATGATTTTTTAAGCCAAATTGTCACAAGCGATGAAACATGGTTGGCTCATGTTTTGCCGGAATTGAAACAATAATCCATGTATTGGTGGCATAAAATTATCACCCAAGAAAGTGAAGTTCAAGCAAATAATTTCAGCCCGAAAAATCATGTGTTTTGGGATAGGAAGGTGGTGTTGCTTGTGGATTTTTTGCCTCATGGTGACACAATAAATTCTGAGACCTCAAAACGGCCGTGTTGCAGTGATTATCAAATCAAGCAGCAGATTTCTATGAGGATGGAATTCAAAAGCTGATTGTACGATACGACATGTGCCTTAATATTGGTGGAAATTATGTTGAAAAGTACAGGCTTTCATGTAAAATTGATAAAAAATTGATAAAAAAAAGTACACTTGTGTGTTTTTAATTTCAAAACAAAAACACGCCTTGTAATTCACAGAAGTCCTATGGAAAATGTATCTGGTGATGTTATGGATATGGAGCCCTATAGAATAGCTTCAGTTCATGTTTTTTGAGCTTTTCAGTTTATGAGGGTCACTGTTCATTTTGCCATATGAGATGATATCTAGTTTTGTTGGATAAACTCAATCTTACACTACTTGCCAAACAGTCTGAGGATTTCAGTATGGAATAACGGCTGCAGAATGTTCTCTCAGTAGCAGCAGCAATAATCTTGAAACTCTACGCAGTATTAACTATTAACTATTCACGAAGGTAATAACCATCCACCATCATATGAACCCTTTAGAAAAATTTTGTTTCCACAGAAGAAACCAATCTGTCTTACCTTCGTCAATGTGGATAATAGAAACTTGTCTGTTTCTTGTTCAGTCATTTAAGTACATCCAGGCTTCATCAAGGCTTACAATAGTTTTCAACCTTTCACCTGCCAGTTACTCTTTATGCAGCTTACATAAGCTTCTTATTGGTTCTGTCTCTTCAACGTGACTGGATGTAATTTTGTCTACGTATGGTTTATGATATTTTTGAAGATCTAGATCCTGATAAAATTACGACTCCCACAGTTGTTTCTGACATTCCTATGACCTGGAGAATGCTTCTTTTAGCACTTGGGTTCTCTTTAGTCACCATTTCCTTTATTCTTCATACAGTGCCATGAGAATGCACAGGTCTCTGTTGGTGTTGTTTTTGTAAAGATAGCAGAGATTGATTGTCTTTATTAATGCACGGTGGTGGTAAAGACATGTTGAAATTACCAAAGTTCATTCCTGTATTCGAATGACGCTTGGATAAATAAATTTAAAGCATATTTTGCCCTTAATAATACGAAGTTAGAGAGAGACTAAAGGAATAAATACTAAATATTTTAATTCTTTTTAAAGTTAATATAAGATATTTATTAATAAAGATTTCTTCTTTATTCATAATAAAAGACAATAACTTCATACACGATATTTTGCAGGCCATTCCATCAGTCTGCTAAATGACTTTTGTATTAACAATAATAATCTACAATGCATGTGCTGTCTTCTACCTTGCATCTAACAATAATAATTTACAATACATAAACATAACCTAAATTCAGTTATCTGCAAATTAGTTATTTAAACTTTTTTTCTTTCTTTCTCATTATGTCTTGAAAATAAGATAATGTATTATTATTTACAAGTGAAACTTTAGCTTTGTTAATGCAGGGGTAGCTTTGGATTGTGCAGGCTTCTATTACATATTTCATACATTTATCATTAATTTGGTATAAAATTTCTACTATAGGATCTGGTTATGTCCTATATTCAAACAATGTTCTGCCCATTCTGATACCTTAGGTTTATTATTCCTAAATGCCGCAATTTGTTCTTTGACTCATTCATTTAGTGTTTTTCTTGAATTTTCAAAATAGACCTTACTGAAAATAAAGTGTGTAAGGAGGAATAGGGAAAGAGAATTGATGATTTAAAAGAAAAATTACTATTGAATGAATACCTGAAAGGATCAACAGATACATATATTAAGAAAGAAAAAAGAAGAAAGAGAACAATAGATCATACAACAAAGTATTAAAGTTATCTATTGTCTTTCCAATGAATGATGACCGGCGGAAGTTTGAACTGCGCTGCCCTTCCGATAGCTAATCAATTATGTTTTCCTGTCACAATGGACACCCGTCGTCTGTTTTCACTGAGAAAGATATGTTGATAACGCCAAATTAAAACTTCTCTCGACTATTTACCGTTATTTCAATACCAGTTGCTAACAATAAGTATTTATATAGATAAATAAATATATATTATTTATAAATACAATGCTGTTTTGCAAAGTAACAAGCCTTTACCGTAATGGCGACGTCCTGTGATAAACTCATACGGAAGTGCCTGACCAGAGTAATCGATGATACATGCGCAGATCTCACAAAAACAGGGCGGCCATCATTCATTTTGAGGACAATAGTAATATTGAAGTCAACAAAGAAATAAGAAGAATATGTAAGGAGAACAATGTAATGACAATAAATACAAAGGGAAAAACAAAACCTTTATTAGCAAAGAGAACTGAAAAAGGTATGTGGAATATTAATGGGGCTGTATATCAAAAAAATGTAGAAATTGTAATAAGGTCTATTTTGGAAATTCGGGAAGAACACTAAAAGAATAAGTCAAAGAACATATTGCGGCATTCAGGACTAATAAACCTAAGGTCTTGGAATGGGCAAACATTGCTTGAATACAGGACATAATCCAGATCCTACAGTAGAAATTTTATACCAAATTAATGATATGTATATAAGATATGTAACAGAACCATGCATTAAAAAAGATAAAGGTTCATTTGTAAATAATGATACCTTATCTTTCTTTCAAGACATAATGAGAAAGAAAGAAAAAAAGTTTACATAACTGACATGCATTGTAGAACTGTTAATACAAAAGTCATTTAGCTTGAAAAAGCAGAGTGACGGAATGGTCTGCAAAATATCGCTGTATGAAGTTATTGTAAGAAGAATAAAGAAGGAATTTTTATTAATATCGATGAGTGATTATTATTTATTTTTAATTTAAGATAAATATGACTGAACATTCTGCCATCCAAGCAGATCAAATGAAGTATCTTACTCTCCAAGTTCAGGATAATAATAAAACAACCATAATAACACTGGAAGCAAA
>JAFIDM010000004.1:18736104-18746250 GCA_023159025.1 Thereuonema tuberculata | reverse complement strand
TTAAATCGTAAAAAATGGCAAGGCTGTATTGGGTGATTAAATGATATTTCCCTGTCAGTCATTTTTTGAACTATTTTTTTCTTTTATTGCAGAAATCTTCTCCAAATAATCTAGAATGTATACAGTCCAAGTTTGACATTGTTTCACCCACTGGATCTCTTTATAGGGTACTTTAATTTGAATCATCTTGTATATAAATATTTAAGTAACTAAACTTTTATGCATTCTTTCTTTCCAATCCTAATATGGTTTTCTCTTGGCATTCTGTTATTGTTATTAATATTTGAATCATAAAAAAATATTGATAACAATTTAAGTTTATTCATTTGTAATTTCATAAGAATATAAATGAATGGTTATTTTTGTCACTTAAGCCAATTTATATTCCACCAATGGAGGTATTTATTACCATAATTCTTAAAGGTCGTATTACTTTTTTCCTTATTTTAAAATGAAAATGATTTTCAGTTATAATTTAAATTAGGAAAAGTTAAATTTTCAGTTTACGTAATATGTACACATATTTAACTACCTTCATTTTTTTAAGGATTTTTTTTTATTGCACAGTTCAACAATTAAAATACAGTAGTTACAATTACATGACTAGTTTTCTGCCAGTTACTTCAACTGTTGTATATGCATTTAAGTCCATAAATTATCCACTACGTTTAATCATTATTGAAAAAGTGTATGCAGGTAAAGTTTCTCAATTTATTCCTTAAAACACATGGGTCATTCCAGGTCAAATCACCCAAGGGTCTGAACCTTAATGTCTCAGATTTCAATGATTTTTGGTTTGTAAGTTGTACCAATTAAAGGGCTTTAATTTGATATGTAATGCAACCCAGTTATAAGAAATGGAGAGTTTTTGACCGTTTCAAAATTTTCGTTATTTGAAAATCTCAAAAACACCCTTTTCGATTTTTTTCAAAAAAAATGTATGTTATTCTTCAATATATTGGCTGCAGGTATACTAATTTCGATGAAGAAATGATGGATTCATATAAAAATATTTTTTCAATAATAAAAGTGCATGTGTAATCAAAAACAAAGACAATGATGAATCCGGACTTCTTTTATAATGTGTAATAATACTCTGTTTCAGCTGAAGTCATTACATGAATGTACTAAACCAAGATTTAGATTAAATTGTTTTCAGTTACTGAACTAGGAGACAGGTCTGAACATAAATGTTATTGTACAAGTACTGACATATCTGTCTAATCCTGCTTATTTAACTATGTTTAAGCTCAGTTCTCTTTCACTCAGTGGGTCAGACTTGCCCAGCCAAGTTGTGTCTAGTACTCTCTTAGTTTTCAAGTTTTTATTAATTTATAGGCTACATTAAATAATGATTGTTTTTATTTTATCAATTGAGGATAATATGAGGACTTTTGAGTAAAATATTAGTGAGAAGGTTTGTGATTTTTCAACATATTTAAAGTTAACTATTTTTATAAACTAATTATTTTAATTATCGATTTTTAACTTTCTGTTTTACAAGTTAACTATTTTAAAATATTTATAAGCTTAGTTGTTTCATTTTGATTTAGAGCTAATTTTAGAGTGGACTGAAGAATAGAACACAAAATAACAGACAGTTGTAGTTTGGAACTGTACTTTTTTTTTTTTTTTTTTAAATAATTTAAGTATGTAAAATCTGTTTTCTACAACTGCAAAATATGGCAGTTCAAGAGAAAAAGACTAATTGGGCAGTGTTTTCTGTTAAATGCTGTAACCCTTTTGAGGAAACAGGACATTCTAACAAGGGAATGGTTAGGTTTGTCAGTCCGAAACATCCCTTAAAATTTTTATCATTTATTCAGGACCTTAAGTAGTTGACGTATACCAAATTTTAGCTGCTTATTTGCACTGAAAGGGGGTTAAAAAAAATGCTAAAGTTACAATGTGACGTCATCACTTTTCGCAAGCCGTCACTATCTCTCGTTGTTGAGCGGCGCTCTCAAGGTCATTTCAAAAGGGTGGCACGGCAGAGCAAAATACTTAATTTTAAATGATACTATTCAAAATTCCTGTTTATAAAAGAAAAGCAATAACTAAAAAGGGTGGACACATTTGTATTTTAAAAGAATGTAATTTTACATAGAAAAAAAAATAAAGAATAAAAAGCAAAGAATAAAATATAAGTTTACAATTGAAAAATTGAAGAAAAACCTAAATAATGATAAATGTAATATTATTGGAATGTTATAAATATAATTACAAATAAAAATAATGACAATAAATCGAATAATAATTTAAAGAATTTAGCAAAAAATAAAGGAATAGAAAACGTTTTAATTAAAAATGGAAATTTAGGAAACATTTCAAAATCTTATTGCTGTGGAACTAACATGTTTCTAAACATTGAGTCACACAAAATGTTTAAATTACAACTACAAATAATAATTACATTATAAAAAAATTGTAACATATTTTCGATTTTAGTACAAGTATAAAATCGATGGCTTTATAACCCGAATTACATTCGAAATTATAGCAATAATAAAAAATAATCGAGTAAAAACTATATAGATCTAGATAATCTGTCAATAATAGAATCAAAAATTTCCAATAATTACTTTGCATTATCTTAAAGATATATATATTCTTGAATTTACAAATTATTTTATATATAATAAAGATTCTTCTTTCACCTTTCATATTCTATCCATGATTAACTTTTAATGGGACATAAATTGACAACTAGACATAAAGTTTCAAAAACGTATTTTACTTAAACTTATTTTTTTTTTTTTTTTTACAAATTTAAAATTACTTTCTTTAAAATTTAAATGATAAAACACTTTTTACTTGCTGCTTTTATAATGTAATTATTGTTAGCAATAGTAATTTAAACATTTGGTGTGACGTCAATGTTTAGAAACATGTTGCTACAGCTTTGGATTATTTAAATAAATCATTGGAGCTTGTAGGAGAATCTCCATCAAGAAAAAGGAACTTAGTGTAGACTCTAATGCAAAAAAACAAAACTGATAAAGTTAGAGTGACTCTTGAAAAAAAACATTCATTGCGCCTCAAAATATAGAGGAAGAAATTTCAGCAATTGTGCATTAGAATCAGAAATGATAACACATTTAAAACAAAAGTTTTCTCAATATTCAAGTCGAACTGAAAAAAAATAACAATATTATCTGTCTTACCTGCTAGCTGGAGCCGTAACAGAATACAAAATGAGTTCAGAGTGTGTAATTTATATGGTCAGAGTTGTAAAAAATTTAGTCAAAAAAAAGGATGTTCTGTATACTCCAAATAGCAAGCCAGGGAAGACTTTAGACGCAATTATGGCTCAACTTTTAGTTGGTTTCTGTAATAGTGACAATGTAAGCAGAGTGATGCTTGGAAAGAAGGATTTCGTTACTTAAAAAGAAGAAAAATAATTCATTTACAAAAGAGATTAGTTTTGGGGATATGAATGAAATATATAAAATGTTTAAAGAGCATGCAGCACATGATATTGGTCTTCCTAAATTTTGTGAATCATGACCCAAAAATTGCATCTTAGCAGAAAAAGTGGAACTCATACAGTTTGTCTGGTCCACTCACCAGAATATTAAGTTAATGATGAATGGACCCAATTCAACAATTTTGTTTTGGATGGAGATGATACACCATTGAAAAACTATCAAACCTGTTTATACAAAATCATGTACAATTCACCCAGCACTTTTTGTTACATGAATTAGTGAAAAGAGTGTGCTGGAATAGGTCCTTTCATCAATTTGCGTTTATCAGAAGTTTGAGGATGAAACGTTAGACAATGTAACTTATAAAAAGTGGATATCTGTATATAGATGTACAATGTAAACAGTTATTAAAAAAACCCAGATGCATTTAGTGAGGAATTCACTGAAAAACTGTTGAAGTTAAAACCCCCTCTTTTATTGCTAACATTCAAAAGGAGTTTTATAATAATACAAAAACAAACTTAAGGAGAGGAGAAGTTCTCATTAATTGTAACTTTGCTGAAAATTATTCTTTCATTCTTCAGGATGAAGTTCAGTCCTATCACTGCACTATCAGTCAGCCTACATTCCATCCTTTTGTTCCCTAACAATGGAGAAGGTGGTAAAATTAAACACCTCAATTATGTCTTAATTTCTGAATGTTTGAACATAACACTGTTGCATTCAATCTCTTCCAAACACGCCTAATTTATGATCTAAAAGTTGCTATTTCTACTTAAAAAAAAAAAAAAATTTCGGATGGCTGTGAAGGACAGTACAAAAACAGAAAGAACTTTTTGAACATTTGTTTACACAAAAAAAAGATTTTGGAATTGATGCAGAGCGACATTTTTTTCTTGCAACATCTCATGGTAAGAGTGCCTGCACTGGTCTTGGGAAAACTGTAAAAAGAAAGGTAGCAAAAGCAAGTCTGCAACAACTATATCAAGAACAAATAATGAAACCTTGCCAGTTATTTGATTTCACAAAAGAGAACACACCAGGCATCCATTTTAGTTAGTTTAGTTTAGAGTAGTTCGAATAGGGTAAATTAGTCTACATGCTAGAAAGTTGGAGGAAAGGTAGAATAGATGGTAAATATTATTAAATGGATAGTAACACTTTTAATATAGAAGGGGAGAGTAAAACTAGTAGGCAGTAGCAGTACACTGCTGTTTATAGTTTTCAATGGATGAGGTTCGTAAATTTGTAAAAAAAAAGATTGGAAATTACAAAACTGGCCAGCTGAATTACAACACCGGTAAATGTCTTAAATTTGTTAGAAAATGGAAAAAGATAATTTAGAAAAGGAAGATTGTTATTGTATGAAAGAGAAAGAAGAATTACCTTATATGAAGAAAACTGGATAACTTACTTGGTCCCCTAACTTATTGCTGCAGAAAGCAATATGGCAGCGAAATAAGAACAGGTTACTGTAAGGCCTTCACAGCCAAGCTAGAAGTATAATTTGGAACATTTTACACAATTTTAAGAGTTAAGGTGATGGAATATGTATTTCTGAATTACTACAAAGACCGGCTGTTGCTACAAATTTGAACCTTTTGACAGTGAAGAGAATTGTCAACAAGCGATAAAACGACGGAAGCCGCAGTACATTTTCCTCACCCGGATATTTCGTTTTCCTCGTCCACAGCCACTTTTGAATGTAGATGTTATTTATAAAATTTGAATAATATAAAAATAATAATAACAGCACATAGGTACATTAAAGATGCAAAGAATAAAAAAAAAAATCTTGTTCTTTTCTACTTTGATTTGCAGAAATGTAGGATATCGTTACGATGCTTTGCAATAGATGTCGCCAAGCATTCATGGAAGTAGTAATCCATAGCTCATGATTTTCTTCTTTTTTTAATCATAGTTTTATTTAAACATAGGTTATGTAGAATAGCAGAGCTCCTTACATTTGTGGTGGAATTAAGATTGAACAAGTGGTCATTTATGAATATACAAGATTGGTGTTACAACAGAAAGGAAAATAATAAATAAGATCATCAATAAGTTAGTAAAAGCGAACAACTGTCATTTATCTGTTAAACTATACAATTTTTTTGAAAAAAAAAATTCTTTTACAGACTTACCCTACATGTATTCTAGGTTCTCGTATACACTTATGCTCAAAAACTAAGGACAATGTGAATCACAGGAAAACGCTCACTGCACAAAGTGAATCATCATGAAAACTATCCCACTCTTCTGCTAAATTGACCATAGGTAACTTACTCCCGCAGTAGATATACGGTGGTGCCATCAGCACTACAAATGTCATTCGGCATCTGAGAGATTACAATCAGACAATGCAGAGCTGCAGCATGTGTTATTCTGCTCTTTGATATGACAATACTTTTTACCTCATGAATCTGTCTCAGCAAACCTACTGATATTCTGTGGGGAGGGGTGAATCACAGGGTAACTTAGGCTGGTTAAACCCAGATGGCAGTGTTCAACAAGTGTAATTTCTAAAGTCTGAAGATTCCAACAATGTGGAAAAGTCGAAGCTTTAGCATTTCAGCCAAGGATTACAGAAACTGTTATTTCACTAGCTATCAAATGAGGCAGAAGATGTATAGTGGGGAACCTTATTCATAGACCTTTCAGCAGCAATAGGGAAGACTTTTTCCAAAAAGTACCATGTACGGATGATTGTGTGAGCCTGGGTTGTGGGTCTGCAAAGTGCATCCTATTGACTGCAGTCGATAGAAGAGCCCATTTAATCTGCTGCAGAGAACATCATGCTTGGACAGAAGATTGGTACAGCTGTGACCTGTTAGTGGACGAGTCTACAAGTAACTGATCATATCTTCATCTGGAGAGAAGCTTGGACTCAGTATAACTCCTCTAACACCTTTGAACAGAATAATTATGGCAGAGATGGTATAATGGGGGAGGGGGTGTTGGCTTTACGTAGTCCCTTTCATGCATTTGGATACAGCATAATCCAAATATGAATATCATTTTCCAATAATATATTCTAGGATGCAATAGGATCTGAATTCCTATTTATGTATGACCTTCTCAGAGCTACCGTAATGGATGACTCATGGAAACAGAGGATATCCATCAATTCAAGAATGACCATCTTCTATTTTTTTCTAGTTTTGTTGTTGTACAATTTGCTTGCAGACCTACAGTTGATAGGATTGCAAATAACACTATCCTTAATTTTTGAGCATCTGTATATTATTTTAGAAAAAGAAATCAGCAGAATAGCCACAGCAGAGATTAATGTTTCAAGTGAATTCTGACAAAGATGGGACTAAATTGTAGTGAAAGCAATATGGAAGACCTTCAACAACTGGTAGTGAAAGATCAATTAAAATGTTTTAGAAAATGGTAAGGATAAGTGATTATCTTATACCAAAACAATATGTGAAGGCTAGAAGTGAAAGAAAAAGGCTGAGAGGGAAACCAAAGTTTTGAGAGTTGTCTGGAGAAGCTGGAAAGAAAGGACGACAAAATTATAGTGGAGTTGATGAGGTTAGTACAAAAAAGAAAGAAAGGAATGGAGTTCATTGAGAACCTCCTCTCTCCAAAACTAAAGTGGCTTAAGAAGTGAGAAAGAAAAAGTATAGGGACTTAAAGGATAGGTTGTGTTATTATAATGAATAGTAATGAATAATAATAAAAGTATAATTATAAAATATAGAATCTTACCAAAGTCTTCATTTTCAGAGACAGGTGTCCTGCTATTTGATACAGGCATACCATAGTTATTTAAAGCTATTTCACGAATAACTTCTGGAACTGAACCTCTTCCAGGAACTGACGAAGGCCATGAACCACTATCTCCCTTTGAGTTCTTTTCAAAACTACTGCTTTTTATAGGATGTGAGACTGATACAGATCTATTTATAATGTTGATACCCCAAGAAGATGAGTTAGTAACTGATTCAACAACTGTAGCCCGAGGATTTAAATTTGTTTCCATATTTTGATCCTCACATTCATATATTCTTGTGGTGGTTCTAGAAGCTTCAGTTTCTGGATTTTTGCCCCTGAAAAAAAAAAAAGGATGTTATTAAATAAAAAACTTATCAGAATTTGAAATAAAAAAAAATCTGAGGCACATCTAGAAAGCAAGTAATAATTCCATGCACGTTGAGATGGATATCCAAGTCAGGTAATTATGGTTACTTTTTCTCAAGGATAAACTGCAGATGCATTTACACGAGTTTGTTTATTTTGCATTGAGATTACCATGATAATCATGTTCAACACAATAGTTCGGTCCAACGACTGCAAAGTACAGTCAGTAATAAGGTTTTTGAATGCAAGAAATGATTTGTCGAGTTCAGATTATCAGCAGATCTGTGAAGTTTATGGACAAAATATGGACAAAATAATGAGTGATTAAATATTGAGAAATTAGATCGGAAAGAAAGTTCAATGAAAGGGGAGAGATTGTTCACAATCCAAAGCAAAAAGGTCGATATATTAGTCAACTAAGATATTGTGCAGATAATGGACAAAAAATTCATCAGAACAGATGCTTCACAATTAAAGAATTGTGAAATTTCATACTCCTGCTTGCATGAAATTGTGGTAAAACATCTCCATTATCGAAAAGTGTGTTCACAATGAGTTCCCAAAATGCTGATGGCCAAATCGAAATAGAAACGCATGGCATCTGTTAGAATTTTTTCCTGCAAAATGAAGAACATGCATTTCTGAAAAGGATAATGACATGGAATGAAAAATGAGTTCCCCATGTGACATCCAAAAGCAATTAGTTTTTTGCCAATGCATTTGGCTTATCCTTTTATTAAATGCCTTTTGTGCCCAGTGCTTAGGCTAAGATAATTATGCTGTAATAGTTACAGCGATTTTTCTATCGTCGTTTACTTTTGTGGGGGTCCCACTTCCGACAGCAGAAGGATCCATAGGCTTTCACACGTTCTGAGCTTGATCATAACGGCTAAATCTGGCTGATGACTCCTAATAAGGACAAAACAACTGTCCCAGATTGCCATCGATGATGGCTCAAAAGTGTGAAAGCAAACAAATTTGTCCATTACTATATTTTTTTTCCGTTTTTCATATCCAAAAGCAGACAATAATCTTACAGTAGCAGCACACTACTGTTCTAAAGGCAAGAAGTTCACACAGATGGTATCAAGAGAGAAAAATCATGTGTACCATTTTCACAAGCTGTTTCACTCATTTCATTGGGAAATGAAATCTTACACTGAGCAACTAACATATCTTCCTAAACTTGATGACATTTATTGCTAGTCAGAGGATTTGGTATGATGAGACCAAGATAGCCATTGAGGACTGGCTTAATGGAAAAGCAGTAAACTTCTATGTAGAGGGTATAGAAAAACTGATGTCACAAATGCCTCAATATATGTATTTGTGTTTGGGGGGGGGGGGGATTACATTGGAAAGTAAATTCAGATATATAAATTTCATAAAAAAGAATTTTAATCTGAATTTTTTTTTAATAGCCAAATGATTTAATAATGATTGAACAAAAGAGAATAAAAGAAAGGGAAAGTGAAAATTTTTTCCTGAAAATTTGCTTTGTGTATTTGAAATAAATATATTTTAGATACTCAATTGAGGAAGAGGAGTGAAGTTGTTTTATATTCTACTCTGATACTTTTAAGATGAAACGGAGAGAGATTGTTGAAGAATAAAGATCCGTATGTTTCAACCCCTGTAGTGTGTCATCCATGTTCTTTAATGTTTTTTCAAAAATTACCTTAAAACAAAAATCCCTATTTAACTAGGGTAATTAAAAAAAAATGTTAAATATTCAGGGACCATCCTAGATGACTTTTTTCACCCTCCAATAGACAATCACTGCTGATCTTTATATTAATAGAAAGCTCCTAGTGGTAAGAAAAAAACTTGAAATTTTACATTTAATATAATTTTTACATCAAAGATGCAATTCTCTAAATTCTTAAATAAATTTTCAAAAAAAATTTAATTTATAAACGTGACATTAATACAAATTAAAAAAAAAATTGCTGTAAATAATAGTATAAGTTTACTTCTAGAATCAATAATTCATTAAAAATATTTCACCACAGTATTTATTTCAGCTTTCATTCAAAGTAAATCATTAAAATTCTTCTTTTCCATATTTTAATTTTACGTTTTAACATTACGTTTGAATCAAATTTCATATAGGAGGGGAGGGTTAAAATCAAGATCAGCTAGTCTGAGTGAAAGGCTAAGATTTACTCACAGAACTCTCGATACTATTCTTAGTGGAGTATTGTCTTCAAGAAGATTCTCTGCTTCTCCTCCCAAAACTTTGATAGTAGAATCTGTAAGCAGCAGCATCCCTAAACGACATACAATTTCCCCATAAACAAGAATCTGGAATGAAAAAGGGATTTTTTTTTTCCTCTTAAATGTGAATAGATCTAGTTTTTAAGTAATTAAGTTTTTAGTTCAAAACTGGTAACAATAACATTTAAAGACAATAATTCTAAAACTGACATTTTTATTATTTGATATCAGTAATCAAAACAGAAAAATGTTAATTTTAATCAGTAATCAGATTTGGAATATAAAAATTATATCCTAAATAACATCTTTACATTCTTCCATTCATTCTTCACCAGGCAACATTTAATATTATCAAGATTTATTTATTAATTTATGTTATTTTATTTTTTATTTATTTTATTGATTATTTTGTATT
>JAFIDM010000004.1:18708334-18731632 GCA_023159025.1 Thereuonema tuberculata | reverse complement strand
TAGCTCGTGTATGGGGTTGTAGTATGGGATTGTAGTGTGTAGTTTGTTATGGGGTTGTAGTTTGTGTACGGGGGTTGTGGTATGGAGGTTGTAGTATAGAGTTTGTGTGTGGGACAACCCCTTCTAAATTTTATGAAAGAATGCTTCTAAAAGTACAGAAATATTTTGTAAGATTTATAGATAAAAAAACTCAGACATTTCGCTGAGCGCATGCGCGTTATTTTGCTATCACTCATTACGAAGCTAGTTAAATGAGATTTCGTTGAGTTCGACGAAAACTGTTTCATTTCGGAAATTATGGAAGTAGATTTAGACAAACTGGTTGTTTTAGTTCAGTCAGGGCCTACACTACTTCTTTATCAGCTGAAAGATCCTTCTAAAAAGGATGTTATTGTCAAATTATGGGATGAAATAGCTAAGGAAATGAATGCTTCCGGTTTGGAGTAAAACGTTATTTTTATTATTATAATTGTATTCAAAATAAAAAATATTATGTTCAGTCTACAACAAACTGTTATTATAACCATGTTTACTTCAGTATGACATTATTTTATCTACAAAGCAATATTTCGCAAGGGTATCTTCCCTTGCTTCTTCAGGCTCCATTTTGAACTTTAAATAAAAATGTTATTACAAAGGTCTTTTAGAATCCTACTATTTTTAGTATGTTCAAAATACAAAATAATAAGTACAATTGTTATTGAATAATAATTCAATTCCTAGTTCAATTCCTTTAACATATCTTATAAATAATTTACTCCTAGAAATCCTATTAATATAATAACACTTCTTTAATTCCCACAATATTTCGTCCTTCTTTGCGAAGGACTTCTTCAGGTGGAACTAGAGGACAAGAAACTATTCTCCTTCCTCTGCATTTCATAAGGAAATATTGTGGGAATTAAAGGAGTGTTATTATACTAATAGGATTTCTAGCATTCCTAGTACGTTCAACAAGTACTTAAATTATTACAGAATAATAATAACCATAATTATTATAGAATAAAAAACACAATTTATTGGAATTTTGTAACGTTTTTGTAGTATTCTTTAAAAGCTTTTATTAAAAAAATTTCTTACTTCCACACCTTTTTATTTATTTATAAATTCGAAATTGTGAATTACACAAGCTTCTAAGATAAATCGTGATATTGTATCAGTTTCCTGGAATAAATAATTAACCTCTGTATCCGGGTTACGTTTATTTGTTAAACAGTGCTCTGCGTAATCGGAAACTCTTGGGTGATTATTCCGACAAGCACTTTAGGTTCCTGGATCCTTTCTTTGATGGTCCTACTTGTGTTTCCGTAATATATCTTATTACAAGATCTATATTTTACTTTGTATACTACTTCATCTTATTCATTAATTCATTGACTTTGGGGTTTTTCTATTATTAATAACCACCCGAGAAGTGTTAGGAAAGGCTTGAAAGACACATTTAGAGAAAAGAAAATTGTGAAAAAGGATTTTTCAAAATATCCGTTCACAGAGACAAAAACAAAAGTAGATTATTGTTAAATATCTTAGGCAATAAGGAAAACGAAGGCGATGCTTTCTAATGTTTTATTTTATTTATTCAAATATTAATAATCTTTTAAATTTATTATATACGGTTGGTTTGTAGCCTTGTAACATTTACATAACACTTTTTAAATTACAGAAGGCGAAGTTTCTATATCTAAATATGTTTGTAAATAGTTTCACTAGGTTAATTCCAAAAGGCTCTCCTACTCTGCCATGGAACACTGCCATGATTAGAATTAAAAAATTCTTATATTTACTGTGAATAGCGTATGTTCTGTTACACCCATGCAAGATGATGTTTCGAACATCTTGATCATTGTCATCTTCACAAAGATCAAGCAGCTCCTGATGGATATCTGATATCTTAACAAGTTTTGAAGAACGCATCAAGCAAGCATGATCTTTTCAGCCATTCCTGATAATACCAACATGATTGTTTCTAACACTCGAAATTTTCTTGCAAGCCTACCAAACACACACTAGACGATTCCGCGTGCTCTAGAATGGGGTTAATTATATATTCGCTTTGCACGTGTCATGACATTTTTTTGGAAAAGGCGTCATTAAATTGGAGTTCGCAGGATAAGGTTTGTCGGCAACGAATACATACGGCAGGATTCAAGTTTCTAGGAGATGACAGATTCAGTTTATTTTATAAAAGGTGGAGCGCTGTAAGAAACTGTAGCATTGAAAATACGGCTGTCATTGTAGTTCCATAGTCGCCCGCATCAAAAGCTATAAATTTACCATCAATATTCAATTTACCTCTCAGCAAATGTCTTCCGATAGTTGGTGTTTTGTTTCTCAGTTTTTTTACAGATTAACCCTAATAAATAGTCGAAACTATTAATACTCATTCTTGTGAAATTAAAGAATTTCTTTTCATCTCCTCTTAATTCATCTCAAAACATGTTGAGTTTCCTTTTTTGATTAATAGGATGAACCAGCGACCTCGTCATTCGTCGTCTAAACGTAACAAATAATAATAAACAATCAAGAACCAATTCGTCATCACTCGCTGTAGTGACTCAGAATGAAAGAGACAATCACAGACAGTCACAAGCAGTCTGAAGCAAAATATTTTGTCACTGATGCTTTTGTCTCGAGTCAATTTGTCGCTGACGTTTTATCAGCTCTGGTGTACGTCCACTCTAAGTTGTGATACTCATTTAACCTGAAAATGTGAAATTTCTCCAAAAGGAAGCATTTAGAGAAAAATGTTCCAAACACAATTTGGGAAAGATAAAAAAAAGTACATTTCTTTTTAATTTGATGAACGTTTTCATGATTATTTCATATTCAACTTAGTTTTTTTTAAAGGGAAACCTATTTTTTTTTTTAGCGGCATCTGAATCTTCTCAAAAAGAATAAATAATTTTTGTTTCAAACATTTTTCTCTTAACCGTCTTTTGACGATACCATTTCAATTTGAAAGGTAGATTAAGGAGATTTTGCGTTTCAAAATGGAAACAATAAAAATTATTGGAAGAATACAAAACAAACAATTTTAATGAATATCTTATTCCAATAAAGAAAAAACAATTTCTTTCGTTAACGAAGATAAGTTTTTATTGCAAAAAATATAATATTTTATCACTTAGGCGTACGTTTCATTTCAAAGATTGTTCGTTTATCGTTCGTTTATATATATATCGTTTTGTTTCAAATTTGAAAAAGGTTTTCTTCAGTTCTAATCTCTTCATTTCTAATCGGAGATAATTGTAAAAAAAACCCAACCTATTTTCTGATTTCCTAAAACTTTATTTTATAGGACTATCACCCAATTTTCCCTTCATTTATACGACATTAAAATATTGATATACTTTAAGTGAAGGGAAAATGTGTGATAGTCCTTTAAAATAAAGTTTTTAAGAAATCAGAAATTTTTTTTTTATTTTTATTATTTTTTTTATAATGCTCTCCGTTTAGAAATCAAATATTGACATACTTTAATAGCCACTATTGAATACCTCAAAAAATACTGTTAGCAACTTACTGTAAAAGAAGACAAAATGTAATAAATGTTAATATATATTTACAATGAAATTCACTTCAAAAATTAAGTAAAGCATTTTTGAATTCCGAATAATCTTCTGAATCTTAGTCTTTCATTTTTTTGATAGCGTTTATTATAGGAAGGCGATTCCCAACTTTAAAAGCTACTTAAAGTGAAGACATAGATTAACTTAAATTCATCTTTTCTTTGTAGGCTTTGCAATCATTTTCTCACGGAAACAGGAAGTTTCATCGCCTCCCTCTTGTTTGCAGTTCATCCAATTCACAGTGAAGCAGTAAGTGAATTTAATATTAATAATTCAGTATTGAAATATAGTGATTAATAGAAGATGCCATTTTATGAATTCCTATGAATGTTATTTACAGGAAATGCATGGATAACTTCATATTACCCAAAAGTATATTTTAAGTTTTACTTCAACTAATCTAAATTTAAAATAGGTCTTTATTGATCATCATTCCACCATTTCATTTAATATTGTTTCTGTATTAGCATTTAAGCTAATTTGTCGGGCAGGATTTCGTCGTCGTCACAGATGTCATTGAACACAAGTGTAGTTCTCAACGATGTCTTCATTCTCGAGCAGATAGATAATTCTTTCCGCCATAACGCGATCTTCACTTGTAACTTGTCCTTCAAAGTTGTCATACCTTTCCAACAGAAGGTGAACGACGGCTTTGGGGTTGGCAATCGACATTTTTTGAAGTAGAGAGGAAAATAGAACAGATTAAGAAACGACAAAAAAATTCACAAAACACAGCTGTATCTCGGCTCCTTCAAACCCGGGCCTCCGACTCTTCATGGTGTTATTATGGTGGTGTTTATAATCTGAACACCATCTTCTAATACTAGAGAAATCGAATTAGCATACTTTAATTGAAACGCTTTTGTTACTCTTTTGTTTAATTTTAAGAAGATAAAATTAAGTTGTTGTTTTTTTTTTTTTTGTTTTTTTTTTTTTTAATTGTATTTTTTGTGAGATTCGAATGATTTTTTTTTAATTCTATTTCGATTCAAGCTAGCACAGGTAAAATCACTTCTGACGGATAAACATTCAATGACAACAATACAGAAAGATTCAAAATAAAAATGGTTAAAAACTACAATTATATACAGTTCCTTAATAATCATGGACTTAAGTTTAAGCACCTACAATACGATTTGTAATATGAAGTTAACTAAGGACTCGGTGACTTATTGCTTCCATCATCGCAAAAAAATTGAGCCCAAAGTGGTTGATCCCATCACAAGAGATAAAAATAACTGAAAACAACTATGACTTAAATGTAACAAATCAATGATTGAAATCTTCTTTCAGTTAATGCTTCACTTTACTGTGTATGCAGTATATACTGTAGCATAAAAATCATATTGTATTCTTTGTGCTTCAGATAAAGTCATGATTATTACATCTCTATAAAACTATCTTTCTATCTTTCAACCATTTTTATTTTGAATCATTCTGTGATTCACAGAAAACAGCTCAGCGCAATCCAACCTTAATTGCATGTTTTTCATTACTTTTTTCTCAAGTTAAAAACTGGAACGAAATAAGTTTTTTCTTTCACCCATGAATGTCTTTACTATTGAGATTGTACGCAAATATTTTGATGGTTCTAAGGCTATTCTTGCTGAAAAGCCCTGTTTAGTATAATCCTGAAGTTTCGAAAAATGACGATTGGGTTTAATTGTTTTCTACAAGATTTGACTTCAGAGCGAAAATGAACAGGAGATAAGTTGTTACTGACTTACAACTATTTTCATCTTCTTTATGAATAAAAAACTGTTACTTTATTTCTATATAAGTACAAGAAAAGCTTCTATATTTTCTACAAAAAAAGTAACACTTTAAAAAATATTAAATTTTAAAATGACATTTTTAGAAAAGGCAGTAGAATCTACATTACAAAAATCTTTTATTTCTCTGTCTGTCTGTATGTTAATCTGTCTGTCTGTCCGGCGCAATTTCCTTTGAGAATGGAAAATAGAAATAATTTTAATAATGAAACGTCCGCGACGGGAATCGAACCTGCAACTTTCTGATCTGAAGTCAGACGTCTTATCCATTAGGCCACGGGGACTCCGACTCACACTGTATTTATTTTTGACTTATGTTTCGTTTTCCTTCCCCCCATCAATAATCAATGTATACAACCTTTTTTTTTTTTTTGAATCTCAAGATTTATTTATTTATTTCCGATACGTCTGTTTATTTGTAATTCGAAAATGACAATTAGAACTATAATTGCCGAAACGTTGCAAATTTTAATATAATATTCTTACTTAACCAAATTCTATGTAATATAGAAAACAAGCGCGTGTACACGGGGGATGGCCTAGTATTGTAAAATATATACGATAATATGTTCAAAGTTTATAATTCTATTGCTAATGATTTAAAAACAACTTTCTTATAAATTACATAAGTATTAAGAAAGGACGGTGAAATTATTACAAAGAAAGAATTATCGTTTCCGCATAAATATTTTTCTCCTCAACTAATAAGAAATTTTAGGAAAAGAGAAAACAATAATCCATCAAATTTAATAATATTAATCCAAAATTGTTTAATTCCACAGATTTTGGTGAATGGAAAAAAAAAATCAGAAAATTTTAATTGGATAATTAATTAATTCAGTAAAAATCAAGTCAATAAATTGATTTCTAAGTAACTCATTAAAATATCTTCTTTACGTTGATTTATGGTATTTTCTTTAACTGCTTATCTTTTATTCTATCTCATCAATTTACGCGCAGATCAAAAAAAAAAAAAAACCTTCCCTCTGATCTCCAGTCATTCCTTTGCTAATTACAAGAGAAAAGGCTCAAGGGAAAAGATCGGAAATGACATTTTTTTACATATACTGAATGTATTGTACGTATTTTTTCAATATACTAAACAATTGTTTGATAGTCAGATTAAAAAACAGTCATTGTAGACTCCAGAGGTTTAGGAAAGTTTCTAAAACCTCTGTTAAGTTTTAACAAAATCGAAAAATTGTTAATTGATTTTCATATTAAATTGTTACGAGAAATATGTTAATAATTTTTGTTTTTCTTCTACAGGTAACAGGAGTAGTTGGAAGGGCAGAGATACTGTCCTCCTTATTTTTTATTTTAGCACTGATGTCTTATATACAGAGCACAGGACGCAGAAGCAACACAGGTCGGTGGATTTTTCTTGATTATTAGTGTTATTTCAATATATCAATACCTAGTGACAAGACTTATGTTTCCGATCTCAGAATCAATATATCTGTTAATAGGTTCTTTAACTTTAATAAGAAAAAAAAGACGACCTTTAAATTAATGTGGATGAAAAAGTGATAACTGAATAGAACCGAATGAATATAAAAGAAAAGTGGAAATTAGTGAAACTGGGCATCACGAGGGAGCAGACATGAGATATCACCAGCTGCCATTGTCAAAAGAAGCCTAATCGTATAAACTGAAATACCAATTCATAACCTATGGATAACTCCGGTAACTGTAGATGATTTTTAACAGTAAACTCAAATAGAATTAAGAACTGAACGTTCATTAACCGAGTGATTCTTGGGGTGGGGGGTGGGGGGGGGGTTGTATGATCGTATGATTTATATTCGCCTAGAATAAAGCAAGCGTCAAGCTTTTCAATTTAAGCGGAAATGAAACATTTGTTGTTGGATGATAATTCGTCAATAGCTGTCATTCTTATGTGTGAAGTCTATGGCGAATTCTAAATCATCTCTGGAGACTTGAAATTGGCAGATTTTCTTCATTGAAATTGTTTTACAAAAAGTCCTAAGACATTCTTGACCTGAAGAATGTGTAATTTTGAAGAAGAAAGCTTTTACGCGTGGATTTTCAACAGGATTGAAAGCAGTGACGAATAAAGGTGGAAGTTTTATATTTGTGCACATGTTAGCATTGTTGAGATCGACGGTAAGTGTTTCCGTAACTGGTTTGAATCTAATCCCGTCTAATTCTGTCATAGTCAGGGATAACACTCCCTATCACAGCGTTCGCTCCCTACAGCGGTTTAGCGTAAACATGAAATTCAAGCTTGGTTAACAGAGAAAGGATTACAGTGGCAAGGTGATCAACTCAAGTCAGAATTACTAGTTAGGTTTGAAAACATAATTACTTTAAAGTATCATGTCGATGAACTGGCAACAGCAAAAGGACATCACATGTTCAGATTACCACTGTATGATGCATAATTTAATTCAATAGAACTGACTTGGGGTCAGATGAAAACCATGTAGCTCTACATAAAAATACATTCAAACTGAAAGACGTTAAGTGTTTATTTGAAGAGGGCATTTTAAAAGTGGAGGAGTTTTGTAGCGCATACTATGAAATTGGAAATCGAATTTTGTAATCTGGACTGCTTGATAGACAGTGAAGAACAATCTTTAATCGTTAATCTGAACTTTGATAGAACCAGCGATACGGACTCATTAAGTGGATTTGAAGTTTCCACAGAGAACGCTGTTTAATAAAACTAAAACAAATCGAAAACGAAAACAAAACTTATCAAGTAGAACGAAAAAAATTAAACAAACTTTTTTGAAATAAAATTAAACTTAAATAAAAAAATTAATAAAGCAAAAAGACAAAAAAAGTTAAATAAAAAAGATAAATAAAACAAAATGAAAAAAAAAAAGTAAAATAAAATTAAATAAAAAATTAATAAGACAGTCGTGATGTCATACCCATTCTCCGTATTGTTTTTACTCGAACTGAACTGCAAAATAACATACTCTACACTATGGATGAAAGAAGAACAATTACAAAATTATTAACTTATCAATGAGATTATCTTTCAAAGGAAAAAGGTTTCCAATTAAATCAGGTTAAAATATTTATGTTTTTAGCGGCCCCAAGGGTACAGTTGCCTGTAAACCGCTAGGGGACCGCTCTTGCTTTTATCCTGTCTGTCTGTCTGTCAAACTTTGTAGCGGCCATACTGTTAGAGATATTCGAATGAAACCTTCGCCATTGTGTTCAGCATCAAAAAGTGTAAAAAATAGGAACCCCCCCCAAGGCGTTTTCTGTCTTTTAAAGGCATTTAAAGAACCCCCCCCTGGGGGGGGTCAGGGAGTGGTCATAGACGTCTGATTTTTTAACACATGGTCACCTATTTTTTGATGCTGAACACAATGGTGAAGGTTTCATTCGAATATCTCTAACCGTTCGGCCGCTACAGTGTGTGACATCCAGACAATAGCGGTCTCCTAGCGGTTTTACAGGTAAGCTGTAATAAGTGTTTTGCTAATAATGGGTTGCTGAAAACCAAGAAACCTGGTATTGTTTTAATTTCCTTATTATTATTATGAATGTGAATGTTGCTAATGTAAAAGGCGCAATAGTTGCGTGTAGTGTCATTGTTGTGATGGTTGTAGAGCTGCATTACAAATGTGATTGTTGGACGTGCGAAAAAACGAAATGCTGATAAAAAGCGAGAAGCTTCATGCTTGCGTAAAGAACGGTCTCGCTCAAAATTGTGTTTATAAAATTGTGCATATTGTGGGGCCGCTTTGCTTTTGACACTGTCTAAAAGCATTAATTACCTTGCTAAATTTACATCATTTAGAATTCAGGGATTGTCGATCGCTCATCAGGAAATAAAAGAAGAATTATTTAAAACAAAAGGGAGAAATACAGAAATATCTCTGCCGCGCATCATCGCCGTAAGTGCATTTCCCAAAGGTGAAAAACATTTGAAACTGTGTTGACAACTTTGAGGCAATGCCCGACTTCTGAGCCTGGCCTTTAAAAACCAGTGTGTAGACTTTTTGTTATTTATTTGTAAATTAAACCAAAGCCCTAAAAGCTTTAAAATGTTTGTGGCAGAAGCTGTAAAACAACGTCAGGATAGGGTTTTGAAGATAGCAAAAACGTCAAAAAATGAAAATTTCTTTCGGTCGTCATTTTGAAACTGGTGATCCGATTTGCTGAAATACAATACCAGCCGATTCCTTAAGGGTATCTAGCACCCAAAAATGTTGTAACTTAAAAGCTCAAAATTTATCACGTCACAACTCTGAGGTCACGCCCCACTTAGAAGGCCCGCCCCCTAAAAGCCCGTGAACAGATTTCGACCTTTTTGTTACTTATTTGTAGTTAAAACAATTCCCTAAAAGATCTAAACGTTTTGTGGCAACGTGAATGTAAGGTTTTGAAGATAAGTGAAATCGTCAAAAAGTGGAAGTACACGTAATATATGTAAACTTATATACAGGGGTTTCAAGAGCACCCGAATCCCCTGTTTTTCTCGAAAGCGACAGGGTACAAGTTGTTCGCGTGAAAATTTCAAAACCAAATAGTACCCAAAGAATTGAATGGTGGCATTGCGGATGTCCGGTAGAAACCGGAAGTGGAGGTAGTCGGGATCAGCTTTGAAATATCAAATTGGAATATAGATCAAGTGGGGTATCGTTGGATAGGTCTTTTGAAAAGAAATAACTTTTATTAAAAGGTTTTTCTCTAAGTGTTCCTTGTTTCGCCACAGTTTAGGAAAAACTAAAATGATGGCGTTTGTCATCAAGATACTCATCAGAACAACTGCAGATGTTTACAAGAATGAAATTGACAGTGGTCCAATCAATGTTCAAAAATATGCAACACAGAGTTAATGTGGGAAGGAAATGCAATTAAAACTAAAACTTTTTTGCTCGACCAAATCCTTGTTTATTCAGAATTTCCAATCACAACATAACATAAAATACAGATGTGTCATCTGAAAAACAGATGCATCTCCTGCGTCAAAAGGTGCTGAAATTGTCCACCAACAAGTTGGCTTCTCGTTCAATACGGATGAAGTCAATCGCAGAACTTCAGCACTGCTAAGAGACCGACAACCTTCTATAATACTGTGTTGCATTCGTCTATTGTTGTTGGACGCTCATTGAGACAAATCAGGAGAACGAGGTGGCTAGGTCACCTGTCTTCCTCGTCCTATCCAATGTCCAGGGAATAACTAATCAGCAATTTGTCAAACCACCAGCTGCTAAAAACAGCTCAATCAGTTGCTGAAAAGTTGGGTCAGTACCCTACAGCAAAAAAGCCAACAGTTATTGAAGACTTGTCAAACATTTATAGCCAATAGTTATAATCACGACTATCGCCATGTGTTCCAGTTCACGACACATTGTATTTCCTTCCACATTTACTTTGTGTCGCATATTTTGAGCACTGATTGGACCATTGTCATTTCATTGTTGTCAACATCTGCGATTGTTCCGATGAGTAGCTTGTTTTGATGAGTAGCTAAACAAAGAAGGTTGAAGAAAAAAAGAGTTTTAGCAAAAATTGTTTCTTTTCAAAAGACCTACTCAAAAGTACTCATATGACCTATGTTCTAATTTGGCCACTTCTGGTCTCTATCGGACATCCAAAATGCTACCTTTCGATTCTGTGGATACTATTTGGTAATGAAATTTTTTACAAGAACAACCTGTACCCTGTGGTTTTCGAGAAAATCAGGAAATTCGGGTGCTCTTGAAATATCTTTGTTCAATTAGGTTGAATGCAATAGTGTATTTTTCCTTTGGACTCTGGATGTATTTTATTGATACTTATCTTAATTTCTGGCCTGTGAATTTTTTTTTATAAAGACTTTCAATAATTTTCAAAATTAAACTTTAAAAACCTTGCTAATTGATTCAGATGCCGGCACTACATCACTAGAATGAACAGATTTTTCCAATGTCAAACCGGGACAGACAGTTTTCAAAAAAAAAAAAAAAAAAAGCCAGATAAAATTAACTGAAGTACGACATTGCATTAAAATCCCGCACAACCTTGGATGTCTGTTACACATTACTCAATGTTTTTTGATCTTTCTTCGAAATTTTTCCTGGCATTATGATGCTTAGAAGTTGGCGTTGTCGCTATGACATCGGCCTCTCACCTCTGAGTACTGGGTTCGGTTCTCATGTGGGTTTCGTGATGGTGGACGATCCGCGCTGGGCAGGTTTTCTCGGGGTTCTCCCGTTTCCCCTGCACTTCTCCCACCAGTCTTTCTCTCCATCTGTCCTTCTTTCCGTGGGTTAGTACAATAGACCTCTGGTCGCAGTGCTTGGCTTCTCTGCCATCCACATTCACTACATAACATAACGATGCTTAGAATCAATCTATTTCAATTTACGTAAACATTACTTTCGTTTGAATGATGGCCTCATTATTGTGTTATATTTTCCGTTTGTTAATTGCCTACTCAAGACGTCCACTTGTCTTCTTGACGGGATCTCCCTTAAGACGACTGGGTTTTCAAAATCTGACGTAAACATTTATCTTGTAAAATTTTATTGGCAATAAATTGAATTGAAATTGAATTGAATTATTATATTATTAGAGGTTCTTTTTTTTTTTTTATGCAGTTGAATTGAGAAATATCAGCTGAGCTAAAGAAGCGCATTATCCAACCAATAGTAGTGAAGGATTCAGTCCTTCACTCCAAGTGCTTGCTTTCGGTTTAGCTTATTGGCAGCAAATAGATAATATTCTTTCCTGCTGCACGGTAGCAACTCGTCGCTTGCAGCACATTGGACGCTCATTTCACAAGTGTTATATGATGTTCACCTACCTTTAGAACGTGCATTTCGATGAAAGGTCAGTAGTGAATATCAATCACTGCCGGCAAAGCTGTGACATCAGTAAACAAAGGAGAACTTACGTTCAGCGGAATGAATCAATCGGCGCCATTTTTGATCTCTCGTCCATGATTACATTTCGAAAGTAATAATATTTTCATTCTATTCATCAGAATGTGAAAACGTCTACTTGTTAAAAAGATTTTCAAACAGATTTCAAACTCAAAGGACTATTTGTTGCTCTTCAAAACTTAGAACTTTCATTCCAAATGCACTCCGCTTACATAATAGAGATTCTAAAATAGAATATTCATGAGTTTCGAAAAGGTTGGTTAACAATTCATTTAATATTCTACTGAAATTGTTTAGCTAAAGGCGATTTAAACCGTATGGAAAACCTTTCTCAAATTTAGTCTAAAAGCCAAAACAGAACTTATTAAAATAAAAGAGCTGCTATTTACATAATGGATAATTTATGGTGGAAAGAAATGTTTACTCTTCTACAAAGGAATCAACATTCAAAAAAAAAAAATCCTTTCTTTGTTTTAAAATAGAAGAATTCCAGATTTATAAGCCTACTGTGGATGTTCAAACTAATAGAAATTAGTTTAAAAACAAATAAGTTTTGTGTTTCCACTAAAAAACTTATTTAAAAAGAGAAAGAACAGAATTTTTTATGTAAAAATAATAATGAAATCTTTAGAATTGAGTCATATTTTTCTTGTGTTGAGAAGACGATTTAACAAGATTAGTAAAAAACACACACACGTTTAAAATCCACACCTAAGTATGGGAAGCTTTTCGGATCCGATATGGCCTCCTTTGTCAACCTACAACATAGTGTCTGGGGCTTCAATAAGAACGATCTGGATGGCGTAATTTATGGCGTCATGGAAACTTTTAAATTTACAATCAAATAATTGACGTTGATTGGTGAATTAATCATTGATATTATGAAATGTATTATTGAGCAACTTGCTTAAAAAAAATTTCCAAAAATTAAATGTATTTATTATTTATTTATCAATTTATTTATAAGTTTCATTTTATAACTGTGATTTATAATTGTTGAAATGATTTTGATTCTTTTCTTTTTAGAATGGTATTCTTTGTTGATGACTGGGTTCTATGCTACGGTTGCTATGCTGTGTAAAGAACAGGGCATTACTGTCGTTGCAGTTTGTTGCGTGTATGAAATTTTTGTTGCACAAAGGGTAAGTTGAATTTTTCTCATCACTTAAAAGCAAATGTTAATTAATGAATTTTGAAATGTTATAAATATCAAAATGCACACAATAATTCTAAATTTTCATATATGGAAATTTGATATTAAATTAGTGGATTAAAATAGTGGATCAAAAGAGTGAATTGCTTAAGGGCTTAACCTTTAATGTGAAAGGATCGAAACACCACAATCCACTAGAATTTTCACTTTTCTTATCATTATATTAAATGTTTTGGCCGCTATGAAAGTAGTTCTTCGGATTTATTTTTTTCAAAATCTAATCAGATATAACTAATAATGTTCTTAAATAAAGATGAAGAGATCTATAATTATAACATTTATCGCTTCCACAATAACAGACATCCTGATTAAAATCGGGACATGAACGTTACATTATTGTCCTGCCTTGTATTTACATTTAAAAAGTTAAAATTGTTCGGACGTTTTCTCATATAGGCGCGTGTACCGAGACTGGTTGTGTACTGATGACTGCTCTCAGCTGATGATCGCCATATTAACGTGAAACAGCTGTACCAGGATGTCATTTTGTATACAACTTGGTCTCACCCATTGTTATTATAGTTAAAAGTGATGTTTTAGTAAAAATCGTGTTTTGATTTAAGGATGTTTATTTGATGAAACATTAATTACTTAACTGATTCTACCTATAAAACAATAATCGTTGCAAAATCTTTCTAAAAGAATAAAAATGTTAACTTTGATAATAAAATAAAGAACAGGAAGAACCTATATTTTCCTTATCATTGCAGTTTATTTTTACGGAACGATAAATAATATAATATTTATAATAAAATAACGTTAAATGAAGCTGTCCAAATTCAAACAAGTTTGTAAATTTATTCGAATGCTTTTTCTTTACTTTATATGTTGTTTGAACGATTTGATTAAAACTGAAGAATTAAATTTACTTACTTGGCAACAGATTATGGTAGAATAAATCCAACTTTGGTAACTTATTCTTTACTTAAATTTGGTAAATTAACTTGAAGAGATGTACTTGTAAAGAATATTCTTAACTCTGATAAAAATTCAAATCACATTTATAAAATTTCTATTTCTATTTAAAGAAATTCTATTTAACGCCTGTCCGCCTTTAACCCCCGGAAAAGAAACCCGGTACACATTCAATAGATTGCTGGATAGACCCTAGGACCCTCGAGCGTAGGAAAAAAAAAAAAAAAAAAAATCTGCACCTCCAACAATCAATCACCCTTACCACTCGGCTACCTGCCCTTTAATTTCAGATAAAATAATAATATAAAATTAATTTATCCACATATAAATAATAATATGGGTTTAAGTAATATAAATTATAATAGAGAAAGTTTTCTAACTAACGTAAATATAAGCATATTTGTAGATGAATAAAAATATTTCAATTGTAAAACGTCAGTTAAGAAAATGGATTATTGAATACATTTAGGAAAATTTATAATTAAAGAGGAAGGTGTAATCAAAGAAAAAAAGAAAAAGAAAGAATATAATATATATATATATATATGTAGTAAATATATCTAAAATATAAGTGCATTTTTAAATATCTACATGAATTAAAATTGACTAACGCACAGCGTAATTTACGAATATTATAACTAATTAAAATTATTATTATACTTTTAATTAAAGTAAATTTTCATAATGTGGGGAAAATTCCAAACATTATATTTTCACTTACGACAAAAATTTTCTCACAATGTGACAGAAATCTAATAAAACTGCCCTTTGAATTAATGGTAGATTTCAAGCTCCTGAACCAGATTTGTAGGCATTTAACTCCTGTAGGTGATATCTCGTAGATAAGCCGTAGATGGATCTTCTTGAATTTTGGTGTGCCTATTTAGTGACTTTAAATGATCTATATAGATTTTAAATCTTTTCCAGGTGGATCCTTGTTAAGAAATTAGCGCAAGAGGGTGAAAGAAATCCCCCTAGAAAAGCATTAGAACCTAAACAATGGATTTCTACCCAAACAATTTAACCTAATCCATTAATTTCAACATGAAGTGATGCGATTCAAGTTTTACACATTCAGTAATTAAATGCACATTTTCATTCAGGAAATGGAAAATTTTTCTTGTTAATTCAGCAGAGTTTTTAATTTGAAAATAAACTTAGGTTATTCGTTTTAATGATTTAAAAAAAAAAAGAAAGAAATTTTATGGAATTACAATTTTTAGGAAAACAGGTTTACGTTCTTCCAGCAACTTCTTGATAGTCTTTCTTAGTAGCCCTCCTGTAACTCATATCTCTCCGACAGCCCGTATCAGCTTATTTTGAATAGCTATTCTTCATCCTGGTATTCCACCCCAAAAGGCTTATCACAAAGGTCCATCCTTTCATTAGACCATCTTAAATCTTGGCTGCCTGTAAACGATCTTACGCTAAATGTATCCAAAACAGTTCCCCTGTTCTTCTATCAACGGAATAAAACACTTTCTAGTAAAAACTTCATCACTTACAACAACTCCCTAATACAAGAGGTCTCCTCCTTCAAATACTTAGAAATCTCTCTTTCTCATGATCTTTCTTCGAATTTTTTGCATGCCCCAAAAGTTGCTTATTATAAAGTCTCCTGAAACTTACGTATTATTAGAAAATTAAACTTTCTCCCAATTCTCAAATACTACTACATCTAAGCTTATATTGGTCACTCATCCATTCAAATCTTTGCTAGGGAGTTGATTTTCCTTCTAAATTTTATGAAAATAAGCTTCTAAAAGTAGAGAAATATTTTCTAAGATTTTCTAAGATAAAAAACACTTCTCTACTCGATCCCTCTGGCCGAAATATAAAATCATCTCTTTCCGCCACATCTATAAACTACAGTTAGCGGTCTTACTTTAAAAGTAATTAATAAAAATCCTGTATCCCACAGATAGAGATCCCTGTATCCCACTAACCATTAACCCATATACCGATTCCTATGATACTAGATCTGTTATCTACCTGTTACTATCCATTCCCAAAACTAAGTCTAACTATCCAAGAAGAGTTGTCATCTATGCGTCGCCTCAACTTTGGAATGAAATTCCAAAATGAATGTTCTCTCCTTATTCAATTAAAACACACACACACACACACACACACACACACACACACACACATTTATGCTTAAATTTTTGATGTGAAAATTCCACATTCTATTATAGTCAGGCTGAAATTGCGATCCGAATCTCTTTCCACCTATCACATGTCTCTTTCGTCTCCTCTATTCTATCTCCATTCTGTATCCGCCGAGTTCCTCACTCTATTCCTACTTTCTTCCTGTTCCTTTTACTCTTTAAAAAAAAAATATAATTTATCTAAAAATAACGTAGGTATTTTAATTTTCACTGTCTACCGTTCGAATTTGTTTATTTGTTTAAAATTAGTAAAATATTAAATAAATAAGAAAAGATTAGGCTTTGTAAAATTTTACTTTGATTTAAGAAAGAGAAACTCTAAAGTTAAAGGATAAATTTAAAAATAATAAGCGTTTATTTTTATTTTTTAATATTTGCTGTGTTTGTTCATCTTTTAAATAACACAACTATATTTGTACCCTACAAAATTCGGACTAATGTTATTCGACATAAAGTTGCAGTTAAATTCACAGAACCATTTCCTTGTTATTAAAACATTTTTTTTTTGTATTTTTAAAAAAAATATACTAAACCTATTTCTACGTTTAAAAAACAAACTTATAGTTTACGGTCTTAGCAGAAAAACTGAGACACTGACTAGTAACTCGTAGATCCTCCTATCGAATGGTTTCCACAGCAACACGAAAGAGCAAGGACCCCCACGAGCTTTCCGAAATAATGTAGAGAGAGCATATACATCATGCCTCTTCAGTAGAAGTTATTCCCAATATTCACCGGTCGTGGAACAGACTGAAATGACAATCTAGAAATGACAGTCTGGAAACGACTGGACTAACTAATGATGCCAAACCTCGGAGGTATGCTGCTCCAGCCACAATTTAGTGACTGTGGACCTGTCGGTGGCTCAAAGAGCCCGCTCCCGCCAATTAGTGCAATGTTCAGCAAGGATGGTTACGTATCACCCACCGGTCATTAATGTCTGCCGATATAAAAGGGTCCTAATGTGTGTTAGCTGAAAACACCCCAAACATTAACATAGCCACCATTGCAATGATGGGTCCACTGCCACATATTGCCAAGTGTAGAAACGTGTGCAAGGAGGGTTAGGGATGTGTGGTTATATCCATAAATTTTCTAACTATGCGTAACTAACTGTGAGTACCACAGTCTTCTGGATTTGTGCAAAATGAAGTATGCTGAGGCTGTGGTGCGATGTTTGAGGCACCAGACCAGTGGCGGACAGGACGATGGGTGCAACACGTACTCGGTCTTGCCTACACTGCTTCTGGAGCTCGTGTGCTAGATCAGTGTATTTATTATTATTATTTCTTTTGTGGTAATTGAGATAATTTGTGTTTTTTAGTTTCGTCTTCAAGACTTGTTTGGAGCCAACCAGTGGTCCAAATCCATGTGTCCACCGTGGTTCAGGGAGATGATCTTCCGCCTTCTTTTTCTCATTGGAAGCACTTCATGTCTCATCCTTATCCGTGTACGGATAATGGGTGCTCAGTTACCTGTATTCACCAGGTACATTTATTTATCTCTTCTAATTATAAAATGTGATCATAATAATGGCATTTTTTTTAATTAATTATTAAACTTTTAAGTTAAGGATAATGATTTGCAGAAAATACCTGATTTAATTCAGCTTCTTAATTTAATTCATTATTGAAATTAATTAAACAATAATTTGTTTTCTTTGTAATAATGAATAAAACAGATCAAGATGAGTTTGTATTTATATCTTTTTTAATGACGAACTTCTTGAGCTGCGATTATAACAAGATGCAAATAAGGGTTTGTTCCAATATTTTTCTATTCACATGTTGATTCACGTTTATTCGGTCGATTTTGATCACGTCGTAAACTTAGAAGAACCCTTTTCTCCATTACCGGCTGTGTTTAGTGGGTGTCCGTGCCTTATGTCAGTGGCTCGGCATCGCAGTTTCCATTGAAGAAGGCTGCGATGGAGGTAGATGAGGGGGATCTTGTTCCACTCCTCTGTGCAAGTTTTCCAAAGCCTTTCTACTGTTTTCGATCGTCGTGTTCCCGTAGCCCGTTTAAGTAATCCGCAACAATCATGAATCCTCTCGAAAAGTTTTCTTTGCATTCGCGGTACCACTCAGATCGTCTTTTGGCATCAAAATATTGCCCTAAGCTTCTTTGTATCACTAAGGTAGATCCATGCCTTGTCCAAAATAGTGGCATACTTCCATTTTTCTTCCGATATCTGGTGCTCGTAAAGCTTTCGGCTGTTGGTCTTCCTTTCAGCAATGTGTCGAGGAAGTAGGCGATGAACGCAAGCTTTATGATACTTTTCTAATTGCAGATCATGACTAATTATCCGTGCAACCGTTGGCTGAGAAACTCCTACAGCCTGGGCAACCGTAGTTTGGGTGCTAGGCTTCTCGCAGACAATCGTAGCCTCTACTTTCTTAATAATGTTAGGAGTTGTTGCCGGTCATGGGTGTTGTTTTCGGGTCTGTGGCTTACCCCTTTTGGGGCTGATGTGCTTCATCTGACTTTCTGATATTACCCGTTGACGGTGGACTTACAAACATGAAAAGTTGCATATGTCCACAATTTTTGAAGTGGCATATTTAGCAGAAAATCGGAAAGGGCAACTATGTACCCTCTCATCAATTTGGGATTTTTGGCGGCATATTTAGAATGCAACACAATTCCAGCTATCAGATAATCAACTGCAGGCTTATGACCTCTGATTCGAACGCAACAGTACTGCGTCACGTGCACGTGCGAGATAGCGCACGCTTGAAATCGACAGAATAAAAGTGAATCAACCCTCCGTAAGAGGGATACATTTTAAGGTTTAAAATTTGACGTTCACTAAATGTAATAAGGAAGGACCTGGAGTAATTTTTAATAATAGTGACAGTTTCGAACTGTTAATGTTCTTCATCAAATTAATAATACTTCGAAATATTTTCAAGTATAAATGAGAAAACAAAAACATGTGAATAGAAAAAGGGCCAATAAGGTTGGGAAGTTTTCCATTGGTTTCTGTATTATGAAAAGATTTCCCTGCGCTATTGTAAACCATGGATGGCAATGAACCGAATCAAATATAGCAAATATGTTTTGCAGTTAAACAAAAAAATGACGAATCGGTGTAAGTGAGATATTTTAATGATTTACGTAGTAATGTTAATTGAAGTTGTTTAATGTGCACATATAAAAGTAATAAAACTAGACTGCACTGTTAAAAGGCTTTAACTGTTAAAAATACAAAAACGAAGTGATAGTTTCGAAAGTCTTTCAATCGGCTTTTTTCATCAGACTACAATAAATTAAAATAATCGAATAGATACGGATTGCTGTCCCGCGTCAACACCAATCAATCAAGGGAGGACGTTCACCATTGTAGTTGTGGGGATGCCGAATAGAGATTGACTCCTCCACGAGGCCATTTACCTGTCTTAAGATGGCAACTATTGTGAAATACCTATTTCACTTGTAGGTTTTTGAATTCAACTGCGATGTTTTCTCCCAGAATAAAGGACTTATGGGCTTACCTTCGTCCGCCATGATTGCGGAACTCGTAATGTGTTATCTGGCGGAAGAGATTTGGAGTAACGATTATGTAGCAAAACATATTTGGCATTTTAGCAGATGATTTATATAGATGATTTGTTCCTCACCGACAAAGCGGGAACATGCAAAGCAGTTTTGAACGCTTTCAACAAAATCCATAACTACATATCGTTTACCATGGAAAAAGAAGAAAACAACAAATTAGCCTTTCTTGATGTACTGGTGATGATGCAAGGAAGTAAGTTGGAAACTACGGTTTATCGTAAGCCAACAGCTTCAGGAATTACTTTAAACTACAGAGCAGCTGACCCTCTGAATTACAAAACCAACATTATTAATATGACCATCAAAAGAGCTTATGTAGGGTTTGTTCCAACAGACGATTGTTTGACAAGGTAATACAAACGATCCACCAAATACTTAAGAATAATAATTACCCTAATTGTCTGATAATGCAAGAAACTATAAGAGTTATCAGAGCAGCAACCCCACACAGCGCGAATCGAGAAAGAGAAAATACCCGAGACCACAGATTCATCATCATATCATTTCACGGGGAACTGTGCAACCAATTAAAAGCAATGTTGGCAACAGTAAACTTAAAAATCGCCTGTAAAGCTTTCAACACCCTCCACAACGAGCTGGAAAATAAAGATAATTTTATCTCTCATTTAAAGCAAAATTTAACGTCCTTAATAATTCGTAAATCAAGAAAACAAATAAAGTTTCGGAGATCTTTACTATCCCGCCCAGTGCTAAAAACCTATTAAAAGGAACACTGGGAAGCGCATGCGTTTAGGGAAAAAGAAAAATGCCAGGAAGGTGTGGGAAGTTTCTTTTCTTTTCCCCTGAATACGCACTCGCTTTCCATTGTTTCCTTTATCGTTCAGGGCGGGACAGTCCAGATGTTTGGGAGACTGGACACAGAAACGGTTTCTATCTTCAGAGAAAGGGGACGAATCAAGAAAAGCTTATTTTGAACACAGGAATTCCTTTGGAATTTGACACTTTTTTTTAACCTTCCAATTCATTTGTTAACCTTTTAGAGTTACACTTTGATATTTAAAAAGTTGCCTCATTCATAGAAACAAAATTCGAATAGGAAATAATTTTATTATTATTTTTAATTTTTTTTATTATTATAAGTCGCCCTTAAATTTAAGCTTAAGCATAAAATTATATTCACTTGTTGTTCAAGCAACAACAAATAATTGTAATAATGCATTTTATTTATCAATCAATTAATTCTCTCTAGAATATAGAGTAATTGTTATTTATGGATGCTGGAGAGAAATCAATAGATTACCAGAAAAACCAAATAAAAAGATTTGCAAAACTCATAGAGAATAAATAAGAATGATTAATGAGGAGATAAATAAACAAAAAGAATTAGATAAGTTTTTGTGCGAATATTTTTAATCAATAGATGATGTGTATAATGTAATGAAAGAGTAATAAACGAAATAACGATTAAAAATTCTTTTTTAATACAAGAATCAGTAGAATAGAAAATTTTAGACATAATAAATAAAATGAAAAGTCAATTCCGCAGGATTTGTTTCAATAATTATTAAGGAAATAAAAGCCACTTTTTTAAGCATTATTACTATTTAAATAAAACAAATAATTGATACAAAAAAGTATCCTAGCCAAATAAAAACATCTAAAATAATACCAATATATAATAATAACAACCAGTATAATTTTGCCAACTATCGTCCAGTAGCTATTCAGTCCACAGTAAATAGAAAAATAAACAGCAATTGTAAATAGTAATAAAAAAATACTTTACAAAAAAAAAAAAAAAGTCCAAGAATTTACGAAAGCTTATAATAAATAGAAATCAAATATTCTTCATCAAAAATCAAAATGCACTGGTAAATTATTGAAGCAGTCATAGAAATAGTAAATTATAAAAAAGGCCTTTGATTAATAGGTCGTGAATATTAACGAAATTAAATGATATTGGAATCAGAGGAGATCTATTACAAGTAATAAATAACTACTTAAATGGCAGAAAAAACAACGAGAAAAAAAAGGAGCTCAACAAGAATGAATTTAGGTTATAAAATTTTAGCTTTATCATGTTAAAAAATTAACTTAAAATTTAAAATTATTAGCGTGTGTGAGATCTTAATGTTCAGACATTTTTTAAATGGAATAAAATTATCATCTCCCTATTCGTTTCTCTTTAATAAGAGATTCACAGTCATTACTAAGATGATATTATTACTAAACAACAGTGGTTAAGACCAAATTATTTACCAAATGACATCCTGCAACAGTTGTTTCATGCTCTTTGCCGATCATCAGCCAGAAGCAGTCACCATTGTTCATTTTCTCTTTTCAGGTACCACTGCGCTTCCGACGATGATATTATTACTGTTTAATAGAAACGCTTCCATTTTTAACTGAGTTTTAGTTTTAACATTAAAATATGTTAAATAAACAAAAAAAAAAAATGTCTAAATAAATACAACATTAACTGGAAGTTTAAAAAAGTGGCGATTTTTCGAAGGAATTCCTCTGTTGAAAAAGAAACCTCTGAAGGAGGTAAGAATGATCTCGAAGCATCGGGACTGGACTGTCTCACCCAGATGCTACAAACTGAGTAAAAGAACAGTGGAAAGCACAGGATAAAAGAAAAGTACCAGGAGGTTGAAAACACCGCCACAGATGATGTGTTTTCTCTTTTAAATCTCTTGTTCTTTTGCTTTAACCTTCTGATGTGACCCTAGTAATGTAGCCATGGTTCTCATGCAATAAAAGTAATTGAAACCTCCCAATCTTCTTGATAGTGTACTTTTCTCTATCTCTGTGCTTCTGTATTTTCATTTCTATTTCAAACTATTTATAAATATTATTAGTCTGATGAGCATTTCCTGTTCGAAACTGTCACTTATTATTAAATGCTCAGATTTACTATACATGTTTGCTATCTTATTGCATTTACTCTCTCAAGAATTAGAATTGTACTGTTTAGTTTTACGGTTTTAAAAAAAAATCACTATCTGTATTCATTTATAAACTAGAAATTTTCATAAAAATTGAAAAAGTTTCACGTTTGTGGAGAATTTCAAAATTTATACAAAATTTTCTTAATTTATTACTTTTTTCATTGGAATATCTGCTTGTATTTTTCAGGTTTGACAATCCTGCATCTGTGGCTCCCACGCCAACGCGTCAGATGACCTACAATTTCTTGGCAGCCGTAAACATGTGGCTCTTATTCTATCCTATGGATCTTTGCTGTGATTGGACCATGGGTACCATTCCACTGGTAGATTCAGTATT
>JAFIDM010000004.1:18689779-18703334 GCA_023159025.1 Thereuonema tuberculata | reverse complement strand
TGCTGTGATTGGACCATGGGTACCATTCCACTGGTAGATTCAGTATTGGATCCACGGAATCTATCCACTCTGGCCCTTTATATAGGATTGGCGGTGATTGGTTACTTTGCATTAACCAATCACAACAGGCACTCTCGGCTTATCAGCATTGTAAGTTTTAATTTTAAGTTTGTTTGTTTTGTTTTCTTAAAGATTTTTTTTTTTCTATTTAATAATAATAAATTATAGATTCAGTCCTACGAGATACCACTATTGGTGGATCTGTATATAGGTGCTATAGAACATATTTTTTAGTTTGTATAGATAATTAATATTAATATACTTATAATATTGTATTGTAATAATAATATTGTATTATTAACATAATATTGTATTATTAACATAATAATAATTAGGAAATACGGGTAATATTATTATATATAACATAACATAACATCTATATACATAAAATAGACTTATAGACAAAATATAAAAAAAGATATAAAAACCAAAAGAAATAAAAAAAGAATATGTACATAAAAGAATATGTATATGTAAGAATATGTAGATGTTGCATTTTTGTTTTTCTAAATTTTCTAAATTTTAGTTACGTATTTTAACACTGGTGCCGCTGCTGACGTGTTAGTCTAAATATATATATTTAAATTAAATTAATTTTTTTTTCAATATACAAAATATACATATACTGTAAATAATATATACTAGTTGCGACCCGTGAAATATTCACGGAAGTAAAACAAATTCCACATTTTTGAAAAAAACAAGATTGAAAAATATGTTCTAAGCTAATTTTTTTAGAAGCCATGACTTCCACAACAACCCATATGTAGTTTGAATATCGGCTTATTTGTTAAAATAATATTATAATATTATTAAAATAAAAAAAAATAAAAAATTGATTTACCACTTTCGTAGTAGCCAGCGCTGCCGTTAATATTAACGGAAGTAAAACAAATGCTACATTTTTGAAATACCCGGAAATTTTTGAAAAACACAAAATTGAAAAAGATGTTCTAAGCTCATCTTTTAAAACCATGACTTCCACAACAGCCCACATATAATTTGAATGACTAAGCCAAATTTTGTTAAAATAAAAGAAAATAAAAAATTGATTTACCAGTTTCAACATTAACAATAACGAATGTCCAACAGCCAATACCAATAATCCTGTCTGGACAACAATGACGGCATGTGCTTCGTCATTGTCCCCTACTTGTTGAGTAGTGAGAGAGTGGCTATACAGCCGAAATTATGTAAAAACCGAGGTTTTACAAACTCTCTGATAAATTTTGACCCATGAACTTCATGCATTTCAGTATAAACTTCATTTATGTGGCAAAGAAAATCTCAATACGCTGATAATAATTGTGTAATCGCGATCCGTGGCTGTGAAATGGGAAGAATATTCGAGACGCCATGTTTAAATATGGGCGTGACGTCATGCCTGACGTGTTCTAACGCTGCACTGTGATTGGTTATTTCAAATTACAAATTTACGAAGATCCGTACAACTTTTATCTATTAAAGGATGATTATCCAAAATTCTTAAATATTCCAGTTTATTTTTCCATGTATTATTTTTTGTAATATTTTATTTTTTAGTATACTTATTTTATTAAATTTATTTTCTTTTAATTCTTCTTCAATTTATACAAAAAGCTTTAATAATATTCTATTTTTATTTTTAATCCAAAGTTTTTCTTAGGATTTTCGTAATATAAAATCTTTATCAATTTATTTCTTGAATTGTTTTCTAGGTTATTATTTCTAAACTGATTTCTAATTTTGTAAAAATTGTTTATTATTAAAGAATACAATAAATATATAATTTAGTTAATATATATTATTTAAGTTAGTTTAGTCTTAACATCAGTGCTTTGAATACTGTTAAAGTAATAATTCTAGTAGAAGTAAACAAAAATGAGAAGATTGTTGAACTTTATCAATAACTAGTTGACCCGTGCGAATAATTCGCAACAAAAAACCACCATTGAGAACAAATAAATAAACAAATCCACAGCGATCGTGCATGTTAGGTAAACACATTGTCAATAGATGTGTTCTCCATTTTTATAAAAAGGAGACCATTTTTATAAAAAGGATAAATGCCTTCTCCATTTTTATAAAAAGGTTGACCCGTGCGAATAATTAGCATGGTATATTGATCAGTCACCGAATGGTAATGTGAAAATAAATAAATGAACAGATTGTCAATAGATGGCGCCTTCTACATTTTTATAAAAAGATTTTTAAAATAACGCTTTTTAATGAAAACATTAATTTTAAACATTTTTTTTTATTTTTCGTCATTAGCGGTGATTGTGATCTTCAAAATGATATCTCAATCATTGATTTTGATGAAGTATTAGGGAAATAAAAAAAACACCTTTGAAAAATAATACATGAGATGTTGACAAATTTTATTGTTTTTTATTGTCATAAATAGTTTATTTTTATTAAAATATAAATCTTTGTTTTTTTGTTTTTTTATCTGTTCTTATTAAGTAAACGATGTAATATCATTTAAAAAGGCATTTTTATTCAAAAAAGGATGTATTTGAAGTTTACGACGCTATAGCATTACAGCAAAACCCCGATTATCCGAGTTTCCGCTTTAACCGAGCTTTCAAATATTTCTGAGGTTGTTTTTTAGCAAATTAATCTTCGTTCGTCTAGTCATATGGCCCCCTACGTGGAATCGGGGAATGTTTTCGACACCAACAATCCTGGGTTATCCTTAAAAAAATGCCGAAACATTGCTGCAGAAAAACACCAATTAACGTTAAACAAAAAATAATAAAAGACTTTTTTAAGTAAAGAAATCTTTCAATATGAATTGTATGTGGTGTATCTGTATAACTTTTGTATTTGTTAAAATATACATTTGAATCTAAAAGATTTATTTTATTTACAATTTTCGGTTTAACCGAGTTTTTTTTTCAAAAAACAAATCATAAATAAACCATATGTAGTTAAAGATATCGTCATTGCGGCAAATTAAACATTAAGAGAATTAAAGCAGAAATTCACTCCATCATACTTTTCCTAAGGTTTCAAGTTCTATGTTAAATAAGAACAACAACAAACTGCCTTTTTCTTTTCCATTTACGGATTTGGCAATGCCTTGATTTAGACTGACTAGAAGGTGTAGGATTTTTTCTTCTCACTCTTTACCAAACTCTCTATACCAGAATAAATAAAATTCATTCGTTCAGATGAATCTCCTTGAGAATAGGCCCTGCCTTCAGCCTTCTCTCAGCAACCACGGCAGATTGTATTGAAAACTTACTCGCCAGATGCGTTACAAAGTTTCCTCTGGCTTCGAAAAACTTCCAGATACAGTAGACTCCCGATTATCCGTGGAGTTGGGTGGCAAGGGTATCGCGGATAAACGAATTCCGCGGATAATCCGAAATAGGCCGAAAAAGGATGAAAATCAACACAAAAATGCTTTTAACATGTTTAATTTACATTAAAATGGCAGTACATTCATTATAAACAATTACTTTAGAAAGCAAGTTTAACGTCCGTAATCATTTATAAATGGAGAGAAGTCGCCAACCGGACAACGAGTAGATTCTGCTGATGATTCCCAATAAGGATGAAACAATTGTACAGAATTCTCGTTGATGTTGGCTCTATGGGCGAAGGCATATTTATTGTCCGGTTGGCGACTTCTCTCCAAACAATTACTTTATTTTAATTTACTTTAATTTCTTACTTTTTAACAAAAAAAAAAATCGGTTTATTGTCTTTGTTTTTTCATGCCGAAACACGAAAACCCTAACTTGGACGTCGCTAAATCCGCCTATTTTATTGTTTACCTTATTCTAGTTTTAAATTTTTTTTGTTAATTCCGTAATTTATTGTACAGTAAAAAAAAAATGGAAATCGGAGAGGTCCGCGGATAATCGGGAGTCTACTGTATATGGAAATGACAAATAATAATTTTCGTAGTATTTTTTTTTTTTTTAATCACTGAAAATGAATTGAAGAATTTACCGAAAGCTGCGTTTCGTTTCAATAAAGTCCAATATAAAAGACTTTTCACATTTTCAGTTTCTTTAATAAAAATAAATGTTCCATAAAGATGATCTTTGTTTTGTTTTTTTGCGTTTAGTCAACTATTTAAAAGCCTTCATCTTCTTTGGCTGAGATTTGTTTTTGAAAATGGTTACCACATGAGAACATTTTATTGCTTTTAATGTTTTTCTCTTGATTACAATTGAAACTTGACAGATGTCTTAATTCATTCTTTCTTTACAGAGTTTGGCTTTGATGATCTTCCCCTTTTTGCCTGCTTCCAATCTATTTTTTCCCGTGGGATTTGTAATAGCAGAAAGGATACTGTATACTCCCAGTATGGGCTTCTGCTTACTTGTAGCCCATGGTTGGACTCTTCTTGCTGAAAAGAGGTATTTACGTATAACAATTACAGTTTATTTAACAATTCCTGTTTTTCTATGAGTGACTCATGTCAAGTGAAACCCAAGAAAGTAGAGTGAGCTGTAAAAGCCAGATGATCTCGTGGATGTCTTCTGATATTGTTCATTAGTATTTCAGATAATTTCCCGATCATTGAACAGATGAAATGTTAGTAGAAAGAAGTAAGCGTTTATCAATAGTAAGCATTTGACTTAACACGATCAGTTCAAATGATAGAGGGAACGTAAAGGGTTGAACTTATGAAGTAAATTGTCTTCTCGATAAGATTATTTAATCAAAAGTAAAATTTATCATCTTGTGGAGTACTTTTTTTAGTGTATTTCCAAGAGAAAAATACCTACTGTGTTCTCCCCTACCTGAACAGAGGATTAGCCTGGGACCTTGTTCAGGGGTCCTAGATCACTTTATTCGTAATCTTTATATAATAGAATGTAATATAATGGCATATCTATATATGCCATTGAAATTCTTCTGCTCCATATATACTTACATGTATATAAATGTAGAAGGATGTATATGTACAGTATATATAAAACTTTTTAGATCTTTTAAAAGGCATTGGGTTAACTACAAAAAATTTGAAATCTATTCATGGTAGGGGGCGGGCCTTAGTAATGGGGCATCAGCTCGAAGTTGTGACTGCCGTAAATTTTGAGCTTTTGAGCTAAATCTTTTTATGGTTTCTACATGCCCTTAAGGACTAGGCTGATATTAGCAATCACTATACACAAATGTCAAGGTGGTTCACCTTTAGGAAATACACTTATCGAGGTGGATGCGCGGCAGATATTTTCATTTTCTTATTTGTTCACAGACATTTATTTTCTTAAAACTTTGAAATTTAACCCTTTGGTTTCTATTTTGACCAAAACTCCTTTTTCAAATGTAATTTTTAAGTACAATCTTTATCAAAATGAAGTTCTTATAATTTTTAAAATGATTTAATTTTTTTATTACTTTGTATATTTTTTTTAGTAAAACCTTTACGAAGATCTTGTGGATGGGTTTAATTGTAATTCTAATAATTATTCATGCAATGAAGACTTTTATTAGAAATTTTGATTGGTGAGTTTACTTTTTTCTCTAACTAATTTAGAAAAAAAAATAAATTAAGAAAAAGATAATAATTCATTTCTTTGTTTTGCGATACTAATTAGGATTTTACATGCATAATTCGTAATTAGAAACAGAAATAAATAGCCGATGTACCTGGCTAAATTGCAAAACACTTTTAATATAAAATTACACAACTAGTTTCAAGCACAGCTGAGTGCCTATTATCAAGACTTGATAATAGGCACTCTGCTGTGCTTAAACTAGTTGTGTAATCTTATATTTTGTATTAAAAGTGCTTTCCAATTTAGCCAGGTGCATCGGCAATTTATTTCTGTTTCTTGTTATGCGTATTGTTTGTTATATTTTTTCTGGCAGAAACTATTTAAATATCGGTGCCAGAAAAAAAAAAATCCATATATTGAGATTTGACAAACATTAACAGATGGATATAATCTATAACTGCTACAAATTTGAAATAAGTAAATATTGAAGTGACGTCACGCGGAGCAATACATACTTCATGGTGGTCTAAGGGTGGGCGCACACCAGAGCTGATAAAACATCTGTGACAAAATATTTTGCTTCAGACTGCTTGTGACTGTCTTTGAATGTCTCTTTTATTCTGAGTCACTGTAGCGAGTGATGACGAAGTGACTCTGATTGTTGATATTATTTATTATTTTTAGAGGACGAATGGTAAGGTCGCTGGTTTTAAGTTCATCCTATTAATCAAAAAAGGAAATGTTTTGTGATATGAATTAAGAGGAGAGGAAAAGAAATTCTTTAATTTTACAAGAATGAGTATTAATAGTTTCTGTGGGATTATAAATAAGAATAATTGTCACTTAGGTTCCACACAATAAATTTTCTAAACGGCATTTTAATTTATTTACTTGCCTGTACTGGTTTAGCAGAGCATATTAAGTCTTTAAGAGTAAGGAGAAAATAAAAGCAAAACTGATTTAAACTTGTTTTATAAGCATTAAATATTTACAAATGTGAAACAGTTGTTTCAAATAGTCTATGAATCTATCATGTAGATTTCAATCACTGAAAGTTCTTTACTTTAAAGCTTAAAGTTCCTTTGAATCTTTCTTAACATCAACTGTTCAATTAACAACGTTGATAAATGGCTATCTTCATCTAGTGTGATAATTACTAAAGTTTATCTTAATGTATAACCTCATTAACACATAGAACTTTCTTATGTCTCATATGTCTTTTAACTTGTATGAGATGGCTTTAAATAAAGTTCACCGAATGTGCTATAACAGTCTTTAATAATATGAATATTTAAGTAAACTTGATTTCTCCAATCCTTTCTTGACTAAACATTCTAGTATTATTGTCTTTACCAAACACTCTAAACAGTTTATAATCATAACTTGAATACTTCAATCGAACAATCTTTGACCTCGTTGAAATAATCTTTAAAATAAACCTCTTGCTAATAAACACAAATGTTCCTGTATAAATACTTAAATCCTTTCAACTTTACAGTTCGTTAACTTTAGTTGATTCAGTCCAACATTTGTAATAAGTCGATTTCCCTTGACTTTAATAAATCTTAGCAGTAATGGTTTTACTTGAAATAATTAACTTTACTGTTTCTTTAATCTACGAATAAATGTTAATGTGTTGGTAATGTTTAATCTTTAATGTTCATTAGTATACGTTCCGCTTTGTCCTAAACTTCATTTTCTTGTGTTCGAAATTCTAACGTTGGCTCCTTTTCAAATTCTCGATGGGTGAAGTAAAATAGAAATCCTACTTACAAAAGTTCAGCAACAATCCATCAATTTCTTGTTAATCCCTGTCAAACGTCGAAGATAATACCTTGGCAATATTCCACTTTGGTCTGCCAGTCCTCATTTGCGAGATTCTATCTTTTGGGCCTAACCGTTTATTAAGAATTAATTTAACTTTACTATTAATCCTTACTTATTTAATTCTCAAGGCCGTCCGCCTTTTACTGAACACAATATGAGTTTAAAATCAAAAAATCTATAGCACAATCGGAAGGAACTCATCCGAATCCCATTTTCAAAACCTTAGCATCATTGCTATTTCGGTTTTCATCGTAACGCCATTTTTCGATCTTCTAGGATTCACCATTAACAATTGAACGTCCGCGTTCATGCTGTGTTCAACACATCCATTGTTCTCACGTGCTTACACACAACAAAAGAACATACTCTTAACTTTCGGTTTTAATGAAAAATAAAAAATATAAATATTTCAAAGCCTTGATGTTAGTTTTAATTTAATTTTATCAGGGATTAAAAATTGAATTTCTCACAGTTTCGACTATTGATTCGAGTTAATCTGTAAAACTGAGAAACAAAACACCAACTATCGGAAGTGCGTGACACCTGCTGAGAGGAAAATTGAATACTGATGGTAAATTTATAGCTGTTGATGTGGGCGACTATGGAACAAACAATGACAGCCGTATTTTCAGTGCTTCACAGTTTCTTACAGCGCTCCACCTTTTATAAAATAAGCTGAATCTGTCAGCTCCTAGAAACTTGAATCCACAAAATGAGTCTGCGGTTTGTATTCGTTGCGGACAAACCTTATCCTGCGAACCCCAATTTAATGACGCCTTTTCCAAAAAAATGTCATGACACGTGCAAAGCGAATACAGTCGGACCTCTATTTAACGAAGTCGCTAAATCTCGAAAAAAATCTCGTTAATAGGAAAATTCGTTAAATAGAGATTCACCTTTAAAATTACTTTAAACTACATATAACAGATTTAAAATACATAAATAATAAATATTATTAAAAAAAGTAATAATTTTAATGGCATAAAGCATATATTAGCCTATACGTACTTAATTTTATTAATAAAATCGGTTAAGTTTGTCTGAGTTTTTTTTTTTTTTATTTTTATGAAAAAGTGTTCTTGCATCTTTTCAATGTACAAAAAACCCCTTCAGTATTTTCTTCAAATTGTAATCCGCGTCGGATTGTTTCAGATGATTTTAGCATTTCATCATACGAAGGTTTTTTTTTGATTTCTGCATCATGATCATTTCCATTTTCATCATCATCTTCATCGCAATTCGTAGCTGTATTGTTTTTATTTTTCAGACTGACAAAATATCCGATTCAGTTAGTGTTTCCGAGGTCTCAACTTCAAAATCAAGTGAAAGATAATCATCAATCAGCACATCATCATTAATTTCTTCTTTTTCCCTAAGAAATGTATCCACATTTCTTTCATTTCCTCTAAGAGAATATTAATAATAAAAACATTTCAAGGAGAAAAAAAAATTGATACCACGAAAAAGTTCGTTAAATAGAAAATGCACTTCGCTATTTGGAGGTTATTTTACGAAGAAATTAGCAAAATGTTCTTGGTTCCAAAGAAAAGTTCGCAAAATAGAGAAATTCGCAAAATAGAGGTTCGTTAATTAGAGGTCCGACTGTATATAATTAACGCCATTCTAGAGCACGCGGAATCGTCTTGTGTGTGTTTGGTAGGCTTGCAAGAAAATTTCGAGTGTTAGAAACAATCATGTTAGTATCCCATAGAAGGCTAAAAAGATCATGCTTACTTGTTGCGTTCTTCAAAACTTGTTAAGAGAAAAAGAGGGAATCGATCAGATATCCATCAGGAGCTGCTTGATCTTCGTGAAGATGACAATGATGAAGATGTTCGAAATCACGAATGTAACAGAACATACACTATTCGCAGTAAATATATGGATTTTTTAATTCTAATCATGCCAGTGTTCCGTGGCAAAGTAGGATAGCCCTTTTGGAATGAACATAGTGAAACTACAGTGAAACCTCCACTAACGGACATTCCCGAAAACCGGACACCTCCCAATAGCGGACAATTTTGGAATCCCCAGTCCCTTAATATAGACGTTTCCATGTATTGACCTCCGATTAGCGGACACTCCCAATAACGGACAACATTCTACAGAAAATGAACGATCTTGTGTTGCTTTTCAAAAGCAATAGAATCAGGCTACAGTAATACGTAGCGTCCAGAGGAAATTTTGAAATTATGGATCACGAACTCAACGAAAACTCCAAACACATCAAAGTTCGGAAACGGAGACAAGTGCGATCGACTCTGTTGTCTTCGATTAGTTTTGTGCTGCACGAGCAAAAAACATTCCCATTAGTGGCCATTATTGCAAGAAAAGGCGTTGGAAGCAAAGGGGACTCTGAAGGCCTTGCAAAGTTAAACGATTTAAATATTCATATTGAGAAACATGTTTTCAATGCAAAAAAGAAATGTCAAACTCTATTAACTGATTACTTTAGTTAATAAAATTAATTTTCTAATCCGTTGTCTTACTTAAAATAATGACAAAAGTAATACTGTAATTAATTTTGTTATTATTTTAAGTAAGACTAATGGATTAGCATTCATTTAAAAAGGAAAATAGTAAACAGTTTGCAATTGTTCATATTTTCTCATAGGGCAATGTTAATTGAAGAAATTTAAGATTGTACGTAATTTTTCATTAAATGACATGCTATAAGCTAAAAATTGAAAAAAAGATAGTCCTCCCCAATAGCGGACACCTCCCAATAACGGACGAAACTTCCGGTCCCGTGACTGTCCGCTATTAAGTTTCACTGTATTTACAAACATATTTATGAACTTAGAAGCAAAAACTTCGACTTACGTAATTTTAAAAGTATTATGTACATGTTATAAGGCTACAAACCAACCGTGTCTAATAAATTCAAAAGATTATTGATATTTTAATAAATAAAATAAAACATTAGAAAAGCTTTTTTCTTATTGCCTAAGATATTTTTAAACAAACAATCTGTTTTTGTCTCTGGGAACAGATTTTTTTGAAAAATCATTTTTTCACATTTTTCTTTTCTCTAAATATTTCTTTCCAGCCTTTCACAATTAAAATTCATTGTTATTTTATTTTCGTTTTTAAATTACTCAACATTAGCTTTGGCTTTTAATGCAATAGTTAAGCGATAATTACTTTTCACTAACAGCTACGAAATTTTAATTCCTATGAACTTTGTAGCTTGAACGAGATCTCAGAGAATTAATTGGAGTATGTGGGTGTTCTAAATTTCATTCTTCTTTTGTAATCGTTGATATTGATTATAATAAATTTTACTTAAACTGAATTGAATAATAGATCAAATTTTTTTTGGCCTAAGAACTAATCAATAGTTCAGTGATTTTTATATATTTTTCCTATTTCTTGACGACGTTTCTTTCTTTTCATCATCCACTGAATTAAAATAAATTAAACCGATTTTTTCACTAACAAAAGAAGAAAACAAAATGGGTATCAATCGCAAGGCACAAAGCTAAAGTTAGGATTCGCACTTTGAGTTGAGTCTCTTCCCGAAGAGAACTCAAAGTGCGAATCCTAACTTTAGCTTTGTGCCTTGCGATTGGTACCCATTTTGAATTATTCGGGCACGTTAAACTTCTTTTATTTATAAAAGAAGAAAACAGAAAGTGTTGTTTATAAGACAAGAAGCTGATTTGAAGCTACGGTCACTTGTAATACAAAAGCCTTTTTATTGTCAGAACAAATTTGGAGGAAAATCATCTCTCCTCTAACCAATGAAAACGATACGTAACATAAGGAAACGGAAGTTATCTTGAAGATCTGGAGCCACCAAAATATCTTTCTAACATCTTTACTGGGATTTTACAAAAAAAAAAAAAGTGATATACAGGATGTTGATGCCAATTTTCTCTGCATTTATTTGTTATAATTTCTAAGAAGCACACAACATTAAGCGTTTTCAAACTGCAAAAGTTATAAGAGAAGTTTATTAAGTTTCTTTCTTAGGCTGTTTTTGAATATTCTCTTGTTGTAATTTTGAATTTTAATTTTGTTTCTATCTCCTAAATTAAAATCCTGAATATTTTAATATTTTTTGCCCGACATTTTCTTTTTATTATTATTTTTTACTGATTTTCAAATATCACACTATGACGTAGCGAAATGAAACATCATATCCGATCGATTATTCACTTTTCTGTCCCTTGAAAATACTTTCAATATGTTTTTTCTGGAACCAATTAACAGCATTTAGCGGGGACCTTCTGTATTTGGCAGCATCTTTAACAGTTAGATTCTTGTTGTCCTTAAAATTTTCTATGCATTTTTTTAATAAATGAATTTCGATTGATAGTAAAGATTCGTACATGGTAGGGGTCCCATTTACGACCCATCTAAGACTTGACATTTTTTTTTTTACCGACTACAAAATATTTTTCGAAGAAATAACTACACTCGTGATTAGAGAGGTTAAGTGAGGAACATAAGAAAAAACATCTAGTTTTTGTAACTCTTACTACAATAATAAGCCCAAATATGAAAAGTGATATGTGGGTCATATTGGGAACAGGGTACTCCTAATATGGCCCGCTTTTTAAATTACGGAAAAATGGTAAAAATAATCTTGGAAGCAAAACATAAAAAAATACTTTTTATTTAAGTAAGGCACACATGAGATAAAAAAATCAGATTACAAGAAAAATAAAAAAAATTGGCTAACAATGTTAAGTTTAACATGTATGTAACATGTTAGTAGTTTCAATAAATCTAGCTGTTTGATAATGTGAGATTTCAAATCTGGAAAAGAAAATGGTCCTTGATCTATAGCTGTAAATCCATCAAAATAGGAACACATCTGCCACAAGAAGCACAAAGACACATATGAAGAACCCTATCTTCCTATAAATGTAGCAGAATCAAGATTGTGAAAATTCAGAGGATCTCGGGTTCGATTCTTACGATTCATTGAACAACGCTTTTCGATTTGACACCTTTTGAAGTTGATGGAATAAGAATCTGGTTTGATTAACTCTGAGTCTTTTTCCTGACAGGAACCATCTGAAATTAAAAAAAAAATGATCGATAAGTAAATAAATATTTTTTTAAAAAAAGTTCATTAATTTATTAATAAATAAACATGTTAAAAAAAAAAATGAAAAAAAAAAATAAGCCACAATCAGTGCTTTTACCACATCTAATTATTTTATCTTACAACAGATTAAGAAAGTTACAATATCCAGTTGTACATCAGATTAAATATTAATAAAAGATAATGATATAAAATGTTACTTAGCTTGAACAAATATGAAGATGTGTTTGTTTTTGGGAAAATCTCACTATAAATGCTAAAAGCGTCGCGTCGCCTCAGAACAGCTGCCCAGTGAATGCTCAGTGTCTATCGTCCGAAAGGTGTACTTTGTTATGCAATCAGCGGTCATTTTTCCACGAAAAATCACCGCAATACCGACAGTGAGCCATATTGGGAACACTTACTGTATGTCATATTCTTTAGTAAAGTTGTTAATGTTGTCAATGCAATATTCAACGCTGTGGAGGATTGGATTTCTCCTTCTTAACTCATATTCTCTCATTATTAATTTTTCGTATTTCCCATTAGTGCTCTTAAATCACAAAAATCAAAATCACATTCCAATGATAAACTTTGTTTTGTACATTGATTCTATTGTCACCTGACTTAACAAAATGTTAAATCAAACAGCGGCGATCAAGGGTAGGTCGTATTGACAGGCAGTGACCTTCACTTTCTATTGGAACATGATATTTTAACTTATTCTTTGGGGTTTTTTTGAAAGTATAAACACTTGTACAATCAATAAAATGAATTAATCTGTCAGTTACTGTTCTCCTTACTTATCCAGATTCAATGTCTGCCAGAAACAAACCTTAAATTCGTAAGAGAATCTTCATCAATAATGGTTGAATGGAATTGAGAGAATACAAAGAATTCATTCAAAATCTTTTCAAAGTCTTTTCATTTCTGAGTCTTTGCAAAGTATGACTAATTCATTTTTCTTAAACATATTCTCTCTTCAACATAGGCTATATCAAACAGATTAATTAAAAATAAAATTCTGTATTTGAAGATAATATCTATAAAATAAATTGGTTTCATTCAATATCGTTTGAAAAAAATTCTATATTTGAAGATAATATCTATAAAATAGATTGGTTTCATTCAATATCGTTTGAAAAAAATTCTATATTTGAAGATAATATCTATAAAATAGATTGGTTTC
>JAFIDM010000004.1:18668037-18689507 GCA_023159025.1 Thereuonema tuberculata | reverse complement strand
GAATGTAACAGGTACTTTACTATTTTTCATTATATTATTGTGGCGATTGCTATTTACAATTGGGAGCTAACATACTTAAAATATATGTTTTTTTAAATGTGTTAGGTTCCAATTTTGAATAAATTAAAAGGTTCTGTACTACTATATATACATACGTTCGCTGGAGTTGTGAAAATTTGAATTAAAACAATTTTCAAGATGCCTATTTACTACTATTATTTCTGTTGATAAGAAATTATCTCTTTATTATCTCCTGAGCCACAAGGAAGGGAAGGAAAAATGCATCGACTTCTATGAAACTTAGTTAAAATACAGTATTTCCTTTTAAAAACTATTTTGTATCTTTGATTCAAGGTTTTCTTTCCACCTCAAATTGCTTGTGTTAACTGAATAGCTTTTGATAAGTATTTAGTGACACAAAAATTAAGTAACTTAATATTGAATTTTGAGTCCATTTATAAAATTAAATTAATAATTATAAATAAATTTAGATTTTTATTCTTAAATTTTAAATTTTTAATTTTATTTTTTAATTGGCAATTTTAACTTCTGAAACTTTCACGTTTAACCCCATTGAACAATATCTTCCTCTTTGATGTCAGTTTTAAAAATTAAAAATTCTAGTGAACGTTCTTTAACGTGCGGAGTGAACATAAAGTCTCTTTCCGGTGACAGCTCAGGGTGCGAATCATTTCTTGTTTCGTAATTTGTGCATGTTTATGTTTTTTCAATTGAAAATTCTATTTTGTATTTCACTATTTGTAATTCAGTATCTACTAAAAGATAAAAGTTTTAAAAGGTTCTAAGATAATTAGTGAGAAAATGAATTTCTTATCTCAGAATTTTAGTAATGTTAAATTATTTGAAATATTAATTAACTTTTAAAATTGTAAAAACATGAAAATTTTTACAATTTGATGGAAAAAGAATATTATTAATGGAATTTTATTTCTTTTCTAGGGAATCGGAATATACAATATTTATGGCTGGATTAAAAGTGAACAACAGAAACGCTAAACTATTTAATAACGTAGGCCATGCTCTGGAAAGCCAGGGCAAATTTCAAGAAGCTTTGGAATATTTCCACAGGGCTGTGGCGTAAGAATATTTCTCATTGAATAACTCAGGTCTTTTGAAAGTATTGCGTTATTTTAGAAAACTTCATTTCGAAGGATCACTACAAGTGCTTGTGCAAATGTTGTCTTTTGACTGTGGGATTTCATTGTATATGATTCTTATTATTAATAATTAAATTGTTAGTTGAGTGAATTTAAACAAAAATTTATTCCCGAAACTAGTTAATTTGAAAGTGAGTTAATTTATAGGTATTTTAGAAAAGTGATAAGAAATTTTTAATGTAAACAGCAATGACAAGAACCCAATTGAAAGAAAATCAAATCCTGTGAAAGTTTCCAAAAGGTCAAAAGGTTTCATAAATGCAGTAACTCTTCTAAAATAGAGACTTACAGAAGTTTCAATACAAATGAATAAAAGTTTTAACATGTGTGAAACAATTAATTGTTATTAAGAATAGACAACATACAAGTTTTGGTTAAAAAAGTATTTAAGAAAGTGGTCTTCGCCACCAAAGAGATTCCTCATCGAAACAGACGTGACTTCATTGAACAATTAGAAGTTGAATATTAATTGTAATCATTTCATTGGCTGTCAAATAGTATAAATAGTGAACCTATGTAGTAAGAAAGTGTGTTGATGAGGGGCTACGCGCAGGAGTCCGAAAGCTCCATTTTAAGTATAGTTTGCAAAGATTTTTAAAACTTTTTTAACCAAAACTTGTGTGTTGTGTTCTTAATAACAAGTTTCAATATGAAGAAATAGTTTATCTAGTATTTTTATACAGAACAGGCTTTCAATAGACAAGTCTTAAGATATTAAGTTTCAAAAAACTGAAGCAATAATTATGGTAGTAACTAATAATTGTTTTACAAATTCGGACTTGCTATTGTAATTAATTAACTAAAACTGACTTTACTGTTTAATTTGAACCAAAAATTAAAATGTAGTTATTGATACTTATTACACTTATATGCATAAAACTGTATAGGGGAGAGTATTGTAAAATAATGATACAATAATGTACCTTGGATCAATTGAATATATGGGACATGCTGGGACCTAGTGATCTTTCATAGAGTCGTACTTGACTACCAGTCTGCGTTTGGACGTGCTTGCATAAGGATTTCATGTGCTGTAGCAAAAAGAGCTTTTTACGAGTTGAAAAGAAAATTCTTTCACCCCGATTGAATGTGAGTTTATTTTGAACTCGCATAGAAGGATTATTTACTGTATATTCGTTGGAATTCCCGTTATTTGATGAGTGTAATGGTGATGAAACTATGTAATTTGTTTATATGATAGCGTGCAAGCAGCATGCTCGTGTAGACACTCATGTATAGACACTCGTGTATCTCGGGCCACAACTGCGTCTTGTACCTTGGGCCAGTGGTTTATGATACGAAAGGTTACAAGATGTTTTGTGTTCCAGTAGTTGATATCAAGGATAAAAAGTATCTCGTAGCAAAACCGGAAAGAAAAGGGATCCTGTAGACTCAAATGCATTAAAAAAATGTCCTTGAGCTGAGTCATTCCGATGACCCAGGCGTAAATATTCCGTATAGAAAAAAAAAAGTCAGTTGGTACGAATTTGTAACGTAGGCTTATACTTTGCCCTCGTTCCATTTAATCTTCCTTTTGGTTAAAGGTATAGGATGGTTGTCTCTAGATACACGAGCATACTTTACCTTGGTCCACTACGCAACATAAAGTGTTTTTATATTTGAAACATTTTTGAGCTGAATTAATGGGTTATTTCCATAGTAATTATGTCAAAAAGATATCAAAGAATTAATTGAGTTAAAAAACCGCAAAAGTGATATTGAGACTGACAAGTTTAATGCACACAAACGTGTAAGTGTTTTATTATCATTAATAGTTTTTATTGTTAATGATTGATATGGAAATATAAGTGTAAGATCTCTACTTTTCTGATAGTATTAAATCTCTGATTCCAATATTACCATCATAAACCGAAATCAAAAAACAAGAAAGAAGAAGAAAAAATAGTTTAAAGCATTTCATGATAGCTAGTGTTCCTCATTCTCTGTTGAGGCTCTTTTTAGGCCATAAATGGCTTTATTTTGTTGGTAAAATTTAATTTTTAATGAATAATATATTCGTCTACATTTTGGAACGACGTTCTCTTCATTTTTAGAATCGAAATCCCGGAGTAGATCTAATAAATAATCTGAATCCATTCCTAATTGAGAATTCCGAAAATCCTATACTAATACCGCCAGGTACTTTATTTATGTTTGATTTGGATGGTTTCAATTTGCTTGATCGTTTTTTTTTTTTTTTTGTTTTTTGTTTTTTTTATGGACCGTAGTTATTACTGTATACAGTAGCAAATATCTCTACTACATTTTTAAATGCCAAACTAAAAACACTTTCTCTTATTACAGAACATAGTCTTTAAGTATTTCGAACATTTACTTTCCACGCATTTCGATTAGAAGTAACTAAATTAAAAAAAAAAAGTTAAAGTTAAAAAAAATGACTGTTTAATTCTTCCTTTGTTTTTTTCAGTGTCCAACCTGATGACATCGGAGCTCACATCAACGTTGGACGAACTTTCAACAATTTGAAGAAATACGCAGATGCCGAGAAAGCCTACATGAAGGTGAAGACAAAAATCTTTTCTTTTATTTATTAAAATTATACAAAAACAATTTAAACACTTTCTTTTCGATTGTTATTTTTTTTCTTGTCTATAATGTCTATATTTGTTCCAGAATAATTTTAACTTTGTATTATTAAGTGATTAACTTAATTTAAAATATAAAAAAATCTAAGTTAATTTTAAACAGTTTTAAGTCCATACTTCTTTCTAATTTCCTTTCTACTTATTTGCATCTTAGTAAATATATATATCATCTTCACCAAGGATATATTATAAAATATATTTATTCAACAAATTTTCGGAAAGTCTTATCTTCTTTCCTTTTTCAAGTTTTTCTAAACAATGAAATAGTTACAGACATGTCACATAAGTACTAGTAAATTTGGCAAGGGAGTTGGTAAAATCATGTGTGAATAATAAAAGGTTGGTAGAATTTGAAGAATTTAAACAAATATAGGAAGGGTTAGAAGTAATAATAGTTGTTATTCATGAATAAGTGATTGTCAGAAATAATAATGTTAATAATGAATAAGGAATTGTTGTTGTTAACTATGTCCAGGAGAGTATATTATGTTACGTGACATCTCTGTAACTATTGCATTGTTTAGAAAAACTTGAAAAAGGAAAGAAAAGACGTTCCGAAAATTTGTTGAATAAATATATTTTTGGTGAAGATGATGTTTATTTAAATAGTTTTACTGGAAACTGTTATCGATTGATTTTTTTTTTTTATTTCGAGGTACTTCTATATTAGTTTATGCCTATTTTTGCTTTCTGCAGACAATTAACAACAGTAATCACGCAAATGTTACATTAAATGTTACTAGATTGGGGTTGTTTTTTTTTGTTATTAGATTTTGGTGAGTCCAACATATGAACGCCATCAAGTAATTCAAATCCATTGATTTAGATCAAATTTCATATTTAAAAGAATTGATCTCGTTAAATTATGGTTATTCTAATTATTTTAAGATAAAAAAACACTGTTTTACATGGCTTTGCAGAATGGAGATTAATTTTTAACCTTCTCTCACTTAAAGCCCATTGCACATGAATCCGAAAATCAGTCGGTCTGATCCATGTGCAATGGGCTTAAGGGGAGCGTTTGAGACCAAAACTATCAATTTTGGAACACAATTTACATACAGCGTGATTTAGTCCAAAATTTACTTACTCAAAACACCCTCATTCACCTTACCTTTTTTTCATTTCAGTATGATAATTTTGGTCTCAAAAGCTCGCCTTAAGCCCATTACACATGGATCCGACCGACGATTTTCGGATCCATGTGCAAAGGCCGAAATAAATACGTGGTTTAGAACCAAAACTGGAAAGAAAAAAAAATTCCGAAAATGTTTACAACTTCTTAGTTTTTATTTATTTTTCTTTATCTTGTGTTTCCATAATACAAATGAAGAAGATACTTTGTTTTATCATTTGTACTGGTTATTCTTTGTATGGAGTGAGAGCATGAGGATATTCAATAAATTACATCTCATGTGAACAGTTTCATATGGAATTCAAACTCCAATTGAATCTCTTGATTTGTATCTTTCATTTGAATCGTGAAATGCAGTCTCGAGCCCAAAAACTGGTCGCCAAACATTCAACCAAAGTTTTTCTCTCCTTTCATCAGATCAAACACACAAGAGCTGAGTCGCTGTCAATCTTGAAAGACTATTTTTCTTATCGAAAATTTTCTTTTTCTTTGCCATGACATCATTTTGTGAAGAATCGTTGCCCAGAGATAAATTTCAGGGAAGAATTCACAAACAAAGAGACAAAGAAGACAGAAAACGTTTAAGGGAAGCCTGACTTGAATGACTCAACTTGAATGACATTGTTGAAGGCATTGCACCCATAACAATATATCCATTCATTGATTTCGTTACAAGTTAGAACAAGACTGAAATAAATTGCTTTGAATATTTTTGTGCTTTGTTTTTGTAATAAATATATTGATTCATTACTAGCTGAAAGATAATTTCTTCGGACGGTTTACAAAAAACAGTTGTCCTCATGTGGATAAGAAAGAAATGAAATTGTGATCAGAATTGTGATCACAAAACTTCGAAGTAAACTTTCCCAGTATAAAAATCACGTGATAGATGTTCTATTAATATCGAAATCAGAGAATATAAGACTTCCCACCCCTTTCTCCCATTCTCCACAACCCTATCACATCAAATATATCCCAGATGGTAAACAATCACGTGATCAATACAAATTAATGTTATATTATTTATTGTGCAACCCGAAACCCGTAGAAGTGTTGTTCAACAATATCTGCCCATCTCCTCCCCCATTTACATCCCTTATAGCTCGATATCGAAAAAGCATCTTTTTGACAAAGAACAATCATGTCGAATTTCGTGTTCACTAAGGAGAATATGAGGAAGAGATTTATGCACAAAAATAGTTTAGTTCTAGCTTATGGCGCTATTACGCGCAACAATAGTTTAGATACAATTTTCGCCACCAGGTTACTATGTGGCGCTATTATGCACAACAATATTTTCGTTCCAGTTACGTTATTTCGTTGCACAGCAATATTTGGTTTCAATATTTGTCGCCACCGATGCCTTACGGGGCGCTATTTCAGGGATTTCATCCCTTTTCAGAGTGAGGGGGTGGTGTGTCGAGGTTGCAAGATAACATGTATTTTCCGCAGGGTAGTAATGATGAACTAATCAAAATTTGGTTCAGGTCAGCCAAAGGGTGCAAAATCTTATAGAGAACATACATACATACAATCAAACTTTTATATACATGTATTAATAACTTTGCTAGGAATATTAAATTTTTAATATTCACCAATAGGAAAATTTAATATAGTTGAACTGATAATTGAATTAAAATTAAATGTTGTGCTTGAAAAAGGAAAAAAAAAAATAAAAGAGAAAATATTTTTTATTAATAATTTATTTGTTTACTATCAATAATTTAAATGATAGTTTATTTCTTAATTATGTAAATGAAGTAATGACGTTGTGTGACGACACAAGCTAGTCAGGTGTGAGACGTGTGAGATGTAATCGGAAAGTCAACCGGATAGGTTGAACTGGTTAGACCGAGCAAAGCGGGTGATACAATAAGGTTAGCCGACGGAGCTAATCCCACCCGGTAGTTATATGGAACGGTGCCCACAGATAGGACTCAGAGTAAGTTTTATACTCGAAGATTAATAATATATCAAGAGCGATAATTATTAAAGCTAAAATTATTATACATTTACTGAATCGAGGTGATTCACGAACATTAAAATTAGATGCGTTAAAATTAACGTATTAGAAGTTAGGTGAATACATTACGAAGATGGGGAACGTCGGAGACAAGACCCTATAAATAAATGTGTGAATTTATTCCAATTTATTCAAGAAGCTGTGGACAATAATAGATAGTAATTAACAAGTAATTAAATTAAATTGAATCCAAAATTCAAACGATAAAGATATCGAAAGAAGAGATTCAAATCCAGTCACCGTGCCAGACCAATCCATTAAGAAAAGAAAGGGAAGAACTTTCAAATCATGAAGTTGCTTATTGCAAGCCGGAATTAAGGAGATAAAATTATATTGAACATTAAGTAAAAATATTGGGTAATGTATTAAGGAGAAGACATAATACGAAAAGATATTTCGAAAACCCGAAAACGACTCCAATGGATTATTCGAAGATAGAAGATCCAGTAGTGAATAAAGTAGGGAGTAACTGAAATTAAAACCTACCACAGGATACCGTTTTGGGAGAAGAGTTGACTAACCTAAGAGAAGTCTACTATAGCGTGATAGTACCGAACGGATAGAAGAAGGATAGAAGCAAGAACAGAAGACAACTACAACTAAAGTATTAGTGCTACGAGAATTAATAGTAAGAACAGAGTTCGTAAAATTCCATAAAAGGTGAAATTAACAAGTTTAGTGAAAGATTCATATAATTGAAGTTATGTGCGTGCTATCGGGATAAAAGGAGTCATCGAATCATTGTGAGGTGAAAGGTTAAGAAGACGACATTTTGTAAGTACTATTATTATTTACTATTATATAACAAGGAATTAGAAGATACCTTCAGATAGGAATAGAGTTGTTAAATGATTGATAATAATCATAAAAGATGGTTATTAGTGCATTGGTTAAATAATAATTAAACTGATATTAGGAATATTGTATTGTTAAAGAGATGCAATACATAGTTTTGTGAAACATTCACATAGGTGATATAAGTCAATTATGAATAGTAACATTGAACGAATGCTTAGATACTAAATCAATATACACTATAATCTCATACAAGTGCTTTTGAGACATAGGTATAGTGAAATAGTTTATTTTGTGAAATCCACAAAGGTGAAAAACCAATTCTATAATAATGAACTCTAAATTATAATAAGTATAGATGCATATTTGCATTAAGATTGTATAAAAGTTTAAATTAATCCATTAAATTGTAAAAGCAATTATTTAGCTTAGATAGGTGATACTTCCAAGAGGATAAGAATATTTTTCATGTAAAACAAATGCGCCTTCACTTATTAGTTATTGATATTTTGATATACAGGCTAGAATTATTAAGTGTAAATACACATGTGTATATTATTCTGTTAGGAGTGAACTTATACTCTGAGAATTTTGTATTGTAGTTTCGAATTTCTTTCAAAATTAAAAATTTTGTTTTTTTTAAATTTTTTCATAAGCGTTGGGCATTATTAATTTTTTTTACACCTCTGCTAAACCAGTACGAATTCTGATATCAGTACAAATCGATATTTCATTATATCCCTATCAGAATTGGTTATGGGCCCAGCACGCTTCCACTGCGCCTTTTGGGCCTTTGATTGCGCATGCTGACGTAATATCAACCTGTTATTGTGCTTTGTTTAGCCCTTATATGTGCAGAGAAGTCTTAGTGACGTTTTGTAAGCCCAAACTAATATGCTAACTTTTGCTCAAATGTGTTATAGCAATATTATATATTTTATGTGCCCATGTAAGATAGTATGTACTATAAGTAACTTAACAGAGATAACGTACTAACTCTATAAAAGAAAAGTTGGTTTTATTGAAATTGTAAAGCATACTTGTAAAATACTGTTTATAGAATATTGAATGGTAATGGTATTTCATATTGAGAGATTTTGTAATTGTTATAGTAGTATATTGGTTATTTTTGTGTTTTGCATAATACACTTAACTGTAATAACTATGGCATCATTGAATACTGATTTAATTTCCAGTGGTAAATTTAATGGGAGAAATTATACAAGTTGGAAACTCTCTATGAGAAATATCTTAATGAAATGATATCTTAATGATATTTCATTATATCCCTATCAAACTTAATATAGTGGGGTGGGAGAGCTAAAAAAAACTTCAAATCTGGCAACCAACATGCTCCTTTGGATTCAGATAGTACATGGGTAGACGAGTCTAAAAAGCCCGGGACACAAATTTTCCTGGCCCTCTAGCGGATTTGGCAGCTCATTAACCGGAAGTAAAGTGTTTAGCACTAACTCTGAAAGTGTATACACGATTCTGATTAAACTAAGCCTCCTAGAGCAAAATATACATAAGTATGACCCCCCCCCCCCCAAATGTGGCTGCAACTGGTAAAATTACAAGTGACCCACCTTTGCCAACTGTCAATCCACGGTACACTAACCATTATCCTGCCTTCACCCCTAGGAAAGTTTTATATCCTTGGCTAAACTCTGTCCTTTGTATGTCTTGAATATGCAATCTCTAAAGAATAGAGCAAGTATCGTTTGCTACTTTTCATGCAAAAAATTAATCTGGCGTAAGAAAAATTAGGTGTAAAGCGTCATTGCTTCCACTTCTAAATGACGACATTGCAACACCAGCAATGGTACGTTATATGATGGATATCATAGTAATGGCAATAGCAAAATTAAATGGAATCAAACCATTTTATGGCGTGATTACATGTGACCAACCTGTATATGCTATTGGAAAGCAAGTACAATGGAAATTTCCTGACAAGTATGGCGAGGATCGCATCATATTCATGATGGGTGGTCTTCACATCGAAATGATGATCATTAATTTACGTGGCAAGTGGTTAACTTGCAGTGGATGAACTGAATTAGTAACAACCGCCGGTATTGCAATTTCTGGTGTTGCAGAATCCTGCTTACATCGTAGCATGTAAAAAGATCTCGCTATGCACATGAAATTACTTTTAACTGCCTTGCATTATCTACAGGTAAAAGCATTCAACAAAGCATGTGAAACCGATTCCAGCATCAGTGACCAAGGCATTGAACTGTGGATTTTGCGGAAAACATCTGATGTCCTCAGTTCCAATACTGGAATACAGTCATCGAACTTGAGTCCCTTCTAGTACCAACTTGTATTGAGTATTCTTAAATCTAACTTTACAACGTTCTTAGATACTTTGACTCAGTTATACATTTGCGTTGGACGCAGTCCACTATTCTCGTTGTATTTGTACGCACTCTACAGGACCTTCCAGTAAAACATCCAGATATACATGCTGAATTTCTTCGTGGCAAATTTACGAGCACCAAAATTGCTACACCATTTTCTGCATTATCGGACGATCAGCTTCATGAACACAATAACAAAGTGATAAAGGGTGAAGGTGGAGCTATCGGAATCCTTGATAGTGAAAATGCTCTGCTTAAGTGGATGGTAGCAGGTCCTAGGATCAATTATTTAATTGAGGAATTTGAAGAGAAATCAAATTTAAAAGATGACAACATCGTGGGCGCAAAGCATCATGAGGATACCGATGCATTTCAGAAAAGGTTCTTGGCCCATGCCAAAGAAATGATTAACGTCTTAACTGAACAAGGAAATCCGTTCCAAGAAACTGATTTGGTGTCAACAGGGAGCTCCAAAATAATTCCAAGTGTCGAAGCTGTCAAGTGTGTTACGGAAGCATTTCCTGTAGGACTTAAGCAGCATGATGAATTTGTCATGTTCCGTCTCGATAAAGTTCGAAATTCAATTCATGAAATTATTCCTCGGAGCAATATTCACATCTTAAAGACTACAACAAGAAAACCCGATAAGGCAAAGTCCAAGATTACTAACTTGCGTAAAGACTCCAACTTGTTCTGCAGAATGTATGTCGCATCTGAAGCACGGGATGGGAACATTGATGAGTTCTTTTCCCATGAAAATCAAATGTATCCACCATCTATTTCAGATGATGGCAAACTCCGAAAACCAACCAACAAGTCGGATATTATAGACTGCATTCAAACAAAATATGACATTAGCTTTAATCACAGCCAACCAAATGTAACAGCTAAAATATTTGATGGAGCAGCCTTAATCCACATGCTGAACCCTGGTATTCAAACCATACTTCAATAATCAACTGAAGAATACTTCACGACTAGATATTGTATTCGACAGATATACTAGTAACAGTTTGAAGGCAGATACCCGAGAATCAAGAGGAAGTGGCATAACTATTAAAGTCGCAGACTCTACTGCAATTCCAAAGCAATTTAAGCAATTCCTGTGTGTTAACGGAAACAAGACACAATTGTTCCACTTGCTAGCTAAGAAAATGGTGGAACCAGGAAAACAATTTGTCTGTACTTATGATGTCCGCGTCCTCACGTCAACCACTATTGATATAGCTAGCATTTCTCCCTCCTCACACGAAGAAGCTGATGACCGCCTACTTCTCCATGTTAAGCATGCAGTAGAAAGTGGACATACTCACATCTTAATACGAACTGTGGACTCGGATGTAATGGTTATTTCATTATCTGGGGGCACGGCAGTGCCCCCGCCAAGACGAGCCGAAGGCAGGAAGGGCACTACGTACCTTTTCTGGAAGTGTTTCGTCGTATTTTCGAACGCTTATAGCTTCGGCCTGGATAATACTAGAGAGCTCAAATTTTCAGGATAAGATGCAGTTAGCGGATTAATGAAATACGCTAAGTTTCATTTTATTTAGCTTTTATACTTTGGATTTTATTAATACCTAAAATACGTCGATTCCGTCACTCACTGACTGACTGACTGACTCATGATCATCAAAACCTCTAGGGTACTTCCTGAAGTCCTAGAAAGCTGAAATTTGGTATGCAGGCTAGGATTAGCACACAAACAACAAAAAAATTAAGAAATCCGTAACTTTCACCCTCCAACCCCTCATAAAGGGGGGGGTCTGGTTATGCATTATCGAACCCTCATAGCTTCGGCCTGGATAATACTAGAGAGCTCAAATTTTCAGGATAAGATGCAGTTACCATACTAATGAAATACGCTAAGTTTCATTTATCTAGCTTTTATACTTTGGATTTTATTAAGATCTGAAATACGTCGTACCCTCAATGCTTCGGCCTAAATAATACTGTGTAATAATGTGATTTCTTACAAAAGTGCAAACAGCTTGTATATACAAGTTGACCAATAGAAAAACAGAAAAGTAGGGTATTGAAAAAAAAATCCATTTTCTAAATAATCTTAAAACTAAATTTAGTTGTAATAGATAATCCCACCAAAACATTTCATGTAAAATAAGTTGCCAAGACTCACCTGCTCATAACGCTTTCACTGTTAAAAAGATATGAGATCTCATGTAGAGCCAAGCCCCTAACTCTACGAGGCCTAATTCTACAAGCCCTAACTCTAAAAACCCTATATCTTGGTCAAAAAGTATGGCTTGGCCGTTTCATGGAACTATTTCATCTCACCCAAAACATTTCATGTAAAATACGTTGCCAAGATGCTCATAACGCTTTCACTGTTAAAAAGTTATCAGATTTCATATAGTGCCAAGCCCCTCACTATACATGCCTAACTCTAAAAACCCTACTATCTTGGTCAAAAAGTGTGCCTTGACTCCATATCCTTTACATAACTCCATGGGATTGTCTGTGTGACAGCCACGAAACTGCTAAGGCATACTTTTTGACCAAGATATAGGGTTTTTAGAGTTAGGGCTTGTAGAGTTAGGCCTCGTAGAGTTAGGAGCTTGGCTCTACATGAGATCTCATATCTTTTTAACAGTGAAAGCATCGTGAGCATGTGAGTCTTGGCAACTTATTTTACACGAAGTGTTTTGGGTGGGATCACTATTTTCATAAATACAAGATATTACAGAACTATGGATTGAGTATGGTTGTGGGAAATACAGGAAATTCATTCCAAATCATGAGATTTGTGCAAAACTCTCACCGGGAATTTGCAGAAATTTATTGGCTTTTCATGCTGTAACTGGTTGCGATACAGTTGCGACATTTTGTGGCATTGGCTAGAAGACAGTTAGGAAGGTCTTGATGTCATTTCGTGAAATTGATTGTGTGTGGCATCAGCTCTGTACAGGCACCTCTGATATTGATGATAAATATCATGATCTGTTGCAGCGATTTGTTATTCTACTTTATGATCAAGCATCAGATCTTCAGAGCATCAATGACTGCAGATTAGTGTTATTTACAAGAAAGAATCGAGCAATCGAAAATATACCTCCTACCAGTGGCGAATATAGAATATATTTTCGGGGGGGGGGAGCCAAGATTAATGTAAGGTTAAGTAATTTTAAGTAGACACCCCACGGAAACCTATCTGTTCAACCAAAAAAAAAAAAACGTTGGGAGGACATACCTTCATTATTTCGGAGGGGAGGGGGGGGGCCCGGGCCCCCTCGGCCTCCCCCTTATATACGCCCCTGCCTCCTACAACAGATGCTTTAATACAACACATCAAACGAGCTACTCTCCAAGCAAGAATTTGGAACAACAGCCTCGATGCAAAATACACAATACCTTCGTCAAGCAACTGGGGATGGTTAGAAACGTCGGGAGGATCATACCGACCTGTGTGGACAATAATTCCAGAAGTGTCAAAACACTGTGTGGAACTAACCTCTTGTACATGCCGCAGGCGATGCACATCTTGTAAATGTGTTAAATTGGGACTACGATGTTCGAAACTTTATGTATGTGAAGGACAGTGCTCCGACAGTGATTGGTAATCAAAACTGAATTTCAATCATTTGGATGTTATTGTATAAGACAGCAAGATATTATTATATTTCGGTATTGTGGCTGACATTATATTAGCGCATTTCAATATTACTGTATTTGACTACATATACGATATTATTGTATTTGGATATTAAACTGGAATAATATTGTATTGTAAATTCGTTTCTTTCTCATTCTGGTACTTATGTTTTAAACTTATGTTAAGCCTTAAGTGTGCCTCATATCACTGATTTTATCAAGGAAATGAAGGTTTTATAGCTACATTTGGGGGGGTCATACTTATGTATATTTTGCTCTAGGAGGCTTAGTTTAATCAGAATCGTGTATACACTTTCAGAATTAGTGCTAAACACTTTACTTCCGGTTAATTAGCTGCCAAATCCGCTAGAGGGCCAGGAAAATTTGTATCCCGGGCTTTTTAGACTCGTCTACCCATGCACTATCTGATTCCAAAGGGCCACATTGGTTGCCAGATTTGAAATATGTAGGCATAATTTTCAACTCTCCCACCCCACTAATAATATTGTTATTAAGTTACATTTATAATTAAGTATATAATGAGAAATTAAAATAAGCATAAAAATAAGAACTTCATCAAAGAACATATTTTACCTGGAATTGGGAAAAAAATTAAAAAAAAAAATCAGTCTCTAAAATAATATATTATAAATAATCTTTTTTTTAAAAAAAGAAATTCGCGATATTATTTTATTTATTTTAATTTACTTGATATTTAGTATGGGTGGAAATGGGGAGTTTATTATTTCAAATTTCGTATAATTGAAGTTTGCAGAAATTTGAATTGAAGATAAACTGGAGAAAGGATTTGAAAAGATTACACTGCACTGATTTACAAATTATTTACCAATTACACAAAACCAATGTGATGAGCCTCTGTTTCCTTTTGGAAGATAAACTAAATATTGAAAATAAGAAAAGGAAATTTGTCAATTCTTTTCTTCTATAATAAGGATGAAACAATTGTACAGAATTCTCGTTGATGTTGGCTCTGTGGGCGAAAACATATTTATTGTCCGGTTGGCGATTTCTCTCCATTTATAAATGATTACGGACGTTAAACTTGCTTTCTAATTATTTATCTTATTTTATTTTTTTTTTCTAAAAAAAAAAAAAAGTCCTATTGGATTTCAAAATCAAATCTTTTAGTTCACGAAGTCTGTAGTTATTACGATTTTGGCTCTTAAGTAATGTAGCCCTTACAACTACTTAGCGAAAACCAAATTGAATAAATTTCTGGTTGTAGTAACCATTGAATTTTGAGTGGAAACTTTTTCATTGCGATGTTACACATACTTACGTGAAGTGAACTATTTGATGACTATAAACATCGTTATTCTGCAGTTTCATTATAAACTATAGAATATTCAGTTTGAGTTCATTTCATTTTTCAAACTAGTAATTTCATCCTTTTCTTAAATGAAAAAGAAAAAGGCTTGAAATTAAAGGAATTGTAACAATCCTCAATTCATCATCTTCGATTCTTCAAGGAACAGAAATATTAGAAAGAAAGGGGATAGAAAATATCCATTTTGAAAGTAAAAATAATAGGAATTGTAGAAAACATTTTCCGATGGAATTTTCTGTTTACTACATGTATGAGGTGATAATAAGAGAATTAACCAAGTCAAGTGATAACTAGAACTACAGGGTGATTCACGAAGATATGCAGAAACTTCGGGAGCTCATTCTACATGTAAAAGTAAAGAAACAGAGTTATATAAACATAGGTCCGTAAAAGGTTCGGTAGCGAGTTACGGCTATCGAAAGATTTCGCGCATAATTTAGTACCATTGTACGGAACAATACACACATGGACTACAACTCAGTTGTTAGCTCTCACAAAAAAATCAAAACAATGCTATCACATTATTGTTGAATAGCTATTATTGTGTTGTCAACTTATGTACTAACAATTTTTCTAGGCCAGTCAATATCGACACAAAAAAAAGGCAAACATCGCAAACGCGCATGTATCTACGATTTTTTTATATGTTGTTAGGACCCCTAAGAGTAGTGTATACCCAAGTTTGCAACCCTGAAAACCCTGTGCTACTCCTGTGGTGTTCGAAAAACTGCGAAATTCGGGCATTTGTGTCAGTTTTGTTGAAAAAACACCGGAAGAAAGCGTTTGTCGGGTATCGTTACTCTATACTTTTGTAAAGCAAACTAAATTTGCTACAATTTGAGCCTAACTCGAGCTCTCTAGGTCTATTGGTTGCGGAGATATAGCCAGTCAAAGATGGGCAACTTTTTCCAAAAACTGGAAAGTTATCGGTAGGGTCATGTTCCAAGACACGTACCGGCTAAAGTAAAGGTTCTAGAGAAAGATCATGAGAAAAGGAAGTTGTAGAGAATTAAACTAAAATGAATAAAAAAAAAATGGTGCCTCTAGGCCTCATAGTTTCCTGAAAAACGAAAAAACATTAAAACATCGGAATTCGGAAAAAGGAGGAAAACATTGTACTGAATCATGTTGGTATATATTTCTTTAAAAACACAAGAATGTGAAGTTAACATTATGATCTGGTCCAACATTGTTAAGAAGGTGATCTGGCATCGCAATGATTCAGTCAGAGCCATTGGGGCGGGATACGTTAGCTACGTTTTCTACCACTTTGGTACAAACGTAGATGTGGTGTTTGATGGATACCCACATGATGCATCTATGAGGAGCACTAAATCAGCTGAACGCATGCGACGCTCTGCTTCTCTCTCCTGCAGTGACATGTTGTTTGATGAATCAACACCCATCAAAGTTCCCCAGGCAGAAATGCTCTCCAATGAATCTAACAAACGCCGCTTGATCACCATGATGCGTACTGATTTGAGAGGCAGGGTATCGAGGTACATCAATCTCAAGAAGACGCCGATACAGATAGTGATGACTGCACTCTTAAAGAGCTCATAGTTCGACCAAGTTGTCAAAATTGGGGAGGACGTCGACCTACTGGTCCTCCTCAACAGCTTAAGTTCTGGACAGACGAACGGGTACTTTTAGAAAGGCGGAGATGTGGTCAGAATGCGCTCACTATACAGCAAATTCCTTCACATGTGGAGAAATGAAGGTTCCACGAGGGATGGTTGTGTTCCTGCATGCCATCAGTGGGTGTGACACGACCTCTGCCCTTTTCTGGCAAGGCAAGATGAAGTGGTGCAAAACGCCCTAAAAAAAAAAACCCTCTGGATAGATCTCGCTAGCGTTTTTCATGATCGAAACTCCAATCAGGACGAAGTAGGAAATGTTGGCGAGAAGATCTTGATGAACCTGTACGGCGGAGATGCGGGAACGCTGAAGACCCTGCGATACTCAGGATTTGTAAAATCAACTGCAACGGCCAAAATCAACCTTGCCCGCCTCTCCCCCACCACAGAGGCTGCAAAATATCATTCGTGGAGGACCTACCACCAGGTGCAAAAATGGTTGGGGGTCGACAAAAACCCTTGTGATTGGGGATGGGCCACCAGCGAAGAAAGTCTCATGCCCATCACAATGTGCGCGGAGCCCGCTCCTCAGACCCTGCTTAGAATGGTGGCTTGCAAATGCAAGAAAGGGTGCTTAGGGTCGAGCACTTGCAGAAAGGCAGGACTCAAGTGCTCTATCCTATGTTCCTTTTGCCTAGAGCGCAGTTGCACAAACGTCACCCCTATAGTCTGGACGAGGAGGATGAGGATGTGGACGACCCAACACCATATGACGACCCACCTCCACCTCCAGAAAACGTCGTCCATCTGATCCCTCCCCCACTGATCCAGACTGGATGAGACCCGGCCCTTCCAAAAGGGTGAAGTTCTAAACTACTGCGGTGTTTATACTTGACTGTGTGTATAGAATTTTCTTGTTTACATTTATGTTTCTATTGTTTATTTTATGTTTACGTTTATTTGTTTAGTGTATCTTTATTTGAAGCCATATGTTACATCTACAATGTTAACTGCACATTCTTGCACGTGTTTTTAAAGAAATACATACCAACATGATTCAGTACAATGTTTTCCTCATTTTTCCAAATTCCGATGTTTTATTTTTTTTTCGTTTTTGAGAAAACTATGAGGCCTAAAGGCACCATTTTGAAATCCAATTGCAGCTAATTCAATTCTCTACAACTTTCTCTCATATGACCTTTCTCTAGAACCATTAGTTTAGCTGTTACTCGTCTTGGAACATGACCCTACCGATAACTCTCCACTTTTTGGAAAAAACTTGCCCATTTTTGACTGGCTATATCTCCGCAACCAATAGATCTAGAGGGCTCGAGTTGGGCTCAAACTGTAGCAAATTTCTTTTGCTTTACAAATGTATAGAGAAAAGATACCCGATAAACGCTTCCTTCACATGGTTTTTGTCGACAAAACTGACACAGGTGGCCGAATTTCGCAGTTTCTCGAACACCACAGGAGTAGCACAGGGTTTTCAGGGTTGCAAACTTGGGTATAAACTTCGCCCACGGGTCCTAACAACATATAAAAAAAAATCGTAGATACATGCGCGTTTGCGATGCTCGATGCTTTTATTGACTGGCCTAGTGGTTTTAAATAAAATTACATTCCGTCATACAGTATTTCAGTGCAATAATTTATGTACTTTACGACACATATGTGCATGTTTATTTTTATAATTATAAATGCAAAATGTAAAGTTGTAATAAACATTTACGCTGTTTATTGGGAAATTAACAACGTTATTGTCGGCCATATGTACAATATGTGTTGTTTTGTTCTGACGAAATGTTCATTTACTTGACTATCTAATCACGTTCTGTATGCTGTATTTAAACCGTTTTCTTCAGAATTAAATGTTCTATAAAGTTTGTTGTAAACGTTTGTGTGTCTAACCTACTTTCTCAACTTTATTGTCAAATGGAAAAAACGTTGTTTCGCGATCCTTCTTTTGTAGGTTCCACGTGGGATACGCTTACAAACACAAGGAGATACAGTTCTGCGACATGTTTCATTCGAGTTTTCAGGTCAACAACCATAAGAAACCACTGAGTTTGACCCTTAATTTACCTTCCCAGACTTCCAGCAAGTCTTCATTTCACCCAGGGTTCTACATTATGGGCGAAATCTTTCGCTAGCCATAACTCGCTACCAAAGCATTTCCGGACCTATGTTTATATAACTTTTTTCTTTACTTTTAAATATAGAATGAACTCCCGAAGTTTCTGCATATCTTCGTGAATCATCCTGTATTAAACGAGTGAGAGACAGATAGTGAGTAATAGGAATAAAGAAAGGGTCTGAAATTAGTGCAGATTTATACCCCCCACAGAAGATAATCCTGACGATGAAATTAATTTATTTTACTATCAATTTGAAGAACTGATTGATAAAAAAAAGTTCAGTGACAATTTTATTATTTTGGAATTCTAAGAAAGGATAAGTCTTTTTGTTTGACCCATGGAAAAAACAATTGAGGACAAAGTCTGATTGACTTTGTTCTAAACATAGGTTATATGTGGTTTGAACAGAAAGAACAAGGCAGACCTACTTGAAGAGAACTCATTGGTTTTACAAAAAAATCAAACTGACCACATACTGATATCAATTTGATGTAAAAACTGCATCAAGAACAGGAACTGAATTAAGTATCAAACTTAAAAGAACAATAAAAGGAAATAGAATCTTGAAGAATGTAAGAGCGAGGCATCGAAAGTTCAATGAAAATGTGCAGAACTTCTTAGAAATTTGGAATAATGCAACTGCTATTACTGAAGTTAAATGGGAAAACTTCAAAAAGCATTTTGTAACAAAGTACAGAAGGTGCTGTTAGATTTCAAAGAAATAAAACGTTGGATCTCTAAAGATACTATACAGTTAATGAAGAGAAGAAAAAAGAAGAGACAAGATGGTGAAGCTTCTAGATTTTTTTTATCAGTAAAATATGCAGAGATCATAAAGCGCCTATGTTGTGAGAAAAATGTAGAGAGTTTGAAGATACCTTAGCAGTTTTTTATCCTTATATTTCTTGTTGTATATGCATTATGCAAGTTAAATTTTATCATTATGTATATGTTTGATTCACAAATTAATCTTTCATAGGCTAAGCTTTCAGCTAGCGGGGATTAATTTATTGCCCTTTTTATTCTTAATTTGTTTTTTATTTTTTTTTAATTCAAGGGCCATTGTTTTGTTTAATCTTGTCTTTTGTTGATGTCTCTTTGAATTACACTGAGCTGAGTATCACACTGAGTATCGGGCGAATCCCAGTGACGAGAGGTGGGAATCTCGAAACGATCCGTCTTGGGTTCCCAAAAATATCTCATTGAACCCTTTAAATGTGAGCGTTTTCATCCTTATAATTTTTTGTTAAAATGACAAAAGAACAAAAAAATCTGAAAGAAAAGCATTTAAAACAAAACAGCTCACTGCAAAGATAGTGAGTTTCTGTCGATGTTCAGTTGTTATAACGTCGTGGCAGAACCATCTGCATCAACTTTGAAATAATTAAAGTTTAGCAAAGAAAAAACTGAAAGGTCGAGAGTTTCTATTCGATGCGTCTAATTTATAATTTTTAAATAAAAGGCGATTCATTTTACTTTAACTTATTTCGAGATTTTGGAAAACAAATAATAACAAATTATAAGAAATCGTTTAAGAAAAATAAGAAACTTCTTTTTCGGTCTGAAGGGATTTTGATCGATTGATTAATGGTTTTGATTTGATTTTGGCAGGCGAAAGATCTTCTACCGAAACCTAAACCAGGAGAACCTTATCAGACGAGGATTGCGCCAAACCACTTAAACGTCTTCTTAAATCTCGCTAATTTAATCGCCAGAAATGAAACAAGGCTGGAGGAGGCCGATGCGGTGAGTAAACACTTCTTAGTTTAAAATGAAGTTTAAAAGAGTTTGTAAGTACCTCAAGTCTATTTGTCAGACATTCAATAAAATATAACCAAAAATCTGATTTGTTTTGTAAAAGCTGTATTTTTTTTTTTAACTTGATGAAATCTTTATTTCGGTCAAAAATTCAGTTAAGAGTGTTATACTTTCATAAATGCTAATTTTCAGTGCAATTGGGACGAAGAAAAATTTTAGCAAACTTAGTTACTAATTAGTACTCATTTCACTAATCCTTGCTACAAAATTGCCAAATTAGATATGTTACTGAGCTTGCAGTCATTAGTTCGAATCCTTTCATGGTTTTAATATATCCTACAAAAAAAAAAAAAAAAATTAAGAAAATTAAAAAGATTTAAAAAATAATGAATATCCTTTATCGTTTATTAACCATTTCACTCCTTTCTATCCAATGCCACATGGGATCTACTGTCATATCAGTCAGTAGAGCCAAACTTCTGCCAAAGGAACCCATGTTGGTGTTTCTCTGGTAACTGTAGAGTGGTGGGTTTTCTTATAGAATTGGAAAATCTAAAAGGAATTAAAATTTAAGTTATTCAAACCTTTTTCTTTGATGATAATGTACTGTTTTAAAGAAAATTTTGAATAAATGTAAAGTTTTTAGAAACTTCCCCAAAGTGATTGTTTAGGCTAATAGCAGCTCTTCTGTCGCATAAAAATAATAGTCAATTTCATGAATCACAAAATACCGAATATAACAAATAAATCTTGAGCAATCAAACAAATAAGTGTTTGAATCAATCATAAAGCAGTCGATTCGTTGGGTTGCTGTAATTCTCCAATTGATATTTGATGCTATTTAAGGGGTCGTCCATTAATTACGTGAGGTCAAAAGAGGGAGGAGGGAGGGGTCCGGCAAAATCTCACCAAATCTCACCAAGGGGGAGGGGGGGGGGGG
>JAFIDM010000004.1:18649319-18659964 GCA_023159025.1 Thereuonema tuberculata | reverse complement strand
TTCAACCTTTCATAAGTAAGTGCGTTTTATTTATTTCCATTTTATTCTATTTCATTCCACGCACGTTAAGCCTATTTAGTTTCCTTCCATATCTTTATTATTTTTTTTCAGGCAATATATTAAATGTCCATTACAAATTAGAACTTTTCATTTTCTCAGAAATGATTAATTTGGCAATCACAGCAATCTTTGCTACTGCCAATTTTTTCTTAAACTATATATTATTTTCCCCGATATGTTTGCTCATTTAAATATTTAAGAATATTTTATCAATCGAGATTTCTTTCTAGAAAATAGTTAGCACTGAAAGAATGTAACAAAGTAAAAGTAAATGCTACTTACCGTTGGCTGAAAAGATTGTTCACCAGAAACTGTCACATTTTCATTTTGTTGACCTTTTAATTTGATATACTGTGAATAACAGGAATCACTTACATCAAGGAGATAATCAATCTGCAAAAAACAACAGATCACATCCAATTTCTGCTAAAATATAGAAAAATCTCCTTTTAACTTCTTCTTTTACATAAATATAACATAAAATACCAAAATAATAATAAAATGAACAGATTTTATTAACTTCTAAGCTCCTAAGTCATTCACTCTTTAAAAGTTTTCTTTTTAGATAAACAACTTTCTGAACTTTCTAACAGAACAGCACACATAAGTTGCACTGGGATCTATCCGTACCTAGCGTATGACATTTGTGAGGAATAATATAATTTTAATGTCAATCACTGCAAATAATATTTCTTTTGACAATTAAAAAATAAGCCTGTTCAGTAATCTTAAGTGTCCTCAAAATCAAGATGATCCAACCATTTCATTTACATTTCCAATATTTTATATTAGGAAAATTCAGGAGCCCAACTAATGTTGGTAAACTGCAACAGTGATATAACTATTTGTACTGGAAATGTTCTACAAATATCACTTTTATCAGTTATAAAGAACCATCTAACCTCCACAAGCTCTCACGTCACTATTAGCTTTCGGGCCAAGCAGCCTTTAATAAAGAGTAACGGTTCTCTAGTTTTACAAATATAGCTTTATCTGGTTTTATCAAGATTCCACACAAAAATGCATAATTATACTCTGTTTATTATATCTGTGAAGACACATGACAACTCCATATATGGTGAATGACTGAGCATTAATTACTCTGTGTACTTTCATTTGAACATAATTGTGAACATGGCAGCTCAGCAAGTCGATTTGTGCCAGGAAGTAAGCTGTTTTTTCGTTCAAAAACAAAGTCAGCATATTATCATGATGAAATGAATGACGATTGTTTCATGCAGTGTTTTAAAGGCCAAGTGACTGAGAAATATACCACCTAATTCAGTTCTTATTATAGATAATGCCTCATATTATTCTGTACAAGCCAAAAGGGCACCTACAAATGCAACTTGCAAGGCCAATATCATGGTATGGTTAAACCGATGAGACATTCCACATTCTTCGTTAACGCTAAAGCCTGAACTTCTCTCACTTGCACGTCAAAATGCAGTGATAAAAAGGTACATTATTCAGTGAGTAAGGCTGGTTTAGTGGAGCATGTTGTGATTGCTCTGTGTATTATAAAATCTACTGTGTTGATTTTATCTGTATGGGGTGTGTGGGAGTTAAATTGTATGTACCTGTCTGAGCAGGTGGGTTTTTCTATAGACAGTGGTTTGTATGGAGTTATTTTTGTTCATGCTCCACTAAACCAGTCTTACACACTGAATTAAAAACCATTCACACCATGCTCAATCTCATTAACTACCCCGCCAAGCTTTTTCACAACCGCCTTAATATCATCACACACAAATTGAACAAAAAAAATACTACCCCCAAACCCTCCTCAAATACATCCCCTTTCCTTTTGTCATTTTTAATCCTAAGAGTTTGACGTTACAATTCTTCCCGATGAAGTGCTCGGGAAGAAGCGTGCAGGAGCTTGAACTTAGACTGAAAAGATGTCTTCAATGCACTGAAGCAATTTTCTGAGAATGAAGATCAGAAATGCCTAGACCGAAAGAGAGCAAGTGATCAGCTGATAAAACTCACCAAATTTGCTATTGCAGTTATGTCAACTGTAGGAGGTGTCACTTTCAAACAGTTTAGAAAAACAATGAAAAAACTAGAGAAAGAGGACAGGGATGTCTCTACTACTAAGCAACTCTACAAACCATTGAAGGGTAACCTGGTAGAAATAAAGAAATCTTTTGAACTGTACATATCCCAAGTAAGAAAAAAAATTATGGGAACTCAGGACTCAAACGGGGCATCATCAGAACTCAATACAATGCCTAAGAGACAGAAGAAGAGATAAAAGTTTTTTAATGAATCTGATGAAACAGAAGACGTGCACCTGCAAAGATCTGGAAAAGAAGCTATAGGTGTAACAAAAACCCTAACCCGGAGGAAAAAAATGTTCAATCATTGTTGTTGACTCACTTACAGACTTGGAAAAGTGAATAGGGTGTATATAAGCTTTTTGCATCTAAATTTGACTTTATTTAAAAACTGACAAACCTTGAACAAACCTTATATTCAATTTAGCTAAAGAATTCTGTGAGGTGTACAACACTGACATGAGACTAGCTTCGAAGATTTCAGATGCATCCATCTGAAAGGTTATCTAACAAATGTAAAACGAGAAGTTATGAACAAGAAAGGTAAAAAAAAGTGAAAAACATTGAACTCTGCCAAGTCTGTACAAGATGATCATTGAAAAAAAATTACAGGACATATATCCTAACATGTGCATTGCATTAAAAATATACAATTGCACGCCTGCTACAAGTTATCAGCTGAACGATCTTTCTCCATTCCACCTTAAGTTCTACTATTTAAGGTCTACCTAAAGAAAAGATCGACTTATAAATGCAGCGATACTTTGTATTGAGTCAGACATTACAACTCAACTTGACTTTGATGAAGTACCAATCTCTTTGCTCATGATCACACAAGAAATGTTGGTATTTTCTTGGACTTTATTTTGAAATAAAGAAATGTTACTGCACTATTTTTATAAGCCAGGTAATAAGTATAATATCACATACTAAAAACATACATTTTTACTTTTTATGTAGCAGTATAATATAGTTGATATTTCCTTTTGCTTGATTTTGAAATATTACTGTGTTCTTTTACAAACACTTTAAAGAAACACTAATGGTTTCAAACCCTATTATTTCTAACCACCTTTTAAATGAATTTAATTGATAATCTTAACCTATTAATTTTCCAGCAAGATTTTGTTCGAAATATTGTACATTATTTTCTTAATGCTATCTGCATTAAGGGCTTTAAAATATTTTTTTTTTTTAATCATATTTTTACATTGTAAATTACTTTCAAGTTTACTTCCTCTAAAATAAACAAGAGTTAAAATTTGGAAGTGCTGTATACTTTTATTCTTGTTACTCTTTAATCGGTAGCATTAGTTATATAAAGCACCACGTAGCTCTGTGGTTACTGCTCTCACCTTTAATGCGAGAGGTCGTGGGTTCAATTCCCATTGGGTGCTCAAAAAGTATCGATGTTGACCCAGCTTCGTGAGGCAAAATTGGAAAAATATATTTTTCACTGTAAAACTGAAGTGGAGGGGTTAGGTAGGTGAGCGAGGGGGTAGCAATTGAAAGTCTGCACAGGGGCGCACGAACCCTAAACCCAGGCTTACGTATATACATTAAAACTTAACATCTCAAATAATTTGCTTAATCAAGAACACTTTTTCCAACTTACAGGATCTTGGGTAAATTTTCACCCAATACTGGAATGGAATGGTAGTACGTAACTTACTTTTCCTTTTCACCACGACTGTTCACTTATTGTAGCACTTCGATCCACTATTTAAATTATTGCACAATTTCCTTTATCTAATTCACACAAATATTCTTTTGCTTCTGTGGATAACTTGTAAATAATAATAATTACTTATATTAATTTATCCACAGTTTTATATCAAGAACAAGGGCATTGACAATACTTGGGGACAAAAAGGGAGCAGTGGCCTGAAAAAGGTTGAGAATCCAATTCCCAGCATTCGTTGATGTAGCCCTGGTGTCAGCATAATGCATAACATTATTTCGCACAAGTCTAGATAGTGCAAAGCCTCTCCCTTGGCTCACATTTTTTAAGAGATTTATCTCCTTTAGAGCACATTCTGGGTTGATAGGACAATGTCTCCTCTAGAATCCACTACTAACAAATTTCAACTTGCTTTGAATTGAAAGAAAAATGGTGGAACCTATATGCATTGATGGCTCATCTGCCTGAATCACAGCCAGAGGCAAATACATCAGTTATTGATTACCTGCTGCAAAACCAAGTGAAATTTGTTTTTTAAGCTGAAGTTTTAATCATTTGTTTATTTCTAACATATTAATCCCACAAGTTTTTAATTACATAGCTATAATAGTTTTGGGTGCTGTGATTTATAGTGGTCAGAGTATTTTCAATAAATAATACTGATAGTAGATGAACTCATGACAATAAATAGTAAAGACTAAAAATTCCACGTCATTTCAATAATGTTCCCCATTAAAATCAATAGTATTTCCAACACTGACTGATAATGAAAACATTTGCTGAAAGTCCCTATCTTGCAGATTAACAGGTAATACAATTTTTTAACAACAGTTAATAAACAGCTAATTAGTAATAATGAAACATCAATCCTAACATATTTAAATGTGTCAATGTTAAGTCTTGTACAAGTTTATAACATTTTTGAGAGGGTGAGAAAAATTGTGTTTAAGCCAATGAGGGCTTAATAATAATAATCGTTAGTATAATGAATTCCATTAAACATCAAAACACTAGGAAGGACAGATGTTTAAAACCAATGGATTAATTCAGCTACTGAAGGAGCAGCACCATGAAACAGTTGCTCTGAAAACATCTATAAATTAATTTCCCTAATAAGTAAGAATGTATTTGTAAAGCAGATATTTATTATGGATCTAGCAAAAAACATTGCAAGAAAAAAAAGATTGTTGGAAAAAACATTGCGAGTCAAAACATCGTATATAACATACATTTACTTAAATTATTGAAATTTAGGTTTTTTTGCTAAAAAGTTTGTAAAATATCCGAGATCTCAATTTAATAGAAATTTCAGTTTTGCTTTGTTTAAACAGTTTAGTTTAAAATAAGTGTTTTAAAACATTTATAAGTTAAAAATAAAGGTGTTTAATGGATTATAATCTCATTCCCTAAGATAACAATCTCTCATCCCCTCTCAATCTCACATATTAGACTCTCAACCCTCTCAAACATTGGCACTAATAAGACTACATATTCATGTTGGGAAAAGTTTATTTTTAAAAAAACTTATAGTATTTGATAGAAAATAAAAAAAGAAAAATTAAATTGTTAGAGATCGAATATTAAGAATGTGAAATACTTGCAGAGGAAAATATGGGTTACGGTCTTGGGTCACTTCCTGCACATACTTTGATACAAGGTTTTTTACCTTGTTTTCTGTATCAATCCTTTTATGTTAACTTTACTCTTTTGTATCATTAATTTAACTCTTGTAAGTTTATCAATGCCATCTTCCTTTATATTTTCAAATTGCCTTAAATGTTGTTTGAATATTTCTAAATTTCTATTACTTCTTTGTTCAGTAAAACCAAATGTGTGTCTTATTAGTGCAAAAGTTGGAGGAGGACAGAGTGTAATCCATGAACTAACTAAATTTCAATAATTTAAATAAATGTACATCACTCGATATTTTTTCCGGATACCATTTATTATAGTACTTAAAGACTGAAGTGGATTCACTTGGTTAATATTAAAAATTAATCAGATCTTTACCTGAAGGGCAAAATATCCAGTTAAAGTAACTTTAGTTTGGTTGCCAAGGCCATCGGGTAAACATTTACCCTGAAGTTCATGCAAATCAACCATCAGCCACTGCTCATAAATCAACTCATGGAGATCACTTTGTGATACAGCCTATCAAATGAACAAGAAACATTTTTTGTAATTTTTTTAAAATTTATATGAAAGAAAATTGAGATTTTCACAAATTTTCAATACTTACTCCATGTTCCTCTTTAACCCAATCAATACAAGCTTCCAACCAATCATTGGGCACTGTTATGTGCTTGCGGTGTAACCATGACTTTGCAGATAACATGCTGACCTATCATCATAAATAGAATTTATAAAACAAAAAAATTAGTTATCCACTTTTAAAATAAAGTAACAAGAGATAATTACAATAACTTTGTCTAATTCAATGTAAGATTTTTTTTAATGACATAGCTTTTAAAAAATATAGTAATTTTTATTAAATATTCTTATAAGCTTTTTGTTTTATCATCATTTATCCTTCACCCTTCATCATATCCTGAAGAATTTGCTCATAAATATACGGCTTAAAATCTTTTAAATTTAATTTTCATTCATCATAAAAAAGTTTTCCAGAAAGTTCTGCTCCAACCTTTTAGACTGCTGTTTATTTGTTTCACAATTTTTAATAGTTATTATGAAACTTATTAGTCATTATCTAACATTAATTCCATTCAATGATGAGTAATGATTTTAAGCTGCACTTCAGAGGGTTTTTTATGAACCGGCAGAGGGATTTCAGGTTATCAATATTCTCATCAGTCGGACATGTTTCGTTCGGTTTTTCATTGGCTGTAAAACAAGTCTAAGTCATATCCATAAGTTTTGATAAATGCTTTTATTAGCAATCATAAAGTCATAGCTCAAAAAATATTAAATTTATCACAATCTTATCATATTTGAAATCTCCAGGCAATTTTACTTAAACACCAAACATTTTCTTTCAGAAGTCATATGGACCTGTCTCTGAAGTATCCGTTTCAACAACATTTATAAAAAAAAAACATGCTAACTGAGAAGCACTGTTCCTCTGGATCCAGACAGCCCAGAAACCTGTAACTAGGAATTTGAATTTGATAAGACAATTACCAAGAACAAATGTACTAAATTTCATTAACATCTGAGAGACTGTGAGTTACATGTCTGTAACATTCTGATATGGTTTTTTTTTCTATATACATAGGAAGTATAGGCCGTACGGTAAGGAAGAGGGTAAAAGAACACACGACGGCATATGAAAAGAGAAAAGAAAACATATCAGAATGGGCTAAACATTGTTTAAACAAAGGTCACTGCCCTGACCCTATCGTTTATAACGTCTTCAATGTTAAAGATGAGCATAAAAGGTACAAATTAGAATCCTGCTTAATAAATAGTTGCATCTGCATGAATAAAGACAAATCTCTGAAGGTAAACGATGTATCTTTAAACTTATTTAAGAAATCTTTAACTAAAAACAAGAAATGTAAAGAATTTTTAACATTAAAGTGAAGTATTAATTGTCACATCTATGGGAGAATCTACATGTTTGTTCAAATTTAGATGTTATGTTTGTTTCTGATTATTTATTTAAATTTATGATTATTTCATATTGTTTAATTGTATTAACATAAAGCAATTATTTAAAAAGAATTTGTAATATGATACAATTGTTTCAAATTGAATTTATGATTGTTTCATATGGGTTAGTTGTATTAACATAAGCATTTATTTCAAAAGAATTTGTATTATGGTACAACTGTTTCAATTTACTTTGTTGTCATATTTTGTATTCATAAGAGAAAGGTTTTCTCTTTCTTATTTTATTCTTTTTATATTATATTTTGTATTTATTTGAGATTCCTGAAGAAGTCCTCTCATCAGGACGAAATATAGAATGATGAGTAAAGGAGATGTAAGATTTATTTGAGTCAATTTTCTATATATGATAAGAAGAATTATGAAAGTTGTGATGCAAACAATCTTATTAACTTGTATTCTTTTGGAAAACACATCTAAAGTGAACACGAATAAATTCAATGCATCTTAACATCTCATGAAAAGGATAATAGGATTTGATAGAAGTAAAAAGAGTTCTATCAAACATAATTATCCTTTTCACATTATTATAAAGATGGTAAAATCATTGAATGAAAGAAATAGGCTGTGTTTGATTTATAGGACTAAAAAATTAATTTATATCGAGTCCTGATTGTACTACTCACAACTGAAATCATACAAACTGAAAGAGTCTAAAAAACAAACAAAAAAATTAGATGTATTTATTTATTTTTTTTAATGGGACAATCAAGCATTTCCTATTTTATCTTCATAGTTTCTTCATCTAGAAAAATACAACAATAAAACTTGATGAGAAGGCTTAATGTCGTGTAAGAAATTAATAAGAGATATTGATAATGAAACACACTTACTTGTCAGTCAGGAACTAAAGGCATCACCCTGTCCTTCTATCTTCAGCAGTTCTCTTTAACTGATAATAACTTTGGAATCCTGGTATCCCTTTGTTTCATCTAAAAAGTTAAAATTAACAGGATAACAAGATGGGAATAATCTGACAGTTTCGGAAATACTATGCATGTTCCATCTTTACAGTCGGCACAAACATATAAGACGACATAGACATTTAGGACAACACAAGGTGAGAACACTAGTGAAAGTGTGGGGAAGTAAAGGAATTATTGGGAGGTTTAGCAATAGTGATGCGCGTTTCGCTCGCTGGTGATGGGATTGTAGGCCTTAAGCCAGATGATGTTGAAAGATTCAATGGAGGCAGTGGTGATAGTTTTTTGTGGTGGAAGAGGGTTTGGCAGCTGTGAAGTTGGGCGTGTGTCTAGTCTCATTATAATGTGTTATAATGTATGAACGTGTGGGTCTTCGTGTTCTTTGATGCATGCTGATAGGAGGTGTCATATTTGCTCCACGTAGCAGAGGGGCACTGCTTACATTGGATCCAATATACAGTGTTAGAGGGATCATTGTATTGTGTAGTAATGTGATGTTTATATATGGTGATTAGAAGGATATATTGATGAGGGAAAGGATTTTTTTAATGAAATTTGCAAGGGGATGATATAGCAGGAAAGTATTTGATAGGAGTTTGGGAGCTGTGGTTTTGGTGGGATTGTTTAGTTTATATTGTGATATGTTCACACGGTTGTGAAAGAGGTGGTAAGGTGTTGTGGAGATTAAGTATGTTGTAAATGGTGTTGAGTTCAGTGTGTAATGACTGCTTTATAGGCTCTCAAAAACTTGCCGTTTGCAACTTTAAATACCAACACTTTAAACGGGCAAGCGGCAAATCAGATTTGGTTCTCATTTAGATCATGATTAAAACTGCCAGTCGCTGAAGCAACAAACAAGTTGATCTCGCAGCTTAGTTTTGCTCATAATTCTCAACTCATTTCACAGCAGAGTTAAAGAAAAAGGAAAAAAGATCTCCAAGGAAGAGAATGTGGTGAATGAAGCCATGGATTGAAACCATGAGCAAAGAATATTCAGATTTCAGCATTAAGTTAACAATGTCTTAGTTTTCAATAATTTTCTCTTGCCACCAAAGTTGCTGGTGTTGACTTACTTCTAATATTCGCCTGAATTTTGAGCTTGTCATATTTAGAGCAAGTGGCATGTTTTTTGGGCAAGCCTCCAAAAAAACAAAGAGTGTGTAAAGCGGCCATAACGCTTGTATTTTGGAGCATGTGGTCAATGCTCTGCAAATGAGAAAGCCTTATACACTGAACTCAACACCATTTACAACAAACTTAACCCCCACAAATATCCCTTCCACCTCTTTTACAACTGCCTGAACATAACACAACATAAACTAAACAAAACCACCAAAACCAGCTTTAAAAGCCCCTGTCAAATACTTCCCCTAACTATCCATCCCTTGGAAATTTCAGTAAAAAGTGCCTTACTCACACCAATATGTCTCTGCATTCAGATCACCAAACAAACATCACACACAACTGCTATACACCACTCCACGATCCCTCCATATTGGATTCCATGTAAACAGTGCCTCTCTGGTTACGTGGGACACACATGCTACTCCCGTAACTACATGCATCAAAGAACACCGTGACACATTATAATGAGACTGGACACACACCCAACTTCACAGCTGCCAAACCCTCTCCCACCATAATAAACTATCCCACAGTCTCCTTGCTGAATCTTTCAACTTCATCTGGTTTAAGACATACAATCCCATCACCGGTGAGCAAAATGCCCGTCAGTATTGCTAAACCTCCCCATAATTCCTTTACCTTACTTGCACTTTCACTAGTGTTTTCACCTTGTATTGTCCTAAATTTTACATTTTATTCTACATTTGTCACAAATTTTCATTCCCATTTTAATGCCCAGGTTTAATGAACCCATCGTTTCTTAGGTTCACAAAGAGGTTGACATGGGTATTAGATCTACGTGTGAGGAGGAGATGCAGGATTCCGAGTAAACAAAGCACCTGGTGAATAAAACTTCGTGCTGGATGCGTCTTTGATTCCTCAAGATTGATCAATGGTTAACGTAAAATTCTCAATGAACCACAAAATCTCTTGAATGCCAAAAAATGAATATGCACAAAAAAAAGGCTTGTACATTTGTTCGCTCAAATGTATTCTTTTCAAAAGAGAGGTTATTAAATAAACAGAAAATGGGCGGGGTTACCAGTGGGCTCACTACTATATGTATGTATGTATGTATGTATGTATGTATGTATGTACAATAACACAGTATAGATATACAGATGAAACCATGTAGGTTTACTGATCATACACAAACTATAGGTGTACTA
>JAFIDM010000004.1:18615010-18646673 GCA_023159025.1 Thereuonema tuberculata | reverse complement strand
AATACTGAATCTACCAGTGGAATGGTACCCATGGTCCAATCACAGCACAGATCCATAGGATAGAATAAGAGCCACATGTTTACGGCTGCCAAGAAATTGTAGGTCATCTGACGCGTTGGCGTGGGAGCTACAGATGCAGGATTGTCAAACCTGAAAAATACAAGCAGATTTTCCAACGAAAAAAGTAATAAATTAAGAAAATTTTGTATAAATTTTGAAATTCTCCACAAACGTTAAACTTTTTCAATTTTTATGAAACTTTCTAGTTTATAAATGAATACAGATAGTGATTTTTAAAACCGTAAAACTAAACAGTACAATTCTAATTCTTGAGAATTAGAATTGTAATAAGATAGCAATAAATGCAATAAGATAGCAAACATGTATAGTAAATCTGAACTTTAATAATAAGTGACAGTTTCGAAGAGGAAATCAGACTAATAATATTTAAAAATAGAAATGAAAATACAGAAGCACAGAGATAGAGAAAAGTACACTATCAGAAGATTGGGAGGTTTCAATTACTTTTATTGCATGAGAACCATGGCTACATTACTAGGGTCACATCCAGAAGCTTAAAGCAAAAGAACAAGAGATTTAAAAGAGAAAACACATCATCTGTGGCGGTGTTTTTAACTTCCTGGTACTTTCTTTTATCCTGTGCTTTCCACTGTTCTTTTACTCAGTTTGTAGCACCTGGGTGAGACAGTCCAGTCCCGATGCTTCCAGATCATTCTTACCTCCTTCAGAGGTTTCTTTTTCAACAGAGGAATTCCTTCGAAAATCGCCACTTTTTTAAACTTCCAGTTAATGTTTTATTTATTTAGACATTTTTTGTTTTGTTTATTTAACATCTTTTAATGTTAAAACTAAAACTCAGTTAAAAATGGAAGCGTTTCTATTAAATAGTAATAATATCATCATCGGAAGGGCAGTGGTACCTCAAAAGAAAAAATGAACAATGAACAGGTGACTGCTCCTGACTGATGATGCCAAAGCTGTTGCAGGATGTCACTTGGTAAATAATTTGGTCTCAACCACTGTTGTTTAGTAACAATATCATCTTAGTAATGACTGTGAATCTCTTATTAAAGAGAAAAGAATAGGGAGATGATAATTTTATTCCATTTAACAAATATCTTAACATTAAGATCTCACACCTGCATATAATTTTAAACTTTAAGTTAATTTTTTAACATTATAAAGCTAAAATTTTATAACCTAAATTCATTCTTGTTGAGCTCCTTTTTTTCTCGTACTTTTTTCTGCCAATTTCAGTAGTTATTTATTACTTGTAATAGATCTCCTCTGATTCCAATATCATTTAGTTTCATTAATAATCACGACCTATTTATCAAAGGCCTTTTTTATAATTTACTGTTTCTATGATTGCTTTAATAATTTAACAGTGCATTTTGATTTTTGATGAAGAATATTTGATTTCTATTTATTATAAGCTTTCGTAAATTCTTGGACTTTTTTTTTTTTTTTTTGTAAAGTATTTTTTTATTACTATTTACAATTGCTGTTTATTTTTCTATTTACTGTGGACTGAATAGCTACTGGATGATAGTTGCTAAAATTATATTGGTGTTATTTTTATATATTGGTATTTAGAAGTTTTTATTTGGGCTAGGATACTTTTTTGTATCAATTATTTGTTTTATTTAATTAGTAATAATGCTTAAAAAAGTGGCTTTTATTTCCTTAATAATTTTTGAATCAAATCCTGCGGAATTTACTTTTCATTTTATTTATTATGTCTAAAATTTTCTATTCTACTGATTCTTGTATTAAAATAGAATTTTTAATTGTTATTTCCTTTATTACTCTTTCATTACATTATACACATCATCTATTGATTGAAAATATTCCCAAAAAAACCTTATCTAATTCGTTTTGTTTATTTATCTCCTCATTAATCATTCTTATTTATTCTCTATGAGAATAAATCTTTTTATTTGGTTTTTCTGATAATCTATTGATTTCTCTCCAGCATCCGTAAATAACAATTACTCTATATTCTAGAAAGAATTAATTGATTGATAAATAAAATGCATTATTACAATTATTTGTTGTTGCAGGAACAGCAAGTGAATATAATTTTATGCTTGGAAGCATAAATTTAAGGGCGACTCATAACAATAAAAAAATTTAAAAATAATAATAAAATTATTTCCTATTCGAATTTTTATTTTCTATGAATGAGGCTACTTTTTAAATATCGAAGTATAACTCTAAAAGGTTAACAAATGAATTGGAAAGTTAAAAAAAGTGTCAATTTCCAAAGGAATTTCTCTGTTCAAAATAAGCTTTTCTGGATTCGTCCCCTTTCTCTGAAGATTAGAAACCGTTTCTGTGTCCAGTCTCCCAAACATCTGGACTGTCCCGCCCTGAACGATAAAGGAAACAATGGAAAGCGAGTGCGTATTCAGGGGGAAAGAAAAGAACCTTCCCACACCTTCCTGGCATTTTCCTTTTTCCCTAAACGCACGCGCTTCCCAGTGTTCCTTTTAATAGGTTTTTAGCACTGGGCGGGATAGTAAAGATCTCCGAAACTTTATTTGTTTTCTTGATTTACGAATTATTAAGGACGTTAAATTTTGCTTTAAATGAGACAAAATTAGCTTTATTTTCCACCTCGTTGTGGAGGGTGTTGGAAGCTTTACAGGCGATTTTTAAGTTTACTGTTGCCAACATTGGTTTTAGTTGGTTGCACAGTTTCCCGTGAAACGATAGGATGATGAATCTGTGGTCTCGGGTATTTTCTCTTTCCCGATTCACAGTGTAGTCTGATCGTTTTATTATTTTTATTTCTGCACGTTAAACAATTTCAATTAACATTACTATATAATTCATTAAAATATCTCACTTACATTGAGTCATCATAGTTTTGTTTAACTACAAAACATTTTTGCTGTATTTGATTCGGTTCATTCTTGAAATCATTGCAGTCCAAGGATTGCATCAGCTCAGGGAAATCTTATCTTAATACAGAAACCAATGGAAATCTTCCCAATCCCTTATTGACCCTTTTTCTATTCACATGTTTCTGTTTTCTCACTTATATTTGAAAATATTTCGAAGTGGAATGATGAAGAACATTCACAGTTCGAAATTGTCACTAATATTAAAAATTACCCCATGTCTTGCCTTATTACATTTAATGAACGTCAAATTTTAAACCTTAAAATATATCCCTCTTACGGAAGGTTGATTCACGTTTATTCGGTCGATTTCAAGGGCGCGCGCTATCTCGCACATGCACGTGACGCAGCATTGTTGCATTCGAATCAGAGGTCATAAGCCTGCAGTTGATTATCTGATAGCTGGAATTGTGTTGCATTCTAAATATGCCGCCAAAAATCCCGAATTGGTGAGAGGATACGTAGTTGTCCTTTCCGATTTTCTGCTAAATATGCCACTTTAAAAATTGTGGACATATGCAAACGCCGAACTTTTCATGTTTGGAAGTCCACCGTCAAACGGGTAACAGCAGAAAATCGTATGATGCCTATCAGTCAAGAGCGGGCCCAAAAACAACACCACGACCGGCAGCAACTACTAACATTATTAAGAAAGTGAAGGATATGATTGGTTGCATGGATAATTAGGCGTGATCTTCAATTTAGAAAAGCATCATAAAGCTCGCTTTCATCGCCAACTTCGACACGTTGCTGAAAGGAAGACCAACAGCCGAAAGCTTTACGAGCACCACTTATCGGGATAAAAATGGAAGTATGTCACTACTTTGGACGAGGCATGGATCTACCTTAGTGATACCAAGAAGCCAAGGGCAATATTTTATCGCCCTTTTGATGCCAAAAGACGATCCGAGTGGTACCGCGAATGCAAAGAAAACTTTTCGAGAGGATTCATGATTGTTGCGGGTTACAGCTACAGAGGAAAGTTGCCGCTGAGGAAGATGCATGCAAAGGTCAAGATTAATGTTGCCTTTTACCGAGAGCATGTCCGGGAAACCTTGTATCGTGACAATATTTCCGCATTGTAAGCAGCAGCGACAAAAGGAAAATGTGGATTCATCAAGTCAAGGCGTCGTCGAGCCATACAGCTAGAGCGATCCAGCTGTAGATGGCCAATACGGCGACTGAAACCGGAATACAGTATGATTCCTGTAAAATTCCCCATTGCATCTGAAATGGACTTCTGCGGGTTCGGATTCTGCGGGCTATGGGAACATGACGATCAAAAACAGTAGAAAGGCTTTGAAAACAAAAGAGGAGTGGAACAAGATCCCCCTCGTCTACCTCCAACGCAGCCTTCTTCAATGGAAACTGCGATGCAGAGCCAGTGCCATAAGGCACGGGCACCGCACTAAACACAACAGGTGGTGGAGAGAAGGGTTCTTCTAAGTTTACGACGTGATCAAAATCGACCGAATAAACGTGAATCAACCCTCCGTATTTTACTCCTGTCATAATCACAGATCAAGAAGTTCGTCATTAAAAAGGATATAAATACAAACTCTTCTTGTTCTGTTTTTATTCATGATTACAAAGAAAACAAATTATTGTTTAATTAATTTCAATAATGAATTAAATGAAGATAGCTGATTTAAACCAGGTATTTTCTGCAAATCATTATCCTTAACTTCAAAGTTCAATAATTAATTAAAAAAATGCCATTATTATGATCAAATTTTATAATTACAAGAGATTAAATAATGTTTACCTGGTGAATACAGGTAACTGAGCACCCATTATCCGTACACGGATAAGGATGAGACATGAAGTGCTTCCAATGAGAAAAAGAAGGCGGAAGATCATCTCCCTGAACCACGGTGGACACATGGATTTGGACCACTGGTTGGCTCCAAACAAGTCTTGAAGACGAAACTAAAAAACACAAATTATCTCAATTAACACAAAAGAAATAATAATAATAATAATAATAATAATAACAATAATAATAATAAATACACCGATCTAGCAGACGAACTCCAGAAGCAGTGGAGACAGGACCGAGTACATGTTGCACCCATCGTCCTGTCCGCCACTGGTCTGGTGCCTCACACATTGCACCACAGCCTCAGCACACTAGAACTTCATTTTGCACAACTCCAGAAGGCTGTGTGTGTGTGTTTTTTTTTAATTGAGTAAGGAGATGATATTCACTTCAGAATTTCATTCCAAAGTTGAGGCGAAGCATAGCTGACAACTCTTCATGGTTAGACTTAGTTTTGGGAATGGATAGTAACAGGTGGATAACAGATATTGTATCATAGGAATAGGTGTGTGGGTTAATGGTTAGTGGGATACAGGGATAGAGGTTTTAATAGATTACTTTAAAAGTGAAGACCGCTAATTGTAGTTTATAGATGTGGGGGAAAGAGATGATTTTTATATTTAGGCCAGAGGGATAGAGTAAAGAAGTGTTTTTTTATCTATAAATCTTAGAAAATATTTCTATACTTTTAGAAGCATACTTTCATAAGATTTAGAAGGGTTGTCCATACTTCAACTCCGTAGCAAAGATTTGAATGGACGAGTGACCAATGTAAATGTAGTACTATTTGAAAATTGGGAAAAAGTTTAAATTTCTAATAGTATATAAGTTTCAGGAGACTTTATAATACGCAAATTATTGGGCATGTAAAAAAATTCCAAGAAAGATCATGAGATAGAGAGAGAGAGAGAGAGATTCCTAAGTATTTGAAGGAGGAGACCTCTTCTAGGGAGTTGTTATAAGTGATGAAGTTTTTACTAGAAAGTGTTTTATTCCGATAATAGAAGAACATGTGATGACATGTATTTGGGATGTATTTAGTGCAAGATCGTTTACAGACAGCCAAGATTTAAGATGGTCTAGTGAAAGGATGGACCCTTGTGGTAACCCTTTTGGGGTGGAATACTAGGATGAAGAATATCTATTTAAAACAAGCTGATACTGGCTGTCGGAGAGATATGAGTTACAGGAGGGCTACATAGTTTCAGGATAGTTTCAAGAAACGCTACCAAAAAGTTGCTGGAAGAATGTAAACCTATTTTCCTGAAAATTGTAATTCCTTAAAAAAATTTTATTATTTTTTTTTTTTAAACATTAAAACGAAAAGCCTAAGTTTTTTTTTCAAATTAAAAACTCTGCTGAATTAACAAGAAAAATTTTCCATTTCCTGAATGAAAATGTGCATTTAATTACTGAATGTGTAAAACTTGAATCGCATCAAACCATGTTCAAATTAATGGATTAGGTTAAATTGTTTGGATAAAAATCCATTGTTTAGGTTCTAATGCTTTTCTAGGGGGGATTTCTTTCACCCTCTTGCGCTAATTTCTTAACAAGGATCCACCTGGAAAAGATTTAAAATTTATGTAGATCATTTCAATACTAAATAAGCACATCAAAATTCAAGAAGACCCATCTATGGCTTATCTATGACGGTATCACCTACGGGAGTTAAATGCCTACAAATCTGGTTCAGGAGCTTGAAATCTACCATTAATTCAAAGGGCAGTTTTATTAGATTTCTGTCACATTGTGAGAAAATTTTTGTCGTAAGTGAAAATGTAATGTTTGGAATTTCCCCGCATTATGAAAATTTACTTTAATTAAAAGTATAATAATAATTTTAATTAGTTATAATATTCGTAAATTACGCTGTGCGTTAGTCAATTATAATTCATTTAGATATTTAAAAATGCACTTATATTTTAGATATATTTACTACATATATACATTTTAAATTCTTTCTTTTTCTTTGATTACACCTTCCTCTTTAATTATAAATTTTCCTAAATGTATTCAATAATCCATTTTCTTAACTTACGTCTTACAATTGAAATATTTTTATTCATCTACAAATATGCTTATATTTACGTTAGTTAGAAAACTTTCTCTATTATAATTTATATAACTTAAACCCATATTATTATTTACATGTGCATAAATTAATTTTATATTATTAGTTTATCTGAAATTAAAGGACAGCTAGCCGAGTGGTAAGGGTGATTGATTGCTGGAGGTGGAGGGTTTTTTTTTTTCCTACGCTCCAAGGATTCCAGGGTCTACCCAGCCCTCTATTGAATGTGTACCGGGTTTCTTTCCTGGGGGTTAAAGGCGGGCAGGCTTTAAATAGAATTTCTTTAAATAGAAATAGAAACCTTATAAATGTGATTTGAATTTTTATCTGAGTTTAGAATATTATTTATAAGTACATCTATTCAAGTTAATTTACCAAATTTAAGTAAAGAATAAATTACCAAAGTTGGATTTATATTCTTCCATAATCTGTTACCAACTAAGTAAATTTAATCCTTAGTTTTAATCAAATCAGTTCAAGCAACATAGAAAGTAAAGAAAAAGCATTCGAACAAATTCCCAAATTTGTTTGAATTTGGACAGCTTCATTTAACGTTATTTTATTATAAATGTTATATTATTAGGTCGGAAAGAAAGTTATTGCGGTTTTTGGGAATGTTGATTTTCAATGCTCTATTTTCAATTAAGTTTGTGTTCAATTGCATTGACTTTATATATCATTTTAAAGTGCGATTTTCGCTCTATATAAATGTGATATTAATTTTATTTTCAAATATGTTTTCTAGATTTCGCAGGGTGTTGAATACAGCATGGACAAAAAGCAAATTCGAACACTTTTTCTATTCCAGTTCAGATTAGGTCGGAAAGCTGCCGAAACAGCTCGCGATATTAACGAGGCGTTTGGCCCTGGGACCACTAACGAACCTACTAACGAACCAATGGTGGTTTAAAAAATTTCGAAGCGGAGACGCGAGTCTTGAAGATGATGCGCGAAGTGGTCGTCCATCAGAGGTTGACAACGATGTCTTGAGGGCCATGGTTGAAGCCAATCCTCGCATAACCGTTCGGGAGATTGCTTCTGAATTGGCCGAAATGCATACAATGATCTGTAACCATATACAGCAAATTGGAAAAAAAAAAAAAAGCTTGATCAATGGGTGCCGCACGAATTGAACGAACGTCAAAAAATCGTCGTTTTGAAGTGTCGTCTGCCCTTCTCTTGCGCAATAAAAATGAACCATTTCTCAGACGAATTGTAACGTGCGATAAAAAATGGATTCTTTATGACAATCGGCGTCGATCGGCTCAGTGGCTAGACCACGACGAAGCTTCACAACACTTCCCAAAGCCAAAGGTTCACCAAAAGAAGGTTATGATGACAGTTTGGCGGTCTGCGGCCGGTTTGATTCATCACAGCTTCCTGAATCCTGCTGAAACGTACTGCCACCAAATCGACGTCATGCACGAAAAACTTCAACATTTGTGTCCAGCACTGGTCAACAGAAATGGTCCTATCCTTCTGCACGACAATGCCCGACCACACATCGCCCAAGTGACCCTTCAAAAGTTGAACGAATTGGGATACGTAACTTTTCCTCATCCACCATACTTCGCCAGACCTCTCGCCCACCGATTACCACTTTTTCAAACATCTCGACCACTTCTTGCGTGAGAAATGCTTCAAATCCCAGAGAGATGCAGAAACGGCATGCAACGAGTTTGTCGCCTCCAGGACCCCCGAATTTTATTCAACCGGAATAACAAACCTTGTTTCTCGTTGGCAAAAGTGCATTGATTGCAATGGTCTTTATTTTGATTAATATAATTTTGTTTGAGCCGAGATATGTGTATTTGAATTTGAAAACCGCAAGAACTTTCTTTCCGACCTGATATTTATCGTTCCGTAAAAATAAACTGCAATGATAAGGAAAAAAATAGGTTCTTCCTGTTCTTTATTTTGTTATCAAAGTTAACATTTGTATTCTTTTAGAAAGATTTTGCAACGATTATTGTTTTTTAGATAGAATCAGTTAAGTAATTAATGTTTCATCAAATAAACATCCTTAATACAAAACACGATTTTTACTAAAACATCACTTTTAACTATAATAACAAATGGCGAGACAAAATTGTATACAAAATGACATCCTGGTACAGCTGTTTCACGCTAATACAGCGATCATCAGCCAGGATCAGTCATCAGTACACAACCAAGTCTCGATACACGGGGTCTATATGAGAAAATGTCGGAACAATTTCAACTTTTTAAATGTAAATTCAAAGCAGGACAATAATGTAACGTTCATGTCCCGATTTTAATCAGGATGTCTGTTACTGTGGAAGCGATAAATATTATAATTATAATATTTAAGAAATTTTTTTTAGTTATATCTGATTAGATTTTGAAAAAAATAGATCCTAAGAACAACTTTCATAGCGGCCAAAACATTTAAAATATAATGAAAAGAAAAGTGAAAATTAACCAAGACAGAAAACGCCAGACACACAAATACTAATGCATTTAAATTAATGATGATCAAAATTACAGACGTTTCGATTTGCTACATTATACAAATCTTTCTCAATGTGACCGTTAACATTCGCAAGAAAAACACAAACAAACAACTCAGAAAACATAACAAAACTCAGAAAATTCTATTAGATTGTGATGTTTCGATCCTTTCACATTAAAGGTTAAGCCCTTAAGCAACTCACTCTTTTGATCCACTATTTTAATCCACTAATTTAACATCAAATTTTCATACACGAAAAATTTAGAATTATTATGTGTATTTTGATATTTATAACTCTTCAAAAATCATTAATCAACATTTGCTTTTAGTGATGAGAAAAAAACCCAACTTACCTTTTGTGCAACAAAAATTTCATACACACAACAAACTGCAACGACAGTAATGCCCTGTTCTTTACACAGCATAGCAACCGTAGCATAGAACCCAGTCATCAACAAAGAAAACCATTCTAAAAAGAAAAGAATCAAAATCATTTCAACAATTATAAATCACAGTTATAAAATGAAAGTTATAAATAAATTGATAAATAAATTATAAATACATTTAATTTTTGGAAAATTTTTTTAAGCAAGTTGCTCAATAATACACCTCATTATATCAATGATTAATTCACCAATCAACGTCAATTATTTGATTGTAAATTTAAAAGTTTCCATGACGCCATAAATTACGCCATCCAGATTTTATTGAAGCCCCAGACACTATGTTGTAGGTTGACAAAGGAGGCCATATCGGATCCGAAAAGTTTCCCATACTTAGGTGTGGTTTTTAAACGTGTGTGTGTTTTTTACTAATCTTGTTAAATCGTCTTCTCAACACAAGAAAAATATGACTCAATTCTAAAGATTTCATTACTATTTTTACATAAAAAATTCTATTCTTTCTCTTTTTAAATAAGTTTTTTAGTGGAAACACAAAACTAATTTGTTTTTAAACTAATTTCTATTAGTTTGAACATCCACAGTAGGTTTATAAATCTGGAATTCTTCTATTTTAAAACAAAGAAAGGATTTTTTTTTTTGAGTCCAAAAATTCCTTTGTAGAAGAGTAAACATTTCTTTCCACCATAAATTATCCATTATGTAAATAGCAGCTCTTTTATTTTAATGAGTTCTGTTTAATTTGGCTTTTAGACTAAATTTGAGAAAGGTTTTCTATACGGTTTAAATCGCCTTTAGCTAAACAATTTCAGTAGAATATTAAATGAATTGTTAACCAACCTTTTCGAAACTCATGAATATTCTATTTTAGAATCTCTATTATTTAAGCGGAGTGCATTTGGAATGAAAGTTCTAAGTTTTGAAGAGCAACAAATAGTCCTTTGAGTTTGAAATCTGTTTGAAAATCTCTTTAACAAGTAGACGTTTTCACATTCTGATGAATAGAATGAAAATATTATTACTTTCGAAATGTAATCATGGACGAGAGATCAAAAATGGCGCCAATTGATTCATTCCGCCGAACGTAGGTTCTCCTTTGTTTACTGATGTCACAGCTTTGCCGGCAGTGATTGGTATTCACTACTGACCTTTCATCGAAATGCACGTTCTAAAGGTAGGTGAACACCATATAACACTTGTGAAGTCAGCGTCCGATGTGCTGCAAGCGACGAGTTGCTACCGAGCAGCAGGAAAGAATATTATCTATTTGCTGCCAATAAGCTAAGCCGAAAGCAAGCACTTGGAGTGAAGGACTGAATCCTTCACTCCTATTGGTTGGATAATACGCTTCTTTAGCTCAACTGATATTTCTCAATTCAACTGCATTAAAAAAAAAGAAAACCTCTAGTAATATAATAATTCAATTCAATTTCAATTCAATTTATTGCCAACAAACTTTTACAAGATAAATGTTTACGTCAGATTTTGAAAACACAGTCGTCTTAAGGGAGATCCCGTCGAGAAGACAAGTGGACGTCTTGAGTAGGCAATTAACAAACGGAAAATATAACACAATAATGAGGCCATCATTCAAACGAAAGTAATGTTTACGTAAATTGAAATATATTGATTCTAAGCATCATGTTATGTTATGTAGTGAATGTGGGTGGCAGAGAAGCCAAGCACTGCGACCAGAGGTCTATTGTACTATCCCACGGAAATAAGGACAGATTGAGAGAAAGACTGAGAAAGTATGGTAGGAGAAGTGCAGGGGAAACGGGGGAACCCCGAGAAAACCTGCCCAGCTCGGATCGTCCACCATCACGAAACCCACATGAGAACCGAACCCGGTACTCAGAGGTGAGAGGTCGATGTCATAGCGACAACGCCAACTTCTAAGCATAATAATGCCAGGAAAAATTTAGAAGAAAGATCAAAGGACGTTGAGTAATGTATAACAGACATCCAAGATTGTGCGGGATTTTAATGCAATGTCCCACTTCAGTTAATTTTATCTGGCTTTTTTTTTTTTTTTTTTTGAAAACTGTCTGTCCTGGTTTGACATTGGAAAAATCTATTCATTCTAGTGATGTAGTGCCTGCATCTGAATCAATTAGCAAGGTTTTTAAAGTTTAATTTTGAAAATTATTGAAAGTCTTTATAAAAAAAAATTCACAACCAGAAATTAAGATACACTATTGCATTCAATCCTAATTGAACAAAGGATATACAGGGTGTTCAAGAGCACTCGAATTCCCTGTTTTTCTCGAAAACCACAGGGTACAGGTTGTTCTCGTAAAAAATATCATTACCAAATAGTATCCACAGAATCGAAAGGTAGCATTTTGGATGTCCAATAGAGACCAGAAGTGGCTTTTCTAAATTTCAAATTAGAACATAGGTCATATGAGTGCTTTTGAGTAGGTCTTTTGAAAAGAAACAATTTTTGTTAAAACTTTTTTCTCTAACCTTCTTTGTTTAGCTACTCATCGGAACAATCGCAGATGTTGACAACAATGAAATGACAATGGTCCAATCAGTGCTCAAAATATGCTACACAAAGTAAATGTGGAAGGGAAATACAATGTGTCGTGAACTGGAACACATAGCGATAGTCGTGATTATAACTATTGGCTATAAATGTTTGACAAGTCTTCAATAACTGTGGGCTTTTTTGCTGTTGGGTACTGACCCAACTTTTCAGCAACTGATCGAGCTGTTTTTAGCAGCTGGTGGTTTGACAAATTGCTGACCAGTTATTCCCTGGACATTGGATAGGACGAGGAAGACAGGTGACCTAGCCACCTCGTTCTCCTGATTTGTCTCCATGAGTGTTCAACAACAATAGACGAATGCAACGCCGAATTATAGAAGCTTGTCGGTCTCTTAGCAGTGCTGAAGTTCTGCGATTGACTTCATCCATATTGAACGAGAAGCCAACTTGTTGGTGGACAATTTGAGCACCTCTTGACGTAGGGGATGCATCTGTTTTTCAGATGACACATCTGGATTTTTATGTTATGTTGTGATTCGAAATTCTGAATAAACAAGGATTTGGTCGAGCAAAAAAGTTTTAGTTTTAATTGCATTTCCTTCCCACATTAACTCTGTGTTGCATATTTTTGAACACTGATTGGACCACTGTCAATTTCATTCTTGTAAACATCTGCAGTTGATCTGATGAGTATCTTGATGATAAACGCCATCATTTTAGTTTTCCTGAACTGTGGCGAAACAAGGAATACTGAAGAAAAAACTTTTAATAAAAGTTATTTCTTTTCAAAAGACCTATCCAACGATACCCCACTTAACCTTTGTTCTAATTTGATATTTCAAAGCTGATCTCGGTTTCTACCGGACATCCGCAATGCCACCATTCAATTCTTTCGGTATTATTTGATATTGAAATTTTCACGCGAACAACCTGTATCCTGTGGTTTTCGAGAAAAAAAAGGATACAGGTGCTTTTGAACACCCTGTACGTGTGTATATATTACATGTACGTACACATTTGACGATTTTTCTTATTTTCAAAACCTTATATTCACGTTGCGTTTATAGCTTTTGCCACAAAAGGTTTAGATCTTTTAGGGCATTGGTTTACCTAGAAATAAGTAAAAAAATAGTCCGAATCTGTTGACGGACTTTTAGGGGCGGGCCTTCTAAGTGGGCGTGACCTCAGAGTTGTGACAAGCTTTTGAGCTTTTGAGCTACAACTGTTATGGGTGATAGATACTGTAGAGTGAAACTAATTGAATCTAAAATAAAATAATAATTATGAGAGCTTGAAACGTAATTTATAATTTAATAATGAAGAATTAAATAAATTATTTTAAATTTGAATAATTAATATGTCACCAGACTAATGCAATAAAACGAGAGACGCTGCCTCGTTTTGAAGAGAAGTCGGAAATTTTCAGTGAGTGAGAGAGCCCGAATGTTTCCTGTGCGTAGCAGACGATTAGAAGAGAATCCAGGAAGTGAATTGCATCATGGGAGAAGTGAAGTCAGCTGAGAGGACTCAAGTTAGACGAGGGAACTTCGAAGAGGAAGTGTGTGTCTCCTGTGTACGAAGTGAACTGAATGGAAGTCTTATCCAGACGAATAAGCGAGAACTTCAATAGGAACTGTGAGTACTTTTAATTACAATTAAAGTAAAAGCGGCACGTACGGAACAATTATTATTATTTGGACGGAACTGTTTTATTCGAGAAGTCTGCGTTAACTTTGGTTAGAAGTAAATCTTACTTGTTCAAGTGAAGATAATTCGATTCGATAATTGTAAAAGGAAATTATCGATAGTGGAACAATATTCATTCCAAGTCAAGAGTGCTTATTAGTTTAAGTTTAAACCATAGTAATATTATATAGTGAATATTGAGCACGGAATTGTATGAATATCGAAAGATAGTGCTACGGAATAATTTATATTATAGAGAACATAGTGCTTCAATTATAAGTTATTAGACTACTAAGGAAACAGGAAGTAGTCGTAATTATAAGTGCTTCGATTTATTAAGTGATAATTTATCCATTTAATTTGGAACAGTGTTCATCAAGTTGACAGTGATTATTATTAATACAGCGATTATTATTAATATCAAAGTGATAATTAAGTATCGAATAGATACTTACAAAGTGCATATTTTTGAAAGAAGAAGTTATTACGTGAGAAGAACTTTAGTGCTCACCTACCTGAATGATAGTGAACTGGATTAACAATCTATCATATTATTGGAACTTAATAACAATTAATCTAAGCTTATTTTATAACAAGATACTTAACAGTCTTTATTCAAAGAATCATAATTGATATCATTATCTATATATATAAAAATGAATGTATCTTTCTTTCCCTGTTTCTTTGTCCTTTATACACTCCTAGGCCCTTTGACCTATCTGGACCTAACTTTGCAGAATTACTCTTTAGGACACTGCGGAAAAGATAGGCTACCTTAGAACCCGGACCCCTCCCCCAAAGGGGTTGAAAAGGGGTAAAAGCTCTGAAAAACCCAATATCCACCTGGTGATGAAAATAAGAACTACACAAATATTGTGTAAAGTGAAAAATTCGCTCTCCTATGGGGGACAGGGACAACACACTTGGGTGGGAGGAAGCCAACAAGTCGGGGTGGAAGTATCCGACCCCGACCGACACCGGGACCTTATATTTCAGGCTCCTTCTCGGGCCCCGAAGTCAAATGCAAATAAGGAAAAATTCGCTCTCCTATGGGGGGGCAGGGACACCCCACTTGGGTGGGGGGATGGCGACACATGAACCTAAGTGTCGCACCCCCGATCGACACCGGGACCTTACATTTAGGGCCCCTTCTCGGGCCCCCCAAGTCAATTGCAAAAAAAGGGAAAAATTCGCTCTCCTATTTGGGGCAGGGACACCACACTTGGGTGGGAGGAAGCCAACACAAAGGCTGAAGTGTCCCACCCCCGACCGACACCGGGACCTTATATTTAGGGCCCCTTCTCGGGCCCCCAAGTCAAATGCAAATAAGGAAAAATTCGCTTTCCTATGGGAGGCAGGGACACCACATTTGGGTGGGGGGATGCGACACAAGGGCCTAAGTGTCCCACCCCCGATCGACATCGGGACCTATATTTAGGGCCCTTTCTCGGCGCCCCCCAAGTCAATTGCAAAAAGGGAAAACTTCACTATCCTATGGGGGACAGGTCCACCACACTTGAGTGGGGATGGCGACACAAGGGCCTAAGTGTCCCACCCCCGATCGACACTGGGACCTTATATTTACGGCCCCTTCTCACGAGCCCTTTCTTTCTTTGAGTGGCATTGCAACGCATGCCGGGTACAGCTAGTATTTCAATAAAAATCTATTGAAAGTTTTTAAATCAAGTGTCCTTGTGTGTGTTGAAAAAACAAAACAAAAAAAAACATACTATTACCCCTTTACAGATACCCTTAAGGAATCGGCTGGCATTGTATTTCAACCAAATCAGATCACCAGTTTCAAAATGCGGCCGAAATATTTTAGAGCTTTAAGGCATTGGTTTAATTTACAAATAATAACAAAAAGTCTACACACTGGTTTTTAGGGTCCCAGGCTCAGAAGTTGGGCATTGCCTCAAAGTTGTAAACAGAGTTTCAAACATTTCTCACCTTTGGGAAAAACACTTACGGCGATGATGCACGGCAGAAATATTTTGTATTTCTTCCTTTAGTTAGAAATAATTCTTTTCTTTCCTAATGAACGATCGACGATCCCTGAATTCTAAATGATGTGAAATTTAAAAATACAAATATTTTAATCTGATTTAATTGGAAACCTTTTTTCCATTGAAAGATAATTTCATTGATAAGTTAATAATTTTGTAATTGTTCTGTTTTCATCCATAGAGTAGAGCATGTTATTTTGCAGTTCAGCTCGAGTGAAAACAATACGGAGAATGTGTACGACATCACGACTGTCTTAATTAAAATAAAGTAAAAAATAAATTCCTTTTTTTTTTCATTGTTTTATATATTTTTTTATTTAATTTTATTTCACTTTTTTTATTTGTTTAATTTTTTTTGTTCTATTTGATAAGTTTTGTTTTCGTATTTTGATTTGTTTTAGCTTTATTAATCAGTGTTCTCTGTGGGAGCTTCACATCCAATTAACGAGTCCGTATCGCTCGTTCTATCAGAAGAATCACAGTTCAGATTAACGACTAAAGACTGTTCTTCACTGTCTAGATTACAAAATTCGTCTTCCAATTTCATTGTGTGCGCTACAAAACTCCTCCACTTTCAAAATGCCCTCTTCAAATAAACACTTAACGTCTTTCAGTTTGATTGTTTTGTTATGAACAGCTAATTGGTCTTTCATCTGACCCCAAGCCAGTTCTATTGGATTCAATTCTGCATCATATAGTGGTAATCTGAAGAAGTGATGTCCCTTTGCTGTTGCCATTTCATCGTCATGATACTTTAAGTATTTGTTTTCAAACCTAACTACTTGGAGTAATTCTGACTTGAGCTGATCACCTTGCCACTGTAATCCTTTCTGTTAATCAAGCTTGAATTTCATGTTTACGCTGATTCGCTATAGGGAGCGAACGCTGTGATAGGGAGTGTTATCCCTGACTATGACAAGATGAGACGGGATTAGATTCAAACCAGGTATGGAAACACTTACCGTCCATCTCAACACTGCCAACATGTGCACAAATATAAAACGTCCACCTTTACCCGTCGGTGCTTTCAATCCTGTTGAAAATCCACGCATATAAGCTTTCTTCTTCGAAATTATACATTCTTCAGGTCAAGAATGTCTTAAGACTTTTTGTAAAACAATTTCAATGAAGAAAATCTGCCAAATTAAATTCTCCAGAAATGATTTAGAATTCGCCTTAGATTTCACACATAAGAATGACATTTAATGACAAATAATCATCCAACATTAAGTGTTTCATTTCCGCTTAAGTTGAAAAGCTTGACATTTGCTTTATTCTAGGCGAATATAAAGCATACGATCAGACAACCCCTCAACCCCCAATCAATCACTCGGTTAATGAACGTTCAGTTCTTATTTCTATTTGAGTTTACTGTAAAAAATCATCTACAGTTGTCGGAGTTATTCACAAGTTACCAATAGATATATTCAGTTTATACGATTAGGCTTCTTTTGCCAATGGCAGCTGGTGATATCCCATGTCTGCTCCATCGTGATGCCCAGTTTCACTAATTTTCACTTTTCTTTTTCTTTCCCTCCACTTTATATTCATTCGATTCTATTCAGTTATCATTATTTCATCCACATGATCTTTTTTTTCTTATTAAAGGAAAAGAACCTATTAACAGACATATTTATTCTGAGATCTGAAACATACGTCTTATCACTAGGTATTGATATATTGAAAATAACACTAATAATCAAGAAAAATCCACCGACCTGTGTTGCTTCTGCGTCCTGTGCTCTGTATATAAGACATCAGTGCTAAAATAAAAAATAAGGAGGACAGTATCTCTGCCCTTCCAACTACTCCTGTTACCTGTAGAAGAAAAACATTATTATTAACATATTTCTCGTAATAATTTAATAATATGAAAATCAATTAACAATTTTTCGATTCTGATAAAACTTAACAGAGGTTTTAGAAACTTTCCCAAACCTCTGGAGTTTTCAACAATTGTTTTTTAATCTGACAATCATGCAATTGTTTAGTATATTGAAAAAATACGTAAAATACGTTTAGTATACGTAAAAAAATGTCATTTCCGATCTTTTCCCACGAGCCTTTTACCTTTGTAATTAGCAAAGGGATGACTGGAGATCAGAGGGAAGGTTTTTTTTTTTTTGATACAGGCTTAAGTCTAAATTGATGAGGTAGAATAAAAGATAAGCAGCTAAAGAAAATAAATCTCCATAAATCAGCGTACACAAGATATTTTAATGAGTTACTTAGAAATCAATTTGACTTGATTTTTACTAAATTAATTAATTAATTAATTATCCAATTATAATTTTCCGGTCTTTTTTTTTTCCAATCACCAAAATCCGTGGAATTAAACAATTATGGATTAATATTGTTCCATTTGATGGAAAATGTATTGTTTTTTCTTTTCCTACAAATTTCTGATTAGTTGAGGAGAAAAATACTTATGCGGAAATGATAATTCTTTCTTTGTAATAATTTCACCGTCTTTTTTTAATACTTATGTAATTTATAAGAAAGTTGTTTTTAAATCATTAGCAATAGAATTAAAAACTTTGAACATACTATCGTATATTATCGTTTATATTTTACAATACGAGGCCATCCCCCGTGTACACGCGCTTGTTTTCTATATCACATAGAATTTGGTAAAGTAAGAATATTGTATTAAAATTTGCAACGTTTCGGCAATTATAGTTCTAATTGTCATTTTCGAATTACAAATAAACAGACGGATCGGAAATAAAACAATAATCTTGAGATTAAAAAAAAAAAAGGTTGTATATATTGATTATTGATGGGGGGAAGGAAAACGAAACATAAGTCAAAAATAAATACAATGTGAGTCACCTAATGGATAACGTGGCCTAATGAATAAGACGTCTGACTTCAGATCAGAAAGTTGGAGGTTCGATTCCCGTCGCGGACGTTTCATTGTTAAAATTATTTCTATTTTCTCAAAGGAAATTGCGCCGGACAGACAGACAGATTAACATACATACATACAGACAGAGAAATTAAAGATTTTTGTAATATAGATTCTACTGCCTTTTCTAAAAATGTCATTTTAAAATTTAATATATTTTTTAAAGTGTTACTTTTTTTGTAGGAAGCTTTCCATTAAATTATAGAAGCTTTTCTTGTACTTGTATAGGAACAGTTTTTTATTCATAAAGAAGATGAAAATAGCTGTAATCAGTAACAACTTATCTCCTGTTCATTTTCGCTCTGAAATCAAATCTTGTAGAAAACACTGAAATCTAATCGTCATTTTTCGAAACTTCAGGATTAAACTAAACAGGGTGTTTCAGCAAGAATAGCCTTAGAACCATCAAAATATTTACATACAAATCTCAATAGTGAAGACATTCATGGGTGAAAGAAAAAACTTATTTCGTTCCAGTTTTTAACTTGAGAAAAAAGTAATGAAAAACATTGCAATTAAGGTTGGATTGCGCTGAGCTGTTTTCTGTGAATCAAAGAATGATTCAAAATAAAAATGGTTGAAAGATAAATAGATAGTTTTATAGAGATGTAATAATCATGACTTTAACTGAAGCACAAACAATACAATATGATTTTTATGTTACAGTATATACTGCAAACACAGTAAAGTGAAGCATTAACTGAAAGAAGATTTCAATCACTTGATTTGTTACATTTAAGTCATGGTTGTTTTCAGTTCTTTTTATCTCTTGTGATGCGATCAACCACTTTGGGCTCAATTTTTTTGCGGTGATGGAAGCAATAAGTCACCGATTCATATTACATAAAAATTAAATCGTATTGTAGATGCTTAAATTTAGTCCATGATTATTAAGGAACTGTTTATAATTGTAGTTTTTAACCATTTTCATTTTGAATCTTTCTGTATTGTTGTCATTGAATGTTTATCAGTCAGAAGTGATTGTACCTGTGCTAGCTTGAATCGAAATAGAATAAAAAAAAATCATCCGCCTCTCATAAAAAATGCAATTTAAAAAAAAAAAAAAAAAAAAAACTTAATGTTATATCTTCTTAAAATTAAATAAAAGAATAACAAATGCGTTTCAATTAAAGTATGCTCTAGTATTATAAGATGGCGTTCAGATTATAAACACCACCTTAACAACACCATTAGGAGTTGGAGGCCCGGGTTTGAAGAAGGAGCCGAGATACAGCTGTGTTTTGTGAATTTTTTTGTCGTATATATTGCTCGTATGTTAATCTGTTCTATTTTCCTCTCTACTTCAAAGATATCGGTTGCCAACCCCAAAGCCGTCGTTCACCTTCTGTTGGAAAGGCTATGACAACTTTGAAGGACAAGTTACAAGTGAAGATCGCACTATGGCGGAAAGAATTATCAATCTGCTCGAGAATGAAGACATTGTTGAGAACTACACTTATGTTCAATGACATCTGTGACGACGACGAAATCCTACCCGATAAATGAAGATAATCTGATCAAGAACTACGCAGTCCAGAAGTACAACCTTCATAACAAGAACGGGTGTACTTCGTCCAGATACCAAATTTGAACAATAACCAGAGAAGAATTCAAGAATAGCGTGACTGATGAAATGCTTGAAAGAGCCTCCCTCTACTTGAGAGACGAAGGCAGGAGATCAAAAGGCAGTAAAAGACATAAGAGAAAAATAACAAATGGGTTAGAGACATCGCCCAGTTAAAAAGTGAGAAGGATAAGGGAACGTTTTACTCGTCAATGTGACGCCATCAAAGAAATAAACAACAAGTGAACAAGTGTTCACTTGAAGCCTTCCGACACCTTGTCCCCGAAAACGCCATCATTCACGACAGAAGTTTACACCAGATTACCTTGCGCCACAAAAGGAACATCAACCCTTAAATTCAATTCAAAGCATCTGATGTGGGTCGGCAACTACACACACTTACATGTTCATGCCTGTAATCTCCATGACAGGCGATCTTCATTCTCTTATGTCTGTGCTTATCGCATAAGCTACTGGCAAGTTTCCAAACAACAAATCGGACGATCCTGTTAACATCCGTTCTTATGCTTCAGAGAATGACAACATGAGAAAGTATTTCGTCACAGATGTCTTTTATCCTTCATTTCAAGAGGAAAAAGCGCTTCTAAGCCTTTTTCTAAGAGTGGAGTGAATACAAAGACAGAGACGGAACTTTGAAAGCTCTTCAGTCTCATGGTCTTGGCTTTATCATATTCTAGGCAAATGCACCGGAATGGTTCAACACTTCGAAGCGTATTCTTCCGGCTGTAAAAAAATTTTATCACACACATTAAGGACATGGCACTGGTTCTTGCTCCTGTCTTTGATATCTGGACGAGGACCAACTTCATCAAGTTGCAGTCTCTTACACACTTCTAGTTTGCTGCACAACGATTCATAAATTGATCAGATATGCATTCTACAAAGCCTGCTACGAATCTGCTCCTTTCCGCACTCCAGTTCAATACTGCTTTTGCTACCGTGGACGACAGCTGTGAAGAAGTCACATCGGATGGTCCTAGTCCCACTTGTGCATTTATGACTTGCGTCCACTGCGAACAACCTTTCTGTTATGATCATTCCGTCATGCAGTTACGTATATTCGTCTCTTGTAACTAAATTGCAGTTGGTTTGGAATTACATTGACTTTCAATTGTTTTCGTATGCTACCTTTGTGACCCTACATCTACAGAATGACTTAGAACCCGTGACTCAGATTTGTCACACTTACATTCTCTTGTGATGCACTTTCATTTGAGCTTGTTTTAATTTCTGGACTCCACTTTCACGTACGGACTCTTGTGAGTCTTGTGAGTCTCATTTTGTAGAAGACTAATACCAAAAATGCTTAAACCTTAATACTGATCAAGATATTAAGAAAGAAATTTCTGAAAATACAACGGAACTTTTAAGAAAAGATGTTGCTGATTAACATTATGCAATTCGTCTCAATTACTGCAGGGACACACTAAAGGAAAGAAAATTCGATCTAATGATGGATTTTCTCCATTTCGTTGGATGGTGAATAAGAGAGTTATTATTAACAAAACGTTATTTCGATTAACCAGAAAATTAATATAGTTGAAATTACTTCTTTAAACCAGGAAAAAAAATTATTGAAGCTTCCAATTCAATTAAGCTAGCAATTGTGAAGAATGAAGCAAAAAATCTGTTTTTCTAGATCTGAACAATAAAAAAATTTTTCGTAACTTAAGTAGCATTTCTCATTTACAATAATTAAAGGTTCTTTATTATTAATAATTAAAGGTGTTCATAATTAAAAGTTCACATTTCGAAAAGTGTAATTGGCGAACCATCAGCGGAACGACTTCATATTTCACATGATGACATTCGTGGTGATGGATTTTTGATTGGCGCAAAAAAAAAAAAAATAACAAAAAAATTTTTAAGGTGACCAGTAGGGCGATAAATTTACTGGTGCTCTTATGAAGTTTATATCTAGTGTTTTATCACCATCAAAATTAGAAGGCTTCCTTTTTTTATTTATCATCATTTCATTCATTATTTTTATAATAGTTTTTTTTAAAAAAAATACAGTTATTGCTGCTGTAACAATAAGCTTTGTTATCTAATGTGAAGAATGTCTTTGATTGCAGACGAATATCTAACCAGACTTCTGAAGTTACCTTACATGCATTACAAGAACCTCTTAGAAAATCTGCTTTTATTCTTTCGATAATTAATTTACAAGAAACTATGTAACTATAGGCAATTATTAAAATAACATCTGGACTGGGATATTTTAAACCTTCACGGTCTAAGCTTTTAATTAAACTAAACACATCATTACATTCTAATTCTTTCTCTACATTTAGAATGCTTGCACAAAATTTACACTTTAATCTTTTCAGATACAGCATGTGCACAATGAAGATAGAGGTGGCATTCAGTTATTAATAAATTGAAACATTTAAATCAGCAGAAATTTTTGGAGTGAAAGTTTGAATTTCTGAACATTTCATAATATCTATTTTAGAAGGAGTGTCAATTGGGATGATACTTAAAAATTTCACACTTACTATGTTTGTAAGTGTGAGGGGTATTAAGTATCTCATGCGTAACTTCATTTCAGTTTTATAAACATTGATAAGAGAAATATTGAACTGTGAACCAGCTAATTGTCGATAATGACCTTCAAGAGAATCAGTTTGGAACTTTCCTGTCAAAATATAATTTAAGTTTAATTCTTCAGTACAATAACGGGTTACCTCAATAATTACATACTTAGTTTGTTAGAGCTAAAAATGTTTCGTTTGTAAAAAAACCTGTTTCCGAACCTACTTTTTCCCATACATCAATCCCATTTTAAAAAACAATGTAGAAAAATCAATTTCTTGTCATTCTGTAAAGAAGTTATTGCCCCTGAAATACATTCTTTGTATATTTACATTTTAATGTTGTACGTACATTTCACGTACGTAAAATATAAACCATCAACTTATTATATGTATATATTCAGCTGTAACTTTAGAATCTAAGATATTATGCTTTTCCGCAGCTATTTCAAGATCTACTCCTACTTGAACATTAATTAACTGCAGAACAAGTTTTACACTTTGTCTTTCCAAGTTTGTTGGATACAAAGATTTTTCGGTGGGAGTATAAGCCTCTTTCACAATGCTATGAGATTGTACATTTACGTCATAAAATTCCTTAATGGCTACTAATGATGCTTTTTTTGCTAAGGGGTTTGTTTGTCATCTCACTACTGCTTTGGAAATTGTGGGACAGACCTGCATTGACCACTGTTCTTTGGTTGAGTCAATTATTTCTTATACATTTTAAAATATGGACATAATCAATAATAATAATAAAAAAGGTCTTGATGAGTTTACAGGATGAGGATAAACAATACTTCGGTTTGTTGGATCACCAAATAATAAATAGCTTTTCTGTTAATGGCATTATTATTACTTATGATGCCTATAACTTTACAATCAATATCTTCTAGATCTTCAATTAATTTTACTGAAAACTCATGTAATGAAGTGGCAGATAATGTTTTGACTGGAAGAATATGAACATCATCTCGATAAGATGACTTCATACTTGAACCATGAAAACAAATGCACTAGATGCAGCTTTTTCGGAATTAAAGGCCTCCCTTGTAATCTAAATCTGGTTCAAGATGGCTTTCATCCATCAATACTATATTCTTATCTGAATCACTTAAACACATATTTTTCTTTTACATATAACAAAAAAATATGATTTTGCTAAAATTTAGGGTTAATATTACATAGTGAACAGAATTTGATTAATGTACAAGGATGGGCAAAATAATTACAACACTATTTCTTAAAAAGCTGTAAGTATGAGGAGTAAAATCAAACATAAAATCAGAAACTGATTATGTAATGGTAAAGGTTTTTCTGACAAGTAATCAGCGAATTGCTCCAATATAAATTTAACCATATCTTATTGATGTTCTGGTATATTTTTTTCAAGAATATTTAACAAATCACAAATAATCTCAGTAATGGTGTACACGGTATGTGAATTTTTTTATTCTTTCTATTCTAAATTAAGAATTTCATTCACAATAGAAGCAAGATATTAATGATGTTGATAATGATGTTTATGAATATTTATACTTCATTTTTTAATGCCCTCAGTAAATTCATTGAGGCCGGCAGAAAGCCAGCCATGAACATGTTCACCTATATTAATTTTGGTGATATTATTATTGCTTGTTTTAGCTTTGGAGGCTCCACAGTGATTCCCAAGATTGACTTATTATCAACTGTTCAATTTTTTTTCTTTTCTGGATAAAGACTCATATTTGGGTAAATGAGGAAGCTGATGTTGTAATTAAAAAAGCCATACAATTGCATGAACTCAACATAGAGAGTTCTGTCCTCAAATGTCATTCAGTGAAGCTTAGAAATAATACAATTCAGGAATGCTAGCAGGAGGAATGGAACAATTCCATTAATGGAGAAGCTTATTTCGATTTATTAGAGAAAATTGTTGTAACTGATTTTCATATTAACCAATTTTTTAACGGAGCAAAGCAATTTTTTATCTTTGCGTTTTTAGATTTAAATTAAATTTTAGTCCTATCTCACTGCAAAACAGTAGACGACGAAGATTCTGAGCATGTTTCGTTTTTTTGCCAAATTTGCCAAAGAGTCAGATATAGACTGAAATTCGATAGATCTTTTTCCTTGGCGATCTTCTCGTTTCTTTTCTGGACTATCTTTGTTAAACGCTTCTTTCTGGTTGGGCAAATGCTTTTTTTTTTTTTTTTTAATAATGTCTAAGTCGTTGACAATATTGTCATTTGACTTTTCGGAGTCAAATCATCAAGTCATCAAGTTTGTCTGGTACACAACAGCTGTTAACGCTGGACATTTGTGGAGATGTTGGGCTCCATGTCTTCTCCAGGACACAAGAGGCAAAAGGGAGTATTGGCAAATCTTATCAGATGCTTTTGCAGGTCGTCATGGCCGGTGACAGATCTGAAGCAAACCACTGCTTCACTTCGGTTAAGTGATGAAGGAACTAAATTCTTGACTAAAATTTCTCATTTCTTGCCTATGGCCATACAATACTGAGGCTCTTTAATATACTTCTTAAAGGAGTTAATAATAATCCTTTTGGCCAAACTAAGGTAAAGTGGTACTTCAGACTGGTTCATCATAGTTCCCCTTCGCGCAAGATTATCTGCTTTTTCATTTCCGTAAAGGCTACAGTGGCTAGGCATCCGTTGAATTTTGAGTGGATACGAATTCCACTCTTAATAAGAATGTCAATTTTCATTCTGCATTTAATAACTTCCTCCATAGCAGAATACTGAGTACTAGCCATCGCCAGAATTGCCGCCTGGGAATCCACCAATAAAATTATTTGAGATCTGGACTCTCCTCAATTTGATCTAACGCCATAGAGATGATCTTAATTTCGCAGTCGAAGTTCGTCCCACGAAGCAGCAGAGGCAGAGAGCGAGAACTCACTAGGTACTTCCGCTAGTTAGAAGATAAAGCAGAGTCATCAGTGTAAATATGCAACCATTCTTGTGCAGGGTAACAGAACTTATTGTCAGGAGCGCATCAGACTTTAGTTTCCTTATAGGCGCATGTTGTTTACACACCGAATTTGACGACCAGGTCATATCTTAAAGAGAGTGAATAGGTGGAACATGGTTTTGGATGAATTTACATCTAGGTGATTCCCGTGGGTCCATTCCCTTAAGATCTCCAAAGCTCCGTTAGACAGCTCTCAAGTGAATTTTTCTGGATGCTAGTTACTCTTACACCAAGTCAATTGCCTCGAGACTAGAGACAACATCATTAATCATAATGTTAAAAAGGGTGAGGCTCAAAACTGAGCCCTGAGGAACCTCTTGTCTAATCTGTTTACAAGAGAATTCAAAGTTTGTATTTAACATGAAAGAACCTTTGGCCTAATAAAGAGAAAATAAATTTACATAAGTTGCCTGGAACTCACATATACCTCAATGTATGTAAAAGCCCCTCCCTACAGATTCTATCAAAGGCCGCCTTTAAGTCTACAAAGACAGCAAGCGTGCTCTGCTTTCTACGAAATCCATTTTTGATTCTTGAGCTAAAAAAGCGATGCGTTCAACGGTATTTCTGTGCTTCCTAAATCCTGCTTGCTTATAAGAGATAAGTCTCGACTTTTCCAGATATATTTGGAGTTGTTCAAGAAGCATTCTTTCATAAAGTTTGGAAAACATTCTAGTAAGAGCAATGGGTCTAAAGCTCTCCGGTTTATTGTTTTTTTTTCCCCTTTCTAAGGAATAGAAAGAATAATAACAATAACACTATTAATAACACGAATAACACCATCATTTGCAAGCAACACGTGTTTTCCAGACCTAATTAAAAAAAAGCAGTGCCTCTAGCTATAGATACTAAATACATAAAAAATAGAATAAAATAAAATAGGTTCAGCACTTTTCTTAGAAGGAATCAACGAGTTTACTAAGTTATCAACGAGTTTTGCGATATCCAGGTTTGATATAAGATCATTTCCGGAAGTTGTGGCAAATGGCTTAATTTTGTTGGTTGCTGATTGATTCTTTAATTTGAGAGGAATCTGTGCCATCGTTTCTATAGTCAAGGCCATCCAAATAATCTTTGAAAGATTTCTCTTGACTTCACTTATTGTTTTGGAGTTTGGATGCAATGTCTCTCAGCCATGGGCAAATGTGGACTTACCAGTCACTTGTTTTCAGTCCAGCGAAAAAAAGTAATGCCTATTTCTGCTAAAAGGGCAGGACAAGCAGGACAGTCTAAACAAGATTGCTGGTTGCCTTGTATAAAGAGCTGGTTTGTGAAACATTCTGCGTACAGTAAATATCATGCTGCTCCTCCACTAATTAAAGATAGCGGTCATCCATGGAAGTTGAAATCGTAGCCCTTCTTTTGCTATACTTTCAGAAAACTCATTGTGTATTTTGAAATAGGTTCCAATGTCTGCCGTCCACAGATGGGCTCAGATTCAGTATTTTCTATCTGACTCTTAATTCTATTAAATGATGTAGTGAGTGTTGGACCCAATTCATCTCAAATCGCTTTCTTGAAATCCTAACAGGAAATGATCAATGCCGCCCAAACAACCGTTTACATGATGTAACTCAATGCACAAGTCCTGTTGTCACCACACCTTACAAATCCACCTTTCACCCCACATACTCAAGTTTCATGCATTTCCAGCTCATTTTAATACATAATCCTGATTTTTCTGTTTTTATTTTCACTTAATTAACGGAAACTCATCCACAGAGATTTAAAAAAAAGTGTAAACTTATTTAATTAAAAGTTATTTCCCTTGCTTAAACGCTAATACAGAAACAATATTTAATGAAATGGTGGAATGATGATCAATAAAGACGTATTTTAAATTTAGATTAGTTGAAGTAAAACTTAAAATATACTTTTGGTAAATATGAGGTTATCCATGCATTTCCTGTAAATAACATTCATAGGAATTCATAAAATGGTATCTTCTATTAATCACTATATTTCAATACTGAATTATTAATATTAAATTCACTTACTGCTTCACTGTGAATGGGATGAACTGCAAACAAGAGGGAGGCGATGAAACTTCCTGTTTCCGTGAGAAAATGATTGCAAAGCCTACAAAGAAAAGGTGAATGTAAGTTAATCTATGTCTTCACTTTAAGTAGCTTTTAAAGTTGAGAATCGCCTTCCTATAATAAAAGCTATCAAAAGAATGAAAAGCTAAGATTCAGAAGATTACTCGGAATTCAAAAATGCTTTACTTAATTTTTGAAGTGAATTTCATTGTAAATATACATTAACATTTATTACATTTTGTCTTCTTTTTACAGTAAGTTGCTAACAGTATTTTTTTGAGGTATTCAATAGTGGCTATTAAAGTATGTTAATATTTCATTTCTAAACGGAGGGCATTGTAAAAAAAAAAAAAAACAATAAAAAAAAAAATTTCTGATTTCTTAAAAACTTTATTTTAAAGGACTATCACACATTCTCCCTTCACTTAAAGTATGTCAATATTTTAATGTCGTATAAATGAAGGGAAAATTGGGTGATAGTCCTATAAAATAAAGTTTTAGGAAATCAGAAAATAGGTTGTTTTTTTTTTTTGTTTTTTTTTTTTTTTTACAATTACCTCCGTTTAGAAATGAAGAGATTAGAACTAAAGAAAACCTTTTTCAAATCTGAAACAAAACGATATATATAAATATACATATAAACGAACGATAAACGAACAATCTTTGAAATGATACGTACTCTTAAGTGATAAAATATTATATTTTTTGCAATAAAAACTAATCTTCGTTAACGAAAGAAATTGTTTTTTCTTTATTGGAATAAAATATTCATTAAAATTGTTTGTTTTGTATTCTTCCAATAATTTTTATATTTTTCATTTTGAAACGCAAAATCTCCTTAACCTACCTTTCAAATTGAAATGGTATCGTCAAAAGACCGTTAAGAGAAAAAAGTTTGAAACAAAAATTATTTATTCTTTTTGCATAGATTCAGATGCCGCTAAAAAAAAAATAGGTTTCCATTTAAAAAAAATAAGTTAAATATGAAATAATCATGAAAACGTTCATCAAATTAAAAAGAAATGAGCTACTTTGTTTTATCTTTCCCAAATTGTGCTTGGAACATTTTTCTCTAAATGCTTCCTTTTGGAGATATTTCACTTTTTCAGGTTAAATGTGTATCACAACTTAGAGTGGACAGAGCTGATAAAACGTCAGCGACAAATTGACTCGAGACAAAAGCATCAGTGACAAAATATTTTGCTTCAGATTGCTTGTGACTGTTTTTGATTGTCTCTTTCATTCTGAGTCACTACAGCGAGTGATGACGAATTGGTTCTTGATTGTTTATTATTATTTGTTACGTTTAGACGACGAATGACGAGGTCGCTGGTTCATCCTATTAATCAAAAAAGGAAACTCAACATGTTTTGAGATGAATTAAGAGGAGATGAAAAGAAATTCTTTAATTTTACAAGAATAAGTATTAATAGTTTCGACATGGGTTAATCTGTAAAATAACTGAGAAACAAAACACCTACTATCGGAAGTGCGTGACATCTGCTGAGAGGTAAATTGAATATTGATGGTAAATTTATAGCTGTTGATGTGGGCGACTATGGAACAAACAATGACAGCCGTATTTTCAGTGCTTCACAGTTTCTTACAGCGCTCCACCTTTTATAAAATAAGCTGAATCTGTCAGCTCCTAGAAACTTGAATCCACAAAATGAGTCTGCCGTATGTATTTGTTGCGGACAAACCTTATCCTGCGAACTCCAATTTAATGACGCCTTTTCCAAAAAAATGTCATGACACGTGCAAAGCGAATATATAATTAACCCCATTCTAGAGCACGCGGAATCGTCTAGTGTGTGTTTGGTAGGATTGCAAGAAAATTTCGAGTGTTAGAAACAATCATGTTGGTATTATCAGGAATGGCTGAAAAGATCATGCTTGCTTGATGCGTTCTTCAAAACTTGTTAAGATATCAGATATCCATCAGGAGCTGCTTGATCTTTGTGAAGATGACAATGATCAAGATGTTCGAAACATCATCTTGCATGGGTGTAACAGAACATACGCTATTCACAGTAAATATAAGAATTTTTTAATTCTAATCATGGCAGTGTTCCATGGCAGAGTAGGAGAGCCTTTTGGAATTAACATAGTGAAACTATTTACAAACATATTTAGATGTAGAAACTTCGCCTTCTGTAATTTGAAAAGTGTTATGTAAATGTTACAAGGCTACAAACCAACCGTATATAATAAATTTAAAAGATTATTAATATTTGAATAAATAAAATAAAACATTAGAAAGCATCGCCTTCGTTTTCCTTATTGCCTAAGATATTTAACAATAATCTACTTTTGTTTTTGTCTCTGTGAACGGATATTTTGAAAAATCCTTTTTCACAATTTTCTTTTCTCTAAATGTGTCTTTCAAGCCTTTCCTAACACTTCTCGGGTGGTTATTAATAATAGAAAAACCCCAAAGTCAATGAATTAATGAATAAGATGAAGTAGTATACAAAGTAAAATATAGATCTTGTAATAAGATATATTACGGAAACACAAGTAGGACCATCAAAGAAAGGATCCAGGAAGATAAAGTGCTTGTCGGAATAATCACCCAAGAGTTTCCGATTACGCAGAGCACTGTTTAACAAATAAATGTAACCCGGATACAGAGGTTAATTATTTATTCCAGGAAACTGATACAATATCACGATTTATCTTAGAAGCTTGTGTAATTCACAATTTCGAATTTATAAATAAATAAAAAGGTATGGAAGTAAGAATTTTTTTTTAATAAAAGCTTTTAAAGAATACTACAAAAACGTTACAAAATTCCAATAAATTGTGTTTTTTATTCTATAATAATTATGGTTATTATTATTCTGTAATAATTTAAGTACTTGTTGAACGTACTAGGAATGCTAGAAATCCTATTAGTATAATAACACTCCTTTAATTCTCACAATATTTCCTTATGAAATGTAGAGGAAGGAGAATAGTTTCTTGTCCTCCGGTACCACCTGAAGAAGTCCTTCGCAAAGAAGGACGAAATATTGTGGGAATTAAAGAAGTGTTATTATATTAATAGGATTTCTAGGAGTAAATTATTTATAAGATATGTTAAAGGAATTGAACTAGGAATTGAATTATTATTCAATAATAATTGTACTTATTATTTTGTATTTTGAACATACTAAAAATAGTAGGATTCTAAAAGACCTTTGTAATAACATTTTTATTTAAAGTTCAAAATGGAGCCTGAAGAAGCAAGGGAAGATACCCTTGCGAAATATTGCTTTGTAGGTAAAATAATGTCATATTTAAGTAAACATGGTTATAATAACAGTTTGTTGTAGTCTGAACATAATATTTTTTATTTTGAAAACAATTATAATAATAAAAATAACGTTTTACTCCAAACCGGAAGCATTCATTTCCTTAGCTATTTCATCCCATAATTTGACAATAACATCCTTTTTAGAAGGATCTTTCAGCTGATAATGAAGTAGTGAAGGCCCTGATTGAACTAAAACAACCAGTTTGTCTAAATCTACTTCCATAATTTCCGAAATGAAACAGTTTTCGTCGAACTCAACGAAATCTCATTCAACTAGCTTCGTAATGAGTGATAGCAAAATAACGCGCATGCGCTCAGCGAAATGTCTGAGTTTTTTTATCTATAAATCTTACAAAATATTTCTGTACTTTTAGAAGCATTCTTTCATAAAATTTAGAAGGGGTTGTCCCACACACAAACTCTATACTACAACCTCCATACCACAA
>JAFIDM010000004.1:18589453-18603079 GCA_023159025.1 Thereuonema tuberculata | reverse complement strand
GATCATTTCTTTAAGGAAAGCAATTTTGAAAGATGTTTTAATGTAGCAGCTTGTATCGCCCTCTAGCGCCAAAACCAAAACCTGCCTAGAATAATTCCACAGAAATGTAGGGTCAAACATGCCACGAAAGTCCTTTTTAAAAAAAGTTTTTTTGTTTTGTTTTTTGTTTTTTTTATTTAAAAAAAAAAAAAAGACAAAAAGAGATAAAAGAATTAGAAACGAAATTTTTTTGTAATTAATAAGAAAAAACTTTCACATGAACCCATATATGATGACATCTGTTTTAGACAATAAGCCTAGTAAATTCTCTTCATGTTTGTTTTGATCTGAAATTGCTTCATCCGTGATCTATGTAGTGAACAATCATAAACGATCTTTTAAATCTTTTAAACAGTTCTTTAAGTACAGTTATTTTTAGTGAAGCTGAAAAAACGTTGCTAGGATTAATAAATCCAACCTTAAATTATAATTTTAATCAGCAAAATATATAAGTAATAATAAGGAAAAATAAAGCAAAAAGCATTATAATATCTTAAAAACACTAATACTTCTACAGCTGAAGTTTCTGTCAGTCTCCTGCAGTTTAATCTGCAGTAATTATGTTTTTATAGTCAGACGTGATAAAACGGTTGTGTTTCTTAATTGTAGCTCATTTATTGAACCTAGTGAAAAGAACCGGTCCCAGCAACTGATAACAGTCATCGCCTCCCTCTACAACAGTGAAATATGCGATGATTATTATTCCACCACTGCGTTCAAGGTCACGAGGAAAGAAACAAAGGCTAATCCATTTTGGAATAAATGTAAAAATAAGATATACAATCGCTAGGGAGAATTCTGGAGGAATTTTGAGTGGGAAACAAAAAAATGATGTTGGATCATCGATGTCTTATAAAGAAACCAGCTCAGCTAATTTAACAGAGAAGTCGCTTTGATGGTAAGGAAACCACGTACAAATTTTATAAAAATCCGGCCAGTCGTTTTAGCGTGATTGAGTACTAAAAGACAAGAAAAATATCAAATGGAATAGAAAGACTTTGCAAGCTCAGTCTAACAAAAGAGATAACTTCACAGTTGATGAAAATGTTTCCAGGGTTTTCTTTTCATCATTGGTTTTTCTACGAGAAGCATCCAGAAGAAGAGATTTCGAATAGAAAGAAAAGAAGAGTTACTTCGTCAAAATTAAAGACTTAATTTTACTTAAGGTTCATTAATTAGACAAGATATTTAATAACAAATGACTGAAAAAAATTCTTAAATTTTCTAAATGACATTTTTATTACATACATAAAACCAAGTTATATTTCTTTAACAATTTCTTAAGACAGGAAAAAAAATTAAACCAGTAACTGCTTTATTTGATTACTATTAATAACTTTTTAGTGCTGCTTTTCTGGATGGATCGAATGTTTTTGAAATCCTGTATGTTTTTTAAACGATCTTACTAATTTGAATTTTATATTAATTTTAATGGCTTTTAATCATTCGCTTTGAGAATCAGATTTTGAAGTAATTTTTATTATTATTATTATTATTATTATTATTATTTTTAAACTGAGCAGATGCAATTCTTTTTATTAATTAATTATTATTTTTTTTAAATGTGTTTTTAAAGAATTCGGATCAAGAGTGATAACAAGTGCTAAGTTTGTTCGACTTGTGTTTGTCTAATTGAAAAGTGTGCTTTTAAAAAATACAATCCACAAAATTTATTAAAAGCATAAAAAAAAATAGTGAATGTAATAATTATATCAAAAATTATCACGTAATCGGCATTTTATACGTTACACAGAATTGACTAAACATATGTGATTTACCAAAATACCGGGCGATCCAAATTAAAGAGGCGGTATTTAGACTTCTCTATCGGAAGACTACTCGGCGAATCACAACCAAATTTCGTACATAGACTGCACTCAGCATGAGGTTTCGATTTCTGAAGGGGAAAAAGTAATTCAAATTTCTGCCGCTAAGGACGAATTGTGGCGCTGCTGTCCCCATAATTTCCATATGCCGAACTTATCTAACAAATACCAGTTTAAAAAAAAAAATGTTAACCTGCAGTAACTTTATTGCAATCACATGTATTGCAATCAAGCCAGATACGGCTTGACGTGCCCTTCATTACCTTGCTCTGCAAATTGCATTCGCTGCTCCTCACACTCGACAGCAGAACGCAACTGATATGCGTTGAGTTGTCACATGTTGCGAAAATCTTTTAACACCGCTACGTTCGACATTGCCTTGATAAACAAAGCTCTGTAGCCCCACAACCAAAACAAATCACAGGGGTTCAGATCTGGTGATCGGGGCGGCCATGCCGTGGGAAATGATCTACTAATTACTCTGTCGATCGAAAATATTCTCCGTAGTAAGGTAAAGTTATGTGAGGGGATGCACCATCTTGCATAAAGATTGTGGTGTTAACACAATTCCTTACTGTTGTAGTGATAGAATTACAAACCTCGGAGCATTTTTTTTTATGTCTATCTCTATTTTTAATTCATTTTTTTATTCCCTTCCTTATTTTTATTACTTTAACATGGAAAAAAACTTTTTTTTAGTTTAATTGTTTATTTAGTAACTATTTATTATATCTTCTATCATCCCTAACCATCTATTTTAAGCTGTTATTTTCTGTGGAACCCTCACTCACCCTCAGAAGAATAAGATAGAATCATATTCTATCATCCGGCTATAAAATGAATATTCTCACATTCACACGCAATAAGATAAATAAAAAAAAAATTAACTAGCGCAAGAGAAATACACGGTAAGATGATAGGCTTAGTCGTAACAAGATTAAAACACGATTAAATTTAAAAGGTAATGTCTGGGAGAAATGCAGTTGACGAAAAGTGATTGAGAGTTCAGATAATATTTATTATTTTCCTCTTAATTCTGTGGGCCAAGTGGACCTAGGGATAGAGTGGACCGTTGACTTTAGTAACGCGTGTAGACGCTAGAATGTGCCAAAAATCGGATAGAAGGTTGGTGCCATTGTGGCGCTGCTACCACAAAAGCATCAGTGAATTAGGCTTATTGGTGACAGTGAGGTGATCGATTGTTTTGTTTTTGTTCAGGTAAGTAAATGTTTAGTGTTGTTTTTACTTTAATATTGCCGTTCAGCGATACATTGAATAACACAACCGTAATATGCATATTAAAGGCGGCAATCTAAAGATCATTTTAAGCTACAGTATGAATTGAATACTTAAAAAGTAGTCGAAAGTTACAACTGAAGGAAACGCCAAAATGGCGATGGGGCAGAGTGGACCGAACGACACGGGGAACTCGGCCCCGCTGCTTTTACAATAAAATATTTTCGCACTATAAATTATATTTTTTTTTCTATATTATATATTTATTAGGCCTATTATATTGTATTATATTATTACATATTATATTTTTTAATATATTTTTTTATGTAGGCTATTTTATATTGTGTGTAGCCTATATTATTAAAGGATATTACCCCTTTAGTAATTCCTCTCAGCAAGTACCGTCATAGGGGAAGACTTCGTGCGAAGGCATCTTAATCTTCGAAAATAGCCAATTCGCACATTTAACTGTTATTAAATTCTAATTAAAAACTATGCAAACTGTCACGTTGTGGAATTGGCAACATGGCACGATTAAAATCTTGGTCTCGGAGGGAATATATTTTGATTTTTAATAATTGTATTGTTGTAATTATGTATTTGAATTTTTGTATTTGGTAAAGTCTTGTATATTATTATTGTGATATTTCATGGTTAAATATTATTTTAATGGTTTGAGCTTATTTAGAAAACAATTTGTGCGAAAGAAAAAGAAAAACTTCGAAAAAACAATTGTGCGTTGATTGAGTGATCACGTGGATTTATCTGTTTCGTTTTCCAATGGGAACAAAAAGAGAAAAGTTAAGTACACTCTGGCGGGAAAAATCAGATCAGTTGATGAATCTGAAACACACCGGCAAAAAGTACACCCAATCAGTCTAAATTTCAGTCTAAATCAGTCTAAATTTCAGGAGAGGGAGAGTATTCTAAAACACACAATTACATCCCTAAGTGAACTAACACAATTTTCAGTAAGTGAAACTCTAAATTAAATATAAATTCTATACACACTTTGTTACATTAGAAAGCATTAAAAAAATGGCATAAATAACAATATAATCTTAATAGAGAACAAAAAAAGATCAACGGCAATACTGACGGATACGCCAGTAAAAAAAGCTCTGAGCAACGAAAATCTAAAGAAAGAAAAGAAAGAGTAGCAACGAAAAACATGACTCTGCCCACAGTCTCTAAAAGCACATAAACAAAAAAAACAAAAACAAATAGAAGCAAAGGAAAAGGGATAAAGAGGAAACAATTACAGATGATTAGTGATGATGAAGATATGAAGATCTGTGCGCCTCTCCTGTTTGAAGAACTTTAAAAAAAGCAAACAATGGCAGGAGTGGATTCAATGTACGCAGTGCAAGAGATGGGCCCATAGTTCCTGCGTAGCCAGTGATATTCGGGGTTTATTTTACGAATGCCTCAACTGCAAAGAATATTTCTCTAGTGAAAGTGATTAATTAATTCAATGTAAACCTATTTGATATTATTCATTTACGACTTTCAACTTTATAATGATTATTTTAAATTTTCATTTGAATATGTAATACCTTAGGTAGTCTATGTTAAGTTAAACTTTATTTCATGATCTCCTAAATGGCATATTATTTTATATTCAATAAAAATCTTACTTTAAATGTTGTTATTCTTACCCGGACCAACGTGCCCCATGGGGTTGTCCAGCCTGCTCCGTTTATTTATGAATATAATGAAATGAAATCAAGTATTTACATACTTGAATAGTTCCCGATCCTGACAAAAATAAATGCAATGGAAAATCTCTTAACAAAAAAAACAAAAAAAATAATAATAAAAAAAAAAAAGTGGACCGCTCTGCTCCGGTCTCCCCTAGTGAAGAAATAAAATAACACGCATTTAGGATTTAGTAAGATTTATAAGAACAGTAGCTGTTAGACAATTCTTATGTTTCCAAGATAATGACATTTTTTAATCTAATTCTATAAATTTGTTTCCTCCAACTATAATTTTATAAAATGTCATTCTTTTTGAATTAGATCAGCTAATTTTAATTGTTGATTAGATTAACTAAACATGTTATGCTTATTAACATATGAATATATATTTAATATCACATAACAATAGGATTTCTTTAATTCCGAATTAAAATCCTTCTTTTTAATTCCAAGCATTAAATTATATTTATTCAGATAACAGAAGCCTTTCAGAAAAAAACTGCACAATCCCAAAGCAGTTGAATAAGATGCAAAAAAAGACCTTGTGTATAATAATTCTTCATAATTTTCTGTCAATTTCAGTAAGAATTGTTCTTTTCAAGTTCTATTTACTCTTTCCTACTGAATCTAAATCCATTCTAGTTCATTCCATTAACTCTAAAATTAACAGTTTGTAATGAATTTATGAAGCTCTTTTACTTTTTTCTTAGGAACATATTTGAGTAAATATTTCAGTAAAACGGGCTATTTTGGGTCTCTGGCTTGTTTAGAGGAGTTGTCACCATTATAACAATATACCTTTCATATTGATGCACTTATGGCGTCAGAACAACACATTCTGCTATCATACAGTTAATTCTAACCATTCTTTGTTTTTAGGGAAAAAAAAAAAAGGAACAGAATTCCTTACTGTCCTGATTGCCATTTTGTAACTTATAGATTATTCGTAGTCATAAGTATTTGAAAGAAATTGAAATAAGGGGGTCCTGATTGTTTAAACACACAATTCAATCTGATGCAGAAACAACATACAGTAGAGCCTCGGTAATCCGAGCCCCGACTAACCGAGCTCCGGGTTAACCGAGGTAGTCCCCCCAAATTTTTTTTTTTTTTTTTCAACACGGACGATCAATTGGAAGTGACTCTTGAGATGATAGTAGAGGTAGTGAATGTAGAGGCTGAAGAAAGTAAAAGTGACATTGAAGACTTTGAAATGGAGAATGAGAAAATCAGCCACAGTGAAGGATGCAAAGCGATAGAAAAGACCATCGAGTACCTAGAGCAATAGTCAGAGACAACTTCAACAGACCTTCTACTGCTACGACGATTCGTGAAATGGCGGCAAAGAAGCGAGCGAGTTCCGTTAAACAGAAAACACTTATGGACTTTTGGAAGAAATAACTTTCTTAACTGGAACATGTAGCCTACTGTATTTCCAGTATGTCTTTTTTTTTCCATTTTGTATTTTTATTTCATTTTTACATGTATTTGTAGGTCATTTTTTCATTTGATAATACGGTAGATGCCTTTTTTCACAACTTTGAAAACGGGTTTCATTCATTTCACCAGTTTACCATACGTTTCCCTCTCTATTTTTGACAGAGTCCGTGTTATCCGAGTTTTCGATTATCCGAGGTACCCTCAGTCCGCATTACCTCGGATAATCGAGGCTCTACTGTACCTTTATCTTTTTTAATACTATATTTGAAAATTGCTCATTAAATCTTGTCCCGAATAATTTAATTTCCTTATTATTTTTTTTATTTATTTTTTATAGTTAAATGATTATTATTTTATTCCTGTTTTCATTAACGAAACCTTAAGTCACTTGTTGATTTGATCCAACATTACCATTTTGTTTCTTATTCAATCACAAACAGTAAATTCAACAAATTATCAGTAAATAATTAGACAAATAAAATTAACACTAGCGTAAAAGATTATTTTTTAAAAGTAATTTAAACTGTAATTTATTCATTACTGAATGACGATCACTTTTGCTTTACTCTTAAAAAAAAAAAAAGGTAAAATAAAATGTAGAAATAAAATAAAAGAGTTTACTTTATCCAGTTAATATTCTCCAATATTTCGGTTGAAAACCTTGAGTAGTCTTCAGGAGAAATTGAAGGCTGCTCAAGTTCATTCTCATCCCTTAGTCAATCTCAAATGTTTTTGAAGGTCGTCCACTCCAAAAACAATGATATGGATGCAATAATGGACGGCCTTAATGTTGTTTTGAATTTCTTGTGAAGAAAGTATCACTCGGCAATATTCAGCAACGTTTTTCAAATATAAAAAGAAAAGTCCTGACTCACTCACTCATCAACGCCCACCTTAAACCCTTGGACCTAGAAAGCTGAAATGTTGCACAGAGGTTCCCTTTATGATGTAGGCAAGGAATAAGGCCGGATTTTTCGAAATTCCCGTGGGATATGGAATAAAGAGGATTTATATTTTCGTTTTTGTAGTTTCCTTATCGATATATAGGTGTGTGGCGCCAATCCGAATACATCTGAGTTATCCGGAGAAGGCCTGGGAACTCGTATATTTTCCGATCTCGATATTACTTTGCTAAATAAATAAAGTTTTTTTTTATGCTATATATGCAAGGGTTCCGGAGCGAAGTGACGGTTCCCGGTAGTTTAAGTATATATATATATACTAGCCGGGGACTGTCGCTTCGCTCCGGAACCCTTCCATATATAGCATTTAAAAAAAAAAAAAACTTTATTTGTTTAGCAAATTAATATTGAGATCGGAGAATATATGATAATCGGTAATCTGTTACATTCCTGCGCAAGCGTAGAAAGACTATCTTTAAGTTTATTTTTTTTCACATTTTTTTATATGTATCTTGCAAACGCAGAAACGTTTGTTAATGACTGATATATCGTTCGATAGAACTTTCAAATACCAACATTTCCTCAATATAATGTTCTCTTCCAACTTTTATACTTTTCGTTTAAATTGAGAAAAAGTCAAAATTTGACCCTTAAAAGGCGACATCTTGGAAACCAAAAAATGTTTTCGAAAGATTTTTTTAGCATTTTGTTTGTCTTAAAAAATCTACATTTTATCAATTTACATGACCAATCTATCTCTTATAGTTTGATCACAAAATTGAAAAAACAAAGTTTTACGACAATGACAGACAGAATAACGTTTTTATATAATATAAAGATAGATAGATAGATAGATACGTATAAGTAACCTATTTCAGATCTTAAGTTCAAGGATTATTCTACTGACCTTGTGCATCGGTGTTCCCCAAAAGTCATTCCAAAACAGGCTGGTGATTGGAGTCTGAGGCTTCAAATCCTTGTTTTCTTTGATTGCAGACATATCATCGAACACAAAACCACATTGTAATGAGTTTAAATAACAAATAATGCACGTGAAAAAAATGACAGCCGCATGAATCTGGTTCACTTCCGACATTTTCTAGAAAAGAAACAACAAGAAAGTATTTTCAGTAAAAATTTGATAAAGGAAAAATTAAGAAATAACATCTTTTAAAATTATAGTTTTAAATCTAATGCCATTTAATTATTAAACGATAAAGCAAATAGTTATAATAAATAAAACAGAAGGAAGTGGGGAGAGATATTGTCATTGCTATCTCGTCCTCCAACGACTCCAACCCTTCCAACAGCTCATTGTGCTCTTTAATATTATTGTGGTTTGGTTTTTATTTCTTGTCTTAATTCTTCTGATTTTCTTTATTTCCAGGAATACCAAAGCCATCGTTCACATTCTCGTTGGAAGATATAGTAACTTAACCACAATACATTTTAATACATTTGCTATTGTAACTTAAGTAATGTCTTATGCATCCTTTCGAATCCGGGCTTGAAACTACGCATATACTTTTGGACCTGAATTTTGTCACGTGACACGATCTGATCCTAGCCTCGGAAAGACAAGTTTTGACTTACATTGATTATATATATATATATATATAAAATCAATGTAGGGTGATTATAATTAAAGTTCAACTTTCAACATGCTGTAAAAAAGAACCACTGCTCAGAATGACCTGAAATTTGAACTGAATATAGTCGAAGAGGAAATGGTATGGCATAAGAAAAAAAAAATAGTTTCAAATGTTAGCAATAGATGGCACTTTAAGCGTCATAACGTAAATGGGTTCGGCTACAAGTGACATTTTACTCGCAATACGACGGCTATCGTGTGAGTTGAACGTTAAACCAACAGTACTGTTCAATGTGCATGCTCTATCGGGTTTTTACTGCAGAAAAGACTTTCAAGTTATTCAACAGTTGTGGCACTGTTAGTTTAAAGTCCATACACCACGGCAAGGTCGTATCACATCGGATGGGAAAAATCGGTTTTTAATTGTCCTGAGGCCAAAAACACACAAAAAGCAACAATGAAATCGGTTGTTAATTATCGCGAGACTTGCGCAAGACATGTTCAATATGCTGTCCACAAGTTGAACTGAGAAACAGCATGTTCCACAAGAGATCGGAGTGTCTCAGGGGTCACGTTGTGAATGTGTTGCGCAATGCGTGCCTTCGATTCAGCTAAGTTTGCAATCGGACCACTAAACACAACATTTTTCAGATAACCCTACAGCCAGAAGTCACAAGGATTAAGATCAGATGATCTCGACGGCCACGCTCTTGGAAAATGACGGCTGATATTTCTGTCATTTCCGAAATGCCTCTTGAGCAGATGCTTCACTGGCTTTGCAATGTGCGGAGGAGCGCCATCTTGCATAAAAATGATGCTACCCACAGATGCTTGCTCTTGAAGTGTTGGAATGACGTGGTTCCATAAAAAACTCTCATAGCGTTTACCATTGACGTTACAGGTAACAGACCCATAAGACCCGTCTCCTGGGAAAAAAATGACCCTACGATAAACGCTGGCGTCAACCCGCACACACAGTTACCTTTGCTGAATGAAGAGATACTGGTCCATGTGCGAACGGATTTTTCCTTGCCCATATTCTGCAATTCTGAGTATTGACATGTCGTTGGAGATGGAAATGGGCTTCATCTATCCACAAAATGTTCCATGCCCATTCATTGTCCAGTTCCATGCGAGCAGGAAATTCTAGAGCAAACCTTTCTCTTACTGGCAGGTCAGCAGGAGGCAACTCCTAAACGTGGGTAATTTATGGATAGCAACGCAAGATGTTTCATACAATTTTATGCATCATGCTCACAGGCATGTCCAAAGTTCGGGCAATTCCCCGTGCACTGCACGTTTGCATACCACCCCTCATCCCTTCCTGGACTGCTGTGGCCACATCTTCTAGTACTGACGTCGAACAAATTGGTTTCCTCCCTCTGCCAGATTTCACTTCAAAAGAGCCTGTCTCTTCGAAATGATCATCATTTTCTCCAGATCCTTGGCAGACATCGGACCACAGCCTTTTTTCATACCCTTTACTGTCCGGAACTTCTTCAGAGCTACTGGCGCACAGTCACCGTTCTTGTAAAAGAGCTTCTCAAGCAGAGCGCGATCCTTCATTGAGAGAGTCATGGCTAGAATCTCAGAAGTATTATGAGGAAAACGCCATGTACCCCGCGTTTTTATAACAAATGCAATGTATCGTGCGCATGACACGTCTTGTATTTTGCATATTATGACAGTTAAAGCGCCTTCTATTGGTAACATTTGGAAATAGGTTTTGTTTCTTATGCCATACCATTTCCCCTTTCTTCGAGTATTTTCAGTTCAAATTTGAGATCATTCTGAGCAGTGGTTCTTTTTTTACAGCATGTTGAAAGTTGAACTTTAATTATAATCACCCTGTATATATAAGAAAAAAGTTTAATTATTATCTTTAATTATTACTAAAGATTTTTTTTATTATAGTAAAGATTATGTCATATGGATGAGTTGTTATATATTAATATAGGTTTGACCGATGATAGGATTTAAAATAAATCTAAAAATTTGACTGTTAGTAAGATTATGTTATATATGAATGGAGCGCTAAATTTAAAGTTGATTATATAGATTATTAACGAATTGTAGATGAAGAAGAGGAAAAATTTTTTCCTGTCCTCTCTTACTTTTATGTATATTTTCAAGAAATATTGTAGGAGTTTCATGAAGTATCATAAAAATACTCTCATAAAAATACAAACAAACTTGGGTCTGTAATGTAATTTAATGTTAATTTCTAGAAAAACTTTGAAGTCAATCAAGTTAAAATCAAAAAGATCTGAAGTAAGACCTTCCTTTGTGGAAAAATAAAAAGTTTGAAGTTAAAAACATTAGTTAAAACTGTTTGATGAAAAAACCAAAGAAATATTTTCTTTATTTAAAAAAAATTCTAATGGTAGATCATTATTGCTTAAATAATAAAGAAAGATACGAATACAGGACACTAATTTATAAAATATTAAGTAAAACGATGTCAAAATTCTTTCTATAAATATTTTTCAAAATTTATATATTGTATTTTATTACATCGATTTTTTTTAAATTCGTATCTTTAGGAAATTGTCAAGAATTAGGTTAAAAAACAATACATCGTATTAGAAATTATTACAACCGTCATTTAATCTCGAGAGAAAATAAAAAAAAATAATGAATATTTGAAAGAATTTCTTTTTCTGAGTCGAATGAAATACTGGAGAGAAACGACAAAACAAGCGTCCTCAAAATAAAAGACTTAATTCTATTTATATATTTGTTTTTAGAAGATTAGAAATTAGAAAGGAAATCAGACAATATTTGAGATTAAATGAAAACCATTTCTCTAGTGCAATGTGACTGAAGACAATAAAAAAATAATAATACTCCCTCTGTCCCATAATAATAGTAGCAAACGAAAATAAATATAGAACGCAACATTTATTATCAAAAAACTAGATTAAATTGAACAATAAATAAAAAAAATAGTACTCCTAATTTTAATTTTGAGTGTTGAGATTTATTTCGTTATTGTTTTGCAGCTAACGTAATTGCACCTTTCCGCAACTTTTCGTTTTTCTTTTGATGCATCAAGAACTGGACAATCTCAACTCGATCTTTGCTTGAAAACTCTTTTTTTCATCTTACTTTTACAACGGGTTGATATTCAACTAAAAAAAAAAAAACCAATTGATTTCGATCAGCGGATGAAATTAGAAAAGTAGTTATAAATCTTAATGATTAGGTTAACCTAAAAAAAAAAGGATGTGTCAAAACAAATGACAGATGTCATGAAACATTGATTTTGATAGAAGGCTTCGCAATTTTGCGCTGCAACATAACTTAAAGCTGCATTCGCCAATAATTCCCGTTTAAATATTCACTTGCTACTATTATTATGGGACAGAGAGAGTATTAATTAATGTTTGTAAAAAAATAAATTAGGTTCATTGGTATTTCAAAGACTAACAAAAAACGATACAGAAAAAGAAAAAGAAAAACCCTGGTTAAAATAACTCCGGTTTTTAACTGGAGAATAAATCATTTAATTAAGTAAATGGTTAAAAAAAATCAAATAAGTTTCTTTGGATTGTGAGGATCAGTTCCTGGGCACTTCCTACTGTCCCTGGGATTATTCCGATCGTTACAGTTTCCATGTAAATACCATGTTTGTCAGCTCACGAATGATTAATGAATTGTCTCTAGTTGTAGTTTTTTGTTTAAGGTGCGTGTTTTGGATGCATCAACAGACAGGAATTACATGCGCAAGGGTAAAGAACGGAGGAGGAGCTACACTTTTAATGCTCTGATTATATTTAGGATAGATAATAGTGGAACCATCTAGATTTTTCCACGTTTATTTTCTGCAACAAAATAAGGCTACAATTCAATAATTATATTATTCCATATTTCACTAATTCTTCTTTATTTTAGTTAACTGTACAATCTTTATGTAATCCGTTCAATATAGCGTAGAATCAGATTCTGTCTATTATTCTATCGAATGTCTTTCAAAATGAGAGGAAGTAGAATACTATGGGCTTCAATATTGTTTTTTTTAAATTTAAAAAAAAAAAAAAATTATAAGAATTTTAAATAGATCTGACTAGAAATAACCACATCCAATTAAGAAAAGGGTTTCAAAAGTTACAAAAGAATAATTAAGTAAACACATTTGAAAAATTAAATAATTCCAATGTTAAAAAGCAAGTTTGCTTTTGTTTTTTTAGTTTAACTTTTTACTTTTCAATTAATTTCAATTTTTCAATAAAATGATTAAAGAACTTGGATTTTTCTTTCCATTCACAACATTCCTTAAACATATAAACAAGTGAAAAGTAATAAATAAAAAAACTGTTGAAGAATTAAACAAAACTTTATAGTATGCAGAGCCATAATTATTGTTTAACAAATTGATGTGAGTTGTTTTATTAGCGGTCCCATGTTACAGTTAACATAGGGAACTGCTGTTGCTTTTGTGTTGTCTTTCTGTCACATTGTATGTCACATTCTGTAGCGGTCAAACTGTTAGAGAAATTAGAATGAAACCTTCACCATTGTGTTCAGCATCAAAAAGTAGGTGACCACGTCCAAAAAAATTAGACCTGTAGGACCACTCCCTGACTCCCCAAATTAACGTTTTCCATTGCAGTGGTAGTAATAATGATAACAACACAGTAATAATACTGATGCTTCCTACAAAATAATATTAACAATTGCCAACAGGACGTCATTATTAATATTTACAAAAGTATTGTTTCATAAATTCTTTAACATAGCCAAATGATGCACTAAGCATTGTATTAGCGACCCCTAGGTTACGCTTTCCTGCATTTATATGCTCTTGCTTTTAATTATTTTGTTTATACAATTGTGCATAATATGGGGCCGTTTTGCTTTTGACACTGTCTAAAAGCATTAATTACCTTGTT
>JAFIDM010000004.1:18563393-18580068 GCA_023159025.1 Thereuonema tuberculata | reverse complement strand
TTTTAAATTGAATTTTTAAAAACTTGATAAGGGGGTCCGGGAAAAAATGGGGCTCCGAAACGTCGTTTTTTAAATGATATTAATCCAAGCAAAGTAAGTGCAATTTTAGTAGGCTAATTATATAATTTAAGAAATAGCACGTAAAACATATTTTTAACTAAAAAACTGTATTTTTTTATTTTAATATTGTGTAATTATATCTTTTTGTTTTTAAAGCATTTTCGGACCACTTTTTTTTAAGCATCTCTTTCTTAAATGAGTCTACAAATTTGATTTATGATTTAACGAAAATATTTATTAACTAGCTGACTCATTTTTTGCTTGGGAAATATCAATATAACTTCTGTGTAATTTTGTAAGTCTACACAACAAAAATAAACTTATAAGCGAGATTTTTCAAATTTTATGTTTAGACCGTTCTTTTAACTATTAATATTTATTATTTTAATAATTAAAAAAATAGTCAAACAAACCAAGAAGGTACCAAAGGTAAACAAAAGATTTCGCCTCTGAGCTATCAACAGTAGGAGTGGGAAAGACCGTTTCGTCCTCTTTAGGGACTCATCAGCCACACAAACCCTTTGTTGAAAGCTCAGAACGCGAAACCAAATTAGGGATTCCCCTACAAAGGGTTTGTGTGGCTGATGAATCCATAAAGATGACAAAACTGCAATTTCATAGTCCCACTGATGATACCTCAGAGGCGAAATCTTTTGTTTACCTTTGGTGCCTTCTTAGTTTGTTGTTTATTTTATAACAGGCATGTTAAATTTTTATTGTAAAAAAAAAAATATTTAAGTTTACCTGGTAGTAGATCAATAGAAACAAATGGTTTCTACTATTCATATTTAATATCATTTTGTAATTCACAAACATATTTACACAAGTTACTTTTTTTTTGTTTTAATATATACTGTATAATATAATATAATAATTTTATTGCCTATAACAACATATTTACCACAGTATACATTGATTATAGTTTTGACATCTCAGTTGTCTTAAAAAGTATATATATGTATATGAAATTCAAAACAAAATTTTTATTTAAATTAATTAAGTCATATTTAATATTATATCAATTCGTAATATATACGGTATAATATTCATATTTAATATTTACAGCAACAAAAATCCTTAATATCGTATGCCTGCTAAGTGTGCAAAAAATTTTAAGTTTCTGTTGCCCAGTTGTCGCGTACCGTGGTGGAACTGCCGAGCTGCCGCCCGTGCATATGCAGAACGATATCCCAAGCGAGTCCATCATTCGTTCAATGTGTTCAACGCCTGGCAAACCGTAAACGTACAATCGGTGTGGTGCAGCCCACAGATGACTTGTCGTGGAAGAAAGAGGTGCCGACATCGTGGCGGCTATGTTGGTTAATCCCCAAGATTCCACACGGAGGATTTCCCGTGATGCAGCGTTGTCCCAGCGTACGCTGGTAAGAATCCTGCAAGAGCATAAATTTCATTCACTCCATCTCCTTTGCCGTCACAAAGTTGGGAACAGGACTATAAGAATCGTGTGAATTTTTGCACCTGGCACCGTGAATTCCATCGCAGCATTTTGTGACCTACGAGGCAAGAATTACTGAGGAGGTTAATATTCACAAAACCTACTACTGGTCATAGGAAAATCCACACTGGCTGCGCCAAGTGGATAGATAGCATGTCTGGAGCCTTAACACGTGGTATGGCCTTCTCAGTGACCGCAGACATTCTCGAAAACATGTTACCTTCACTGCTGGAAGATGTACCACTCGCCACACGGACGTCATTTAGATGCAACAGAACGAATGTCCAGCTCACTTTGCAATAGTGGCTCGTCAAATTGCGGATCACCTGGACGTTGGATCCCATGGTCACCTTTCTCTCTGATATGTAATCTTAAGACTTTTTTCTCTAAAAGACATCGTCTATCAAGACCGTCCAATATCACATGACGACATGATACAAAGAATTACAGCAGCTTGTCAGATTCTCTGTAGTTCTGAAATTCTCAGAGTAACGTCAGGCGTACGACAGAGAAACCAACGATGTTTGGACCAAGGCGATCGATATTTTGAGTATCTCTCGGCGTAGCAGCTGCGTCGTTATCGCAAATGACACACCTACTGTTGTGTGCTGCTATACTGTAATTTTAATATGAATAAACACGTTACATTACAGCAAAAAACATCTTCATTTCAACACATCTCTTCAACAATGTTTCCACTATTGCCAATTGAATTGTTGTCAGTATCTGTATGGGTACCGATGATACCCGTTTTTGTAAGCACCATCCTGAAATTGTTTAAGATTATAATAATCTTACAACAATACTAATAAAGTATGATATTTTGTTGAAACTAGGTATACTGAATAAAACTGACTTCTAAAAACAGGGTTCTTGTAAAGAAATTTGGCTCTCAAAAGAAATCTAATCGTTGTACTGCTGATATTTGGCTGTTTTGACTAATGAGTTTGCCGACCATTGCCTTATCCAAGGATGCCCTACATTCTCATTTGAAATTTCGAAACTGATCCCGTTACCCACACTTCCTATATCCGCATTACATTCCGAATTAACCCATTGGATTCTTTATGTCCAGTTTGGAAATGAAATTATTTTCGCGAAAAACCTGTCCTTTCCGAGGAAAACGGGTGATTCACCCTAAAGTACTGGAAAGTACTGGTGGTTTTCACCGCCCCATATCTTTTAAACTACTGCTCTTAAAAATCTGAAACTTTTTATATAAAATCGTCAAACATATAAGAGTTATATTTTCATGTTATTATTTATTCATTATTATTGAAATTCATTTTATTTGCGTTCAAACAGACACTATATATCGAAATTATTATCCATAAAATTATTCGACTGTCTCCTAAAAAAGTCATTTGTCAGAATGCATTTTCAAAAAAATACAGTTTTTTTAAAAAATTTAAACAAAGGAATTAATGACAAAAGTGTTTAGATTAAATTTTCCTAATTAGGTTTCTGTATCATTTGAATATTGGATCCAGACTTTAAGAGTTTAAACAACATCACAACAGTTATTTAAATATATGATTTATTGGGGGTGTTTGAATGCTAATAAAATGAATTTCAATAATAATGAATAAATAGTAATATGAAAATATAACTCTTATATGTTTGACGATTTTATATAAAAAGTTTTAGATTTTTATGAGCAGTAGTTTAAAAGATATGGTGCGGTGAAAACCATCAGTACTTTCCAGTACTTTAAGAATCATCCGGTATAATGTGTGCATATACTTAAATAAGTTAAATATTTTCTATTAATTTCATTTCAGTGTTACAGAAAAATTTTGGAAGTAGATCCCACCAATGTCCAGGGATTGCATAATTTATGCGTTGTTTTTGTTGAACGCGGAGAATTGGAAAAGGCAGAGGAGTGTTTGGAAAAGGCCTACGTTATATCCCCCAACGAAGATTACATTACCAGACACTTAAGAATAGTTAAAGCCAGACTACAGAGGCAGAAAATACAGATGCACCAGAAGAATTCACCGTTAGAAACAATCGAACAATCAACAAATACAGTCTAGTTCCCTGACAGAGGATTTTTCTCTAAAAAAACTCTTTGGAAGATGAGGCCGAATTTGAGGCACCAGAAATCATGTGTTCAGAAATAAATTCATGAGACTCTTTGTAAGATTTTAGTCATAATCACTCAACTGAATATCATTTTTTCCTCCCTTTAAAATTTTTATTACTGTCTTTTTAATAACTCGACTTTTCAAGTTAGGCTTAGTTAGTTTTTCATTTGTAACCAAAAAAGCCTCGAATATGAAACGTTTTCCTCAACCAAAACTCTTTAGTGCTGAAGTTACCTCAATTATTTTAATCTGATTTGAAATGAAATTCTCACTTTTTTTAGGTTTGTTTTTAGTTTTTGTTGGTGATTCCAAACAAAACTTGACAAATTGAGAATTGCTTGGCATTGAATATCTTTATGGACAGCAGCAGCTTAACATTCTAAAAAGATATATGTTAATTTGAGTGAAATTGAAAGTCCCTGGATGATGTCTTCTAAACATTCTATGATAAAAATGTATATTTAAGTTTTGCTAAAGTTTCAAATTAGTAATTCACTCAAGCATTTTGAAATATGTGGAAATTCAATGAAAGAAAAGTTTTGAAATATGTTGAGCTAATGTTATCTTCTCAAAACTAATCGAAAGGTCCTGACAAACATTCTTGCATTTTTGGACTCTAGCTTTGGTAATTTCAAGTGGCAAATGTGGTGGAAAGACTACAACCCATTTTGTTTTGTTTTTTAACTTTTATGAAATGTATTTCTGTAAAAAAAAAATCTTACTGTATTTGTTGGGTCGAGCTGTTACTTCATTGTTATTTTAGAAACATCTTATCTAGTATTTCTCCATTTCAAAATTTAGGCTGTGCTGAAAACACTGCTTGTTTCAATTCAACGCAAAGCCCTTGGATGATAATCTCCTAGGTTTATTAGTTAAACACAATATTTGGGGTTTTCTTTTCCCTGAAAACCAAACATCGCAAACGTGATTGGTTCGATCTGAAAAAAGATGCTACTCTGTCTCGGATCAGTCGAAAATCTAACAATAGAAATTTATTCTTTCGATAAGGAGAAAAAGTTGGACTCGTTCAAACTTTTTTGGAATTCCAAAATCTTAAATCCTAGTCAAGAAAACATTTCAGAAATGAATGAATAAGTGTTTTCCATATCTTTTAGTATCACTATTGTGATTGCTCTGTTGTAGCAAAGAGATGCTTTATGTTTTCATCAAAAATTATATTTTCCCTTCAAAATCCATTAATTCTGATAATTACTTATTTACTTATTATTGTTTATTTCTTGTTTTTGTTTATTGGGTAGTTTCCTTATAGCTGGAAATGAAGACTTTTTGTTAATAGCTGCTATTTTTATGTAAAATGTATTTCCATGTCTGCTTTCACTCTTTTAGCTCATGCATTCCTTTTGGCTTCGATTAACCTGTTACTAACTCATTTATAACATATTTACTTTTTCAAATTCATCGCCGCTTACCTTTCCTTGCAAATAATTGATGATTCTGCAGATTCTACTAATTTTGTAACTGTTTTCACTTAGTATCAATAGCTAACAAAAGTTCAGTGACATTATTATTGTTTTTATTTTTCTGTTATTGGTTTTGGTTGTAGTATTAAGAATTAATTTTGATGGATATTTTGATATATTTTTGTTTTGTAATTCTTTGTTAATAATTCCTTTCTTTTCTCTTTAATTCTCTTGGATTCACTTTTACTTTCTTTCCTACCATAGTTTTTTGCTTTCTTTTCTTCAGTTTTTCCCCGTGACTTATTGTTCTTATTCTTTTCCCTGCGCTGTAATTCTGTTAACATTTCATTAGTAGATTCTTCTTTCATTCAGACATTAGGAAAACAGCGGCCAAAATAACGACAGTAACTGAATATCCTCGTTCTCTTCTTCTTTGTGATTGAGGTTTTAAAAACTGTCTACAAAATTTGCATTGTCTATCAAATACATTTTGTCGAGTAGCTACGTTATGAAGCGTAGAATAACGATGGACAAAAAAAAAATCAACCAATGGACCACTTAGAGGTTTACGCCCCTATCGACGTCACGTATGACATGTAAACACATGCGGCAAGAGCTTGTGGGATAAACAAACATATAACTTTGTGTGAATTACTTAAAAAATCGTCGATTTTTGATATTTCAAGACGGATGGTTCAGTACTGTCCAGATCCTTATTGTAATAATTCTGTTAAAACGCTTGGAATATCCTTCTTTAATATAATATTTCCTCTATATCTATACCGGTTAAAACAAAGCACATGGCTTTGTTTATCCCACATGCGAAGCAGTAGCCTGGTGGGATATGTTATAACTACGAAGCCCCGCCTATCCTCAAGTGATCTATTAAATTATATCCTTCTTTGAAAATATATTGCTGTCGTCTTCTTCAATAGACGATAATCAACTCTACATCCAATCTGAAAATTTTGGAAGGCTTACAATCGTTGCATCCAAATCAAATCTTTTAGTTCAGCCTCTATATCTACTAGGGTTAAAACGAAGCACATGGCTTTGTTTATCCCACAAGCCAAAAAGTAGACTGGTGGGATATTTTGGAACTACGAAGCCCCGCCTATCCTCAAGTGGTCCAATACACGAACAGAAATCGTAGCAAGTCTCAAGGCGAATCTCAAATATTCTCAAGTGCATTTATAAGACTGCTATAAAAAGAAATCAAGTATCGGCAAGATCAGTCAAGAAAATGGACCTAAAGAGAAAAACCATTTTTGAATCCATGGTCTGTGGACAAATACTTTTCTTAAGAACATTTATCATTATCAATTCAAGTATTTTTTTTTAATATCTGTGTTTATTAAAATAGAATTAAATTTCAGCAGCTGTTATTTAGAATATGTTCGGATAAGGGTTTTATTTTTTTTTGAAAAAATTAGGGACTGTGTATTATGAAATTCTAATAAATCACCCCACCTTTATTTGATATTAAATAAAATATAGAAAACTAATGATTACCCATTTGGAAATAATGACCAGGGATCTAATTTGTCAAATTCTCTGAAAGTCAGTTAACGAAGGAAATAAAAGCTATTGTGTGAATAACAGTCATCGAAAAAAAAAAATGAGGAAAAAAAATCCGCACTCGAAAACCGCAGATTCTTGGATTTCTTCACACATAATAAAGATTTAGATATTCAAAATAAAAGTAAAAATTCTGTTTAAATTCAATGTTTCATTTTCAGATTTTTACTTGCATTCTTGTGTTTTGTCCATATTTCTTTTATTAATTTATTTTGTTTGTGAATGTCTTTGATTTTTCACTAGTATTTAATTAATTACTCATGTCCTGTTAAAATTAAGTATTAACTAGTGAAAATTAGTAGTGTTGAATTGAATAGAATCAGTGACTGATTTAAAAGGTCAACAAAGTAAACGTTGCAGTCCATTGAGAAATGGAACCAGAGTGACACCACCTTTCCTCTATTTCATTCAATGGGGTTGGAAAGGAAAAAAGGTGGAAACAGCAAACACTTCAATTCTACAGAATTTTTAGTATTTGTTTTTTTTTAATCAGTTTTAGAATTGATTTCCATTATTTATTGTCTTGGTATTTTGAAAAGCTTTCGATTTGTGTTTTTTTTTTTTTTTTAGAAAAAAAACACCTTTCTGTTTTTAATCAGGTTAACTAATTATCTCAATTAATTTGACAATTTTAATTTATTATTAGAATTGGTTTGATTTGAATGGTGCTCTGGAGGTTGGTTAATTGTTTTCATGCATAATTTATTGAAAAAGTTATCAATGTAATCATTATAATAATAAGTAGATGAAAATTAAAAAGATATTTTTCGATATCTCGTGAACAGTGCAATACAAGCAAAAGAACTGAACTGTCTTTTTGGGTTATTATTTTCAATCTGTAATTATTCTCCTTTGTTTGTGTGTTTTTGTATATTTAGAATTTCCTAATGATAATATTTTCATTTTACAGTTCTATAAAATTTTAAGATTTTAAAATTTTATAATTTTACTTCTAAACTTCAGTTTTATTAATTTATATTATTATAAATGTTATCAATAAAAAAGAAAACTAAATATGGCAGAAATAGTCATTAGAAATACAAGCTATCTTATTAATGATATCCAGGCTTTTTTTTTCCCTTCCTATTTAAGCTTTCATGGAATATTATGGAATTCATAAAAGTCAGGTGATGATTTTGTTGTTCATTTGAATCTTCAATCGCGAAAGGAAAAAAAATAACTCATCAGAAATAATGAATCTTTAAAAATAAATCTCGTATTGTTGTAATTTAATCGAATACTGTAGAAAATAATGAATATCTTTCTTTATATAAAAATATTACAAAATTTGTCTTTCTGCCATATTTTCAACTATTCATTTGCAAAAATCTCACACCATCGTAAATTTCTTTTCTTTGTTAATTATTCTTTTTATCTACACCTGAATTTTGGAAAAGGAAGCAATTCATCTTCCTTTATCCGTGTTCTGTGCCTTAAGCAAAATTTTTGAAGATCTTGAAATTGGGAAAAAAATGTAATTTTGAATGTAAATGATAATTTAACTATTTTTGTAAAAATGGAGTAAGTATTTTAATAGTAGATTTTAAATATTTAAAACATTTTTCACGTTAAAAACAGAAAAAAACTTTTTATTGGTAATACTGTACTGACAAGCAGAGATTTATTAAAAAAGATCTTTTGTAATAAAAAAAAAATGAAAATATTAATTTGTTTCTTTTTTTATTTTTATTTATTGGATTAATTCCTCATTGACTCTTCGAAACACGTTGTCTGGAGCTGGAAATAAAATACCATTCATGTATTTGTAAAACTACGCAGCTTAGAACTGTTGTGGATTTAATGTCATTGCATTAAATGTTGCAGAAATAAAATCCTTCACATTAGAAAATGTAAATGACAAAAGGTATCTGATGGAAATACTGTTATACCTGGCTTTGTAATTTGTCACAGGTAAGGACGAAAACCTTGGTAGAGTCGAACTGAGAATAAGCGGTGTTTCATTTGCATCTAGTGTGGAAGGGGAAAAGGTAGCAATTAATGTATTCCAAAGAAAAAGAACATTAAAAGCCAGGGCCGGCTGAAGGGTATGTGGCGCCGGATTATTTTTTTTTATTATTATTTTAAATTGTTAAGCTTTATAAATTTTACCAAAGGGCTATGTCATACTAAAATATATTTAACATACTATTACTCCACAATATTTAAAAGTATTATGTTGTATAGACATCTAGTTGATGTACTCCTTTAATTCTTCTAAAATACTCATTATTTCTTTTCCTTTAATAAGAAACTTCCTCAGGCTTTTTTTTTGAGGACAGGAAAAGTTTTTTTTCCTTTCCTCAAAAAAAAGCCTGAGGAAGTTTCCTGTTAAAGAAAAAGAAATATTGTGTATTTTAGAAGAATTAAAGGAGTATATCAACTAGATGTCTACATAACACACTACGGAGTATTACTTTTTTTTTTACGAGGTTGGCGCCTCAAAGCCATTGCGTCCTAGGCCGGTGCCTCAGCCTGGAGCCGGCCCTGTTTGATAGATGATTCTAGAACAATTGTAGGAAAAGCTCGTTCTTCTTTTTCTTTCCAAACTTCAACTTGAAACAAGAATACTGGATCCCATTTGTTTACAGCAGGACATTCTTCTGATATAATATCCAAACATCTCGTTCTTTTAACAGCATATACATATCTAGTTTCCTTGTTCTATAGCTTGTTTCATTTCATTTAGGAAAACGAATAAAAGACGAGCCTGAATAGTCTTTCATCTTTTCTTCTACAAACAAATATCTTTGAAAAACTTCAAATAATTAAATACTTCAAAAAAGCCGATTCAATTAGATGTTGACATCGTTAGGCCTAATTTCCGATTCCACTTTTTTTATTACAAAATTGCTTAAAAAAATTATCCACCGAAAACTTTTTGAAATTTAGACCCATAATCCTGTGGGAATAAGTTATTGGCAGGGCTGGCGCAAGAGTATCTGACGCCCCTAGGCAATGAAAATTTAGGCGCCCCTACACATTATAATATATATATAAAATATTATCTTACTCAAGCACAGACATTCGCCCACATGTGGATATTTATAAAAATAATAAGAACATTTTGTAAAAAAAAATATTAATTAACACTAATATACATATATGATTACTTCTAATATCTGTATAGGAAGAAAATTATTACAAACTCTTAAATCCAAAAATTTATGAAAAATTAATTTTCGGGCTCGGCTTTGGTGAAGTTTTGAATTAATTCCTCTATATCGATTGTAGATGCAATTTCACGTTCTATAGTTATTATTGCTAGATCAGAGAGTCGTTTCTGAGCCATCGTAGAGCGAGTGTACGTTTTTTTATAAGTTTTAATTTAGAAAAACTTTTCGGCACTTGCTACCGATACAGGCAACACCGCAAAAACTCTGAGCATAACCAAATTTGTAACATTATTTTCTAAATTATTATCTAATGGAACTCTCCTTGCTATTATTCATAATTCACTAGGGTAAATCCGTCAATATATCTAGAATTATCATTGTTTTAAGTAACTAACATTGTCAAACATTGTTTTAAAAAGTCCTGCTGAAGTAATTTTTTGTAATTAATCTCTATATATTATTTCTCAAAGGTGTTTTTTTGTCGGTTCGCCATATCTCCCTTAATACTTTCATCAAAATCAAATTGAGACATCATTTGGAAGGTTACGTTCACCGCTAATGACGAAAAATAAACAAATTTTTTAAAATTAATGTTTTCGTTAAAAGACTTCGTTTAAAAAACCTTTTTACAAAAATGTAGAAGGCGCCATCTATTGACAATCTGTTTAACAAACATTCACGACAGCTGTTGGAATTGTTTATTATTTCTCAAAGGTGTTTTTTTTTTTTTGTCGGTGCACCATATGATAACGTCTACCTGACAAAGTCAATATCTGCTTTTTAAATATTTTACTCTTCAAAATAAAATACCTTTCAATAATAAATAATTGCATTTACTTTTTTTCACATTTCCATTTGGTGACTGATCAAGATACAATGCAAATTATTCACACGGGTCAACTAGTATATATTTAAAAGAAAACCGAACTTTTCATTAATTGTAGACTTGTGCTTGAATTTTTCATCAACAGATGCAATTGCAGTATCAATAATCAATAATTGAAAAATAAAAAGTCTGTGTTCAATCTATATTACTAAAATCTTTTATTTCTCTGTCTGTGTGTCTGTCTGTCCGGCGCAATTTTCTGTGAGAATGGAAAATAGAAATAATTTTTACAATGAAACATCCGTGACAGGAATCGAACCTGCAACCTTCTGATCCGAAGTCAGATGCCTTATCCATTAGGCCATAGGGACTACAACTCTGTTCATATTGTTTTTTGACTTATATCTCCTTCCCTTCCCCCATCAATAAGGAATGTGTTCAACATTTTTTTTTTGAATCTCAAGATTGTTTATTTATTTCCCATCCGTCGTTTATTTGTAATTCGAAACTGATAATTAGAACTAAATTGCCGAAACGTTGCAATATTTTAAATATGCTTACTTAAGCAAATTCTATTTGAGTCAAAACAGAAAGAAGCACTCTTTTTTTTGAAGTGGAATACTGAAAAAATCACTATTTGTAACTCAAAAATTATCAATATTTGTAACTCAAACGCCACTGAAAAGTGACAATTACAATTAAAATGAGAGTCAAAAAAGAAAGAAGCAGTACTTTCTATTAGGTAGAATACTGAAAAATAACTATTTGTAAATCAGAAACCATCAATATTTGGAACACAAAAGCCACTGAAAAGTGACAATCTATATTACTAAAATCTTTTATTTCTCTGTCTGTCTGTCTGTCCGGCGCAGTTTTCTGTGTGAATGAAAAATAGAAAGAATTTTTTCAATGAAACATCCGCGACAGGAATCGAACCTGCAACCTTCTGATCGAAGTCAGATATCTTACCCATTAGGCCATGGGAACTACAACTCCCTTCATATTGCTTTTTTGACTTATCTGTCAAAACTGAACTGACTTTGACTGAAAAGTAACAATCTATATTACTAAAATCTTTTATTTCTCTGTCTGTCTTTCTGTCTGTCCGGCGCAATTTTCTGAGAGAATGAAAAATAGAAATAATTTTTACAATGAAACATCCGCGACAGGAATCGAACCTGCAACCTTCTGATCCGAAGTCAGATGCCTTATCCATAGGGACTACAACTCTCTTCATATGGCTTTTTGACTTATATCTCCTTTCCTTTCCCCCATCAATAAGGAATGTATTCAATCTTTTTTTTGAATCTCAAGATTGTTTATTTATTTCACATCAGTCAGTTTATTTGTAATTCGAAACTGACAATTAGAACGATAATTGCCGAAACGTTGCAATATTTTAAATATTCTTACTTAACCAAATCCTACGTGATATTGAAAAATATGTGGGTGTACACGCCAGATGTTGGAGTAAAGAAAACAGTGTCAAGAAAGAGAGAAGCACTCTTTTTTTGAGGTGGAATACCGAAAAAATCACTATTTGCAACTCAAAAACCATCAATAAATGTAACTCAAACGTCACTGAAAAGTGACAATTATAAATAAAATGAGAGTCAAAAAAGAATGAAGCGATACTTCTATTAGATAGAATACTGAAAAATCACTATCTGTAACTCAGAATCCATCAATATTTGGAACACAAAAGCCACTGAAAAGTGCTACTTAGAATAAAAAAAGAGACTTAAAAAAGAAAGAAGCAGTATTTCTATTAGATAGAATACTGAACACTATTGTAACTCAGAAGCCACTGAAAAGTATCATTTGGAATAAAAAAAAAAAAGAGTCAAGAAATAAGAAGCAGTATTTCATTAGGTAGAATACTGAAAAATCACTATTTGTAACTCAAAAACCATCACTATTTCTAACTCGAAAACCACTGAAAAGTATCAATAGGAATAAAAATAAAGGTAGTCAAGAAAGAAAGATGCACTATTTCTATTAGGTAGAATACCGCTCAGAAGTTAGACGTCTTAGCCATTAGACCACTAGGCCTACATTCTAATCTCTGTAAAAAATAAAAATATATCATAGATATATGATTTACAAGGTGGTTCTAAAAGCAGTCGTAGATTGAGAGAATATAGACATCAAAAATTAAATTTAAAAAAAAGCTTTTAAAAAATGTTAGTTTTAGTTTCCTTGATGTAATTTGTGTGTGTGTGTGTGTGTGTGTGTGTTTTTTTTTAATAAATAAAAAATTGTTTTCCGTTACATAAGGGAGGCTTCCGGAGCGAAGCGACGGGTAGCCGACTAGTTAGAATAAAAAAGAGACTCAAAAGAGAAAGAAGCAGTATTTCTATTAGGTAGAATACTAAACAATATTGTAACTCAGAAACCACTGAAAAGTATCAATTGGAATAAAAAAACGAGTCAAGAAATAAAGAAGCAGTATTTCATTAGGTAGAATACTGAAAAATCTCGATTTGTAACTCAAAAACACTGAAAAGTATAAACTGGAATAAAAAAAAAGAGAGTCAAGGAAGAAAGAAGCACTATTTCTATTAGGTAGAATACTGAAAAATCTCGATTTGTAACTCAAAAACCATCACTATTTCTAACTCGAAAACCACTGAAAAGTATGAATAGGAATAAAAAAAAAAAAAGAGTCAAGAAAGAAAGATGCACTATTTCTATTAGGTAGAATACTGCTCAGAAGTTAGACGTCTTAGCCATTAGACCACGAGGCCTACATTCTAATCTCTATAAGAAATAAAAATATATCACAGATATATGATTTACACGCTGGTTCTAAAAGCAGTCGTAGATTGAGAGAATATAGACATCAAAAATTAAATTTAAAAAAAATTTTTAGTTTTAGTTTCCTTGATGTAATTTGTATGTGTGTGTGTGTGTGTTTTAATAAATAAAAAGTTGTTTTCCGTTACATAAGCGAGGCTTCCGGAACGAAGCGACGGGTAGCCGACTAGTTTTTGTTTAAAATCTGTTATGATTTCATCCTCTGCTTAATATATAAACTGTTTCTTTTTTTTTCCTAAGTCGAACTGTTTCTTATTCAAAATTAGGCATTACACCTAAGACCTCAGCAATGGTTTCCGCATCTGTTAGAATTTTTTTGTTTTCAAATTCATCATCATTTAGAAATATTTTTTGTTATCATTTATACCGTTTTTTGCCGCCAGGCTTTTATTCTGAAGTTGTTCACTTATAAAGTTTATTTCAAAAAGTATTTTATATCATGTTACTAAGGATGCGATGAAGTTGAACTTCCTTAAAATTTTAAGACCACTATTTGCTTCTGAATTTCATGGTCTTTCCTCTGAATCCACATTAACTATATCTTGAGATATTTCTTGCAGTGCTTCGCAAACATCCGATAAACTATATCTTAGGGGTTTCAATGAGTAATTTCGACTCTCCCATCATGTATCATAGACTGGTTTGAGTGTAAAATTACTGATGTCTTTGAGATATTCGCATCAACGATTCATGCAAGAAAAAAAAAAAAAATACAGACGATTTACCGTGTCTAAAAATGCTGTGGCACCCAAACTATTAGCAGTACAATTCGCTACTAAATTTAATGAATGTGAACTACATACATTACTTTTGATTCAATATTTGAAATTCGTCTCTGCACACCCTTTACATCACCTTTCATATTACTGGCGTTGTCGTATCTTTGATTGCTTTAAGTTTTGCATTGGTAATGAAAAATTTTCTCGAGTTCCTGGTATTTCATTTCATAAAAAATCCACAGTAGTATTTTTTATATCTATAAATTATAAGGGCCTTTAAAGTATATCTACGTATAATCTATAATGTGGCTTTTATGAGTATCTGCCATGCATGACCATTATCCTCCATTTACACTCCAGTTTATCCAACATAGGAACCATTCTATCGTTAATCGATGTCATCTCAGCTCCGATATCAATCATAAACAACAACTCATTAACCTCACCCATTTATAGTTAAGCTTCCAGAAGTAGATAATTGATTACTTTAACTTCATTGTGGTCGATACTTTATTCATCACTGGATTTACTCCCGTAAAACCTTTTTACCATAAGTCATCCAATCCATTCAGGATTACATTTTTGGCAAAAACTTAATGTAGAGATCCCAGAACTAAACCTTGTCTTACAATCATTAGAAGCTAAATTTTTTCTTAAATAATTATTAACGAAACATGAGTCAGGAGGAAAAAAATTATCGTATAACACCATCTCAGTCATTCCACTTTCCCTTTCCTTTATACTGTTTTCCTTATCTGAATTAACCGGATAACTTCGCTTCAAGTGAACATTTAGAGAACTGCTGTAAACATTGGCCAGATTTTTACAGCGCTCTTCTCGCCTGGGACCCACTGGAATTATTTCTATTCTTATTTTGAAACATACTGTTTTTTTAATACTGTGTGTGTGTGTGTGCGCATGCATGTCTACTTCAAGGCCTTGGAGATTTAATTGGCAGGGAAATTCCTGGATATAATTAAGAAACGTTTTTCTAGCATGGCTAAATAAAATTAATGTCTTAAAGACTTTCTTATTATTTCTTAATTATTTATTAATGTGTCTATTTATTTCCATTATAAAATATCTGTAATCAGCCAACTTTCCATTAATAAAGCACGAACTTAAAACTCAATTATTAGAAGAGCCAACTATTTCAGCACTATTCGTAAAAAAAAAAAAATTGGATATAAAAACTGTTGACACAACGTTTCGAAATCCCTATTGGTTTAGACTCCCTTTTCAAGCGTTAAAAAGTCCTCATTAGCAAGCAAGGGAGTAGGTTTCAACTATTTTAGCTCTGTACCTAAAGTTTATAAAAGGAATTCTATTCATATGGCTATCGATAGAGCTTTTAAAGTATGTTCTACCTATGAAATTCATGTTAAGAACTCGACAATATTAGACGCATTTTTCGGGAGAACGAATTTCCTGATTTATTTGTTGACCAATGCTTCAATTCCTTCTATAGGATTGCACGGGCCAAAAAAGAATGCATCACGCCCATGAACGATGTCAATCGTAATAAAACAAGGCGAAAAATCAATAGTTTTGTTTCCCTTAAATTTGATAACGGGTTATTAAAGAGGATAAAACCCGTCCTAGCCACCGCAGGTATTGGCGTAGCATGTAGGCCAACCAACACTTTAAGAGCCTTTTTGAATAAAAAACAAGAAAAACGATCTAAGGAGGCTTTATTAAAAACGCAGGGAGCCATATATGGCATCAGATGTGTTCCAAACATGGGCAAACCCAATGGTTGTATTTATATTGGGAATTCCGGGCGAGAGCTGGGCAGGCGCATACAGGAGCATATTAATGCTGTTAAAAAAGGAAATAGTAATTACAGCACGGAAGTTCATTGTCGAAGCACGGGACATTCATTAAATACTAACGAGGTGATGATCCTCGGAAATAGAAAATCAAGGTATCTACGCGAATTTTATGAATCGGGCATGATTAGGGTGATGCGCAGCTATAATCAAGACCTATCCACCAGGAATGTCCAGGAATACGGTTTATAGGAGCAACCCTGTAGCGCCGTTAGTTTGATGCTGCAGACGATCATTTCCGCTTACCTTCCACTACAACCACCAGGGGGTTAGTTGGTTATAAGCTTCCAGGGAACACCGTATAATCCTCTTTCATCGACGAACCCAGAAAGGGAGAACCACTCTCTTAGGGTGATCATTATCATCATCATCGTTTTTAATCTTTTAACTTTTTAACGCTTGAAAAGGGAGTCTAAACCAATAGGGACTTCGAAACGTTGTGTCAACAGTTTTTATATCCAAATTTTTTTTTTTTTTACGAATAGTGCTGAAATAGTTGGCTCTTCTAATAATTGATTAGAAGCACATAAAATTAGTAGCTTTTTAAAACTTAATTTTTCGAAATGAAATTAGAACTAAAATAATTTTAATTAAAAAAGTAAAAAACGTTAAGATTATCAAAGAATTATCAGGTTAATTATTAACGAAATAATTCAATTTATAAAACTTGCTTATCAGAAATACACTGTCAACTTATATAATTTGCTAATTTCGTCTGTCTATCTGTCTGTAACTCGATATAATTAAGCTATTAAGATAGATCCAAGGT